>JAXCLR010000092.1:31104163-31125812 GCA_035584095.1 Annona squamosa
TTTCAAGAAAGGTAAATGGTGAAATTAGAAAGGGTTGGTTAAAATTAACTTGCTAAAGAGTGAGTTGAAATCATATGAAATATACATGTAACTTAAGAATTGTGGATAATCATTTCAAAGAAAGGATTGATAAGAAATTAACTTGCGACAAAAATATTAATGCGTATTTTGAATAATTTCAAGAGATTCATACACAAGACATAAGTATGGAAGAAAAGAAGCAACCCATGTATTAAATTTATATGGGTATGAGGTTATTGGGAAATACAATTGTTTATCACAAAGAAAGAATGATTTAAAGTTAATGTGTTATGGACCATATGGGATTAAAAACCATATGACACGTATATGTGAATTAAAAAAGAAAAGAGGCATGCAAGCACAATATATGATGAAAATGTATAAGGTAACCATGCTTAAATGTCTAGGAAAAGCAATGAATGAATGAATGGAAGACGCAAAAGGATTGCCACGGGTAAGCAAGAATGACTTTTGAAAATGATTTTTTATTCTCAAATGCTAAAATACTTTCAAGTTGTTTCACTTGAATGTTTCTAAAATTATTTAAGGATAGTCATTCATTCATTCCAACAAGTTGATTGAAATATTGTTTTAAGCATTTCTGCAATTCTATAAATGATCTGATACTGTTTTATTGAAATGATTGATTAAATTCTTCTCTATTTGGAAATGGCATGTTAGCATGAATTTAAACAATGTTTCATTAAAACAATATTCAAAAGAATGATGCAAATAATGCTTTACATGAGAACGACATGTTGTCATATGAATGAGGTATATAATGCCGGGGTGAATAAGAGTAATGCATGAAATGGAAGTCATGTAGTGAGTCAAGGTAGAAGCAGGGTACGAGATCCTCCCTTGATGTTGCCAAGTCGGAAGGTCTGATGTCATGGATGGAAAGGATCATATCATGAAAAGATATTTACCTGGCTAGCGTACCCTCACATGAAGGATTATATTATGAATGGAAAGAATGCATTTGCGTATCCAGTGTTTATGAAATGCCCAAAAGTTAAGATTGATAAGATTTTCATGAAAGGTTTACATGAAATCCTTAAATGAAAAGGTTTCTCTTCCGTTGGTAGTTGGTCGCTTGATAAATGTCTCCTACCAAATAGAGAGAAATGCATTTATATGAAAATAAAAAATACTTGCTTATTGAGTTTCAACTTGTGGTGCCCCTAACCCGAGCATCACATCCTGAGCTTTACCTTGGGATTGTTATTGACTGGTAAACGTAATCAGGATTGTTGCCCTGTCACACGGCGGGATTTAATGGATATTTATCCAATTTACCATATTCCTTAAGCTTTAATTTTTATGTTATTTTTCATCCAAAGCTCATTCAAGCCATCTTTGCCCTAATATACACATTTTATATCATAATCTTAGAAATTCGTAACATGTTCGTCATCCATTTTCACTTGTTCATATACTACAAGTCATAACATAAATCACATATGTTCATCAAAGTAACAAATATCAAGTCATATTACATTCCATCACCATAAGCGTCACTTATAATAAATCAAGTTTTTCGTTCTTCAATTCCCAAAATTTTCTCCTTTGTTCTCCTCATTCCTGTACCTGTCTATGAGTTTGGAAAACAAAACATGGGTTGTAAACTCAAAAAGCAAGTCGTATATTTTTCAGGAAATTCATTTTTGAAAGCATATTGTTTTAAAAACATTTCTCCCCATTTGGTAGGAGACACTTAACAAGTGGTCAACTACCTGTAGAGTAGAAACCTTTTCACTTAAAATATCTTGGAAAACAATCATTATGCCCCCTCGAGGGTATATCGTGACAATGCAATGCAATGCATGACATCATAGGATGGAAGCCAGCTAACCGACCATCTGTCTTCATCTTCTCCCATCCAGGGAGGTGCCACCGACCCTTGGCCTATCTTAGCGACTTGGTCACACCAAAGGGGGACAATGGGCCCACTTACACCTTTCAAGTGGACCTCATGCTTGTTAGAAACATGTATTGAAATCAATAACAAAATAAGTCAAGTCTAGGTTTTGATAATTAACAAATCAATTTGAGTAAGTTATGGTTACTAACATATTTGTGAGATAATTAAATGATATAAAAACGAAGAAAATGAAGCATGACAGGTAAAGTCGATCCCTGAGTCGACTCCAGCATCGACTTCAAGTGATCAGCAGATGTTTTTTAAGAGTAAAATCGCAAACCAATTCAACATGATGCTAGACTTGAGTGAAGTTCAAGGCCAAGTCGATTCAAACATTCGACTTGGAACAAATGAAGATCAAAACAAGTCTAGAGCAAGCAAAGTTGCATGTATTCATCATGGAAGATCAAAATCACCCATTTAGACTTCTTTCATGTACTCCAAGATTCAAGGATTCAAGTTTGCAAAAGACAATCAAGCTAGGATGAATATACTAAGTATGAAATGATGTAAATCAAGGGAAGGAAAATTAAGCATGAAGAAATTAAGCAAGAAAAATCATTTCAAAGAAGTTCAAGTTCATCAAGCAAGCACAGAAAGTGAACTCGCACCCGAAGTCGACTTCACCTGCGACGTAGGTCAAGTTCAGGACCAAGTCGACCCAGAATGAAACTTGAAGTCTTTGCGGAAAGCTGAAGTCGCACTCGAAATTGACTCCACCTGCGACTTGGGTCGCAATGGTCGAAAATTTTTCAAACATTGGCGCATTAAATGAGCGGCGCCTATTTCCAAACGTTTGAATTCTTTTTCCATTTATATAAGGCATTTAATATGAATGTGGAGGGTAGCTGAAACATCATTAGTTGAGCACAACTCCCATCTCTAAGAGCATTAAGTGATCAAGTCAACATCTAGAAGAAAAACTTTGCTTTCAAACTGCCAAGAGCTGCTTGTTGAATTATTAAAGCCTGCTTTACAAGTTCTTCTCTCCACGAAATCTATCTCTACACAACAGTAACATGTACAAAACTTTCTTTTTATTATTTCCTATTGTATTAAACTTGATTTAGTTTGGGTAACTAAAATCAAGTGGAAGCAAAGTAGTGTGTGATTGGAGTGGAACTTGTCACCTACTTGTGCTGTGAATTGTTGATGTCCCCTAAAGTTGGAATCTAGAAGAGAGCAGAGGCTCTAGTTGTATTTATGAAATACATAGTGGAACCCAAGTCACAAGAGGTGTGAGCTTGGAAGAGTGGAGTGGGGAAGGTTGTCCGAACCACTATCAATCTTGTCCATTTATTTATTTCAGCTCTTATTATCTTATTGCTATCCTTTTTTTTCATCAAAGGGGATTGAACCAAACGGGGTAAAGTTTCTGTTTAAGTTGAAAAATTTTAAATACCCAATTCACCCCTCCCCTCTTGGGTATTTGTCATTAACTCGGGACCAACAAGTGGTATCAGATCAGGTCTTTGAGTTTTACCAAAGAGATTTTTTGATATGGCATCCCAATCCAATTCCATTCCTGCATTTGCCAAAGGCCAATCTTTTACTAGGCCACCATAGTTTGATGGGAACGATTTTGGCTGTCGGAAGCTACGTATGAAACAACTCATCATGGCTACAGATATGGACTCTTGGATTGCAATCCAAGATGGTGTGACCTTGCCTACTAAAGAAAGAGCTTCCAAATGGACCAATGAAGAAGTAAAAATTGTTAAGAGCAATGCTAAGGCTATGAATTCACTGTTTTGTGCTCTTATCGCTTCTGAATATGATAGAGTATTCTCTTATTTGACCACCAAAGAGATATGGGATACACTAACATCTATCTATAAAGGAACTTCTCAAGTTCCTTAAGTGACAAGGAGAAATATTTTGATTGGAGAATTGGAAAGCTCTAAAATACTAGAAACAAAAAATATTTTTGAAATGTTTGCTAGATTCTCTAAAATTACTAATGCTTTAAAAGGTCTTGGAAATGCTATCTCCGAATCTGAACAGGTCATGAAGATCCTAAGAGCTCTACCAGAGTCTTAGACTCCAAAAATTACTGCAATAGAAGAAGCCAAGGTCTTAAACAGTTTGAAGCTAGAAGACTTTATTAACACATTAATGTCACATGAGCCAATCAAGAAAAGAAACGAAGATCACCACGAAGGAAAGAGAGCAATTGCATTAAAAGTCACTCATAACTCGGATGAGTCCACCCCCTCATCTCACAACGATGATGAAGATATTGCTCTACTAGCTTACAGATTTCGAAAGTTTGTAAGGAAAGAAACAAACTTCAAAGATTTCAAAGAGAGACATCAAAAAAAGAAAAAGAAGAAAGTTACAAAATATTATAGATGTGGCGATATGGGACATATGCAAGCTCAAATGTCCTACACCAGAAGAAAGATCAAAGGATCATCAAGAAAAGAAGGAAAAATATAAAAGCCGAAATTTCCAAAAGCCTAAGGGAAGACGAATGTATGTGAATGAGGAAACTTTTTCAACAAGTAGCTCCTCAACTGATGATCTTGAAACTGCAAATTGTGCAAGAATATGCTGCATGGCGCGGATTGAGCAAGAAGGTTTGGAAGAACAAACCACCTCAATAAAATGTACAAGTAATGAAGAGGTAACTTTCAAATTTTGCTATTCTCAATCTACTCATTCTTCTATTCAAGAATGTCTCAAATGTGCTAAATTAGAGGAATTACAACATGCATATGATTCATTATATGAGAAAGTCAAAAAATTAGGAAACAAATTATCATTAAAAAGACAACAATGTAATTCCATTATTATTGTAAATGGAAAATTAGCAAAAAAGAACAACAAAACTGAAAGAAGAAAATGAACTACTATTGAAAGAAGTGAAAAAATTGAAAAAGAAGAATGAATCCTTAAATGAATCATTAACTAAGTTCTCTAATCCAGGAGAAAGTGTGAAAATATTTCTGAACATGACCTCTCAAAACAATAGAAGAGGTCTTGGATTTTCCACATTTGAGCTGGGAGAAAGTAGCAAATCGAGTGTGCCAAAACTTGGGAAAAAATCAAGCTAAAGTTGTACCTATTTACAAACTAAAAGGGAAACAAGCTGTTTGGACTAGGAGATCACCTTTTGAACCATAACATACTTAGAGACCTACTCCTAGATTACCAATGGCCTGCAACTTTTGCAATAAGTTGGGTCACAAAATTTATAAATTCAACATCAAGAAACTATATGACCATGGTGCAAAATTAGTTTGGGTTCCAAAAAACACAAGATTTGAGCTTTCAAAAATAGAACAACAGAGATTAAATTAGTTTACTAACCCAAATGGACCCACAAAATGAGTACCAAAGAGATAAGCTTTATTTGCTCATTTTTTAGGTGTGTTTTATGGCAAAGGCAACCAATGTTTGGTTCATGGATAGTGGTTGCTCAAGGCATATGACTAGAGAAAGAAATTTATTTTATAAACTCAAGCCTTCCAACGATAGAACTGTTGCCTTTAAAAATAATGAGAAAGGTAAAATCAAAGGTAAAGGAAACATTTATAGTATTTCAAATGCATGTATGGAGGATGTGTTATTTGTTGAAGGACTCAAGCACAATCTGATGAGTATTAGCCAATTATGTGACAAAGGGTACAAGGTTGTGTTTGAATCATCTATATGCAATGTATTTGATGGAGAACATATCATGTTTAGAGGAAAAAACATAGAAATGTATATTTGGTTTCACTTAATGAACTAGATAGTCAATGTCTATTAGCCATTGACAATGATCCATGGGTTTGGCATAAGAGGCTTGGGCATGTAAACATGTCAAACATCAAGTCCCTATGGAAAAAGAGTTTGGTAGAAAGATTGCTAAAATTGAAATATGAGAAAGATAAAATTTGTAAGGCATGTTAACTATCAAAACAACCTAAAATGTATTTTTCCTCCAAAAAGGAGATTTCCACCACTAACCACTTGAATTGCAACACATGGATCTATATGGGCCATCTGATATTTTAACCGTTGGTGGAAAGAAGTATGTGTTTGTAATAGTTGATGATTTTTCAAGATTTATATGGGTAATTCTCTTAGCTAGCAAAGATGAAACTTTCTTTATGTTTGCAACTTTTGTAAACTTGGTGCAAAATGAAAAATAAAGTACTATTATGACTATTAGAAGTGATTATGGTAGTGAGTTTGAAAATAAATTATTCATAGAATTATGTAATGAAAAAGGAATTCACCACACATTTTCTGTACCAAGAACTCCACAACAAAATGGAGTTGTTGAAAAAAAATATAACCATACAAGAGATGGCTAGAATAATGCTAAATGAGAGTAAATTATCCAAAAAATTTTGGGGTGAAGCTGTAAGTACATCTTGTCATGTGTTAAACCGAGTAACCATTTGAGTAATCTTGAAAAAGAACCCATATGAGCTATGGAAATGTAGAAAACTAAATATTTCGTATTTTCATACTTTTGATTACACATGTTATGTTTTGAACAATGGAAAAACCAACTTAGGAAAACTGGATGCTAAGAGTGATGAGACAATATTTCTTGGTTACTCATCAAATAGCAAAGCATATAGAGTCTTCAATAAAAGGAACCAAATTGTAGAAGAGTCAATACATGTTATTTTTGATGAATTTAACCAAACTCCTAGAAAGGAAGATGAATTAAGTGATGCAGATGATACATCAAAGAATTCAAAAGTGGAACAAAAAGAGCAACAAGGAGAAACTGAACCCAAGCCAGAAAATTCCACAGAGAAAAAGGTAAGTGAAGGTAATGATTCCTATAAACCTCAAACTTTATTGAGATTCAAAAATGCTCATCCAATTGAGTAAGTTATAGGCAATATTTATGAAGGTATAAAGACAAGAAGGTCAAAATAAAATATTTGTGAAATATTTGTGAGCAATACACCTTTATATCCAAAATTGAACCAACCACTATTGACCAAGCTCTTGATGATGAAAACTGGATCATAGTAATGCAAGAGGAATTAAATCAATTTGTTCCAAGACAAAAGACTGTACTGTCATTGGCACAAAATGGGTCTTTAGGAATAAATTAGATGAAAGTGGACTTGTGGTGAGAAACAAAGCTAGACTTGTGGCAAAAGGATATTCATAAGAAGAAAGAATAGACTTTAAGGAATCCTATGTTCTGATTGCTAGATTAGAAGTCATTCACACTTTACTAGCCTTTACATCTCACATGAACTTTAAGTTGTTTCAAATAGATGTTAAAAGTGCATTTTTGAATGGGTATATAAATGAAGAGGTGTATGTTGAACAACCACCTAGATTTGAGGAGAAAGATCAATCTAAATTTGTATACAAATTAACCAAAGCACTATATGAATTAAAACAAGCTCCAAGGGCTTCGTATGAAAGATTAAGTAAATTTCTGATTGATCATGACTTCCAAAAGGAAAAGGTAGACACCATTTTAATTATTCAAATTTATGTAGATGACATTATTTTTGGTCCTACTAATGAGATTCTTTGTCAAGAATTTTCTGAGCTTATGCAGAAAGAATTTGAGATTAGTATAATGGGGGAGCTGAATTTCTTCCTTAGACTACAAATTAAGCAATTAAGTGAAGGAATTTTCATCAATCAGTCCAAGTATATCAAAGAAATGCTAAAGAAATTTGGAATGAAAACTAGCAAGAGAGCAAACACTCCAATAAGTTCAACAATCAAGATTGACATGGATGAAAATGGTAAATGTATCGATCAAAAGCTATATAGAAATATGATAGGTTCTTTGTTGTATGTAACTACTTCTAGACCAGATATTCTTTTCAGTGTTTATATGTGTTTTAGATTTCAAGCATGTCCTAAAGAATCACATTTATTGGCTATAAAAAGAATTTTTAAATATTTAATAAATGCCACTAATCTTGGACTATAGTATCCAAAAGGTCAACTTTTGTTCTAATCAGCTACTCGGATGAAATTTTGCTGGATAAAAAGTAGATAGAAAAAGTACTAGTGGAATATGTCAATTCCTTGGAAACATGTTGGTTTCGTGGTATTCAAGGAAACAAACTAGTGTTGCTCTATCTATGGCGGAAGCCGAATATATAGCTGTTGGGAGCTGTTGTGCCCAATCGCTTTGGATGAAACAATAACTTAGGGATTATAACATTTATAACATAGATTTTAAAGATATACCTATTAGATGTGATAATACTCGTGCAATATGTTTGACTAAAAATCCAGTCTTGTATTCTAGGACCAAACATATAGACTTAAGACATCATTTTATCAGAGAACATGTAGAAAATCATGATATATGTTTGGAATATATGAAAACAGAAGATCAAATTGCAGATATTTTTACCAAACCACTTGTAAAAGAACCATTTTATAAAATCTGAAATGATATGGGGAGGATTAAGTTAAATTAGGAACAATAAGATCGGAGAAATGAACTTAGAAAAACATAGGTTCTGGGGGAGCAGTCCCTGCCATTCTCAAAGGATTAACCCGCTCCATCTTTATTTTTTTTGATAAATTGACAAAAAGGAGGAGAATAGATTAGGATTTGAGTCTTGGATTGGATAGATTATACATAAGTTTGCATATGAAAAGTTTGTTTTGCTTATGTTCTGTTTTTGAAAGAATGCTATGAATGATTTTAACTTGCGAATAATTGTAAATGAAGTATGCAAATGTTAAAAATAGAATATGTATGTTAAATTTCAACATGCAAAAGACTAGTGATTATTCTAAAGATACCAAAACAAGATAAAATAATATATTTTAAAGACATTGAAAGGTATATACTCAAAGCGGTTTTGTCAATCATCAAAAAGAGGGAGATTGTTGGAAACATGTATTGAAATCAATGCCAAAATAAGTCAAGTATATGCTTTGATGATTAACAAATCAATTTGAGTAAGTTTTGATTACTAACATGTTTGTGAGATGATTAAATGATATAAAAATGAAGAAAATGAAGCATGACAGGTAAAGTCGATCCCCAAGTTGACTCTAGTATCGACTTCAACTGATCAGCAGATGTTTTGAAAAGTAAAATCGCAAACCAATTCAACACGATGCTAAAATTAAGTGAAGTTGAAGGCCAAGTCGACTTAAACATTCGACTTGAAACAAATGAAGATCAAAACAAGTCTAGAGAAAGCAAAGTTGCATGTATTCATCATGGAGGATCAAAATCACCCATTTAGACTTCTTTCATGTACTCCAAGATTCAAGGATTCAAGTTTGCAAAAGACAATCAAGATAGGATGAATATACTAAGTCTCAAATGATGTAAATCAAGGGAAGGAAAATTAAGCATGAAGAAATTAAGCAAGAAAAATCATTTCAAAGAAGTTCAAGTTCATCAAGCAAGCACAGAAAGTGAAGTTGCACCCAAAGTCGACTTCACCTGCGACTTGGGTCAAGTTCAGGACCAAGTCGACTCAGAATGGAATTGGAAGTCTTTGCGGAAAGCTGAAGTCACACCCGAAGTCAACTCCACCTGTGACTTAGGTCGCAATTGTCGAAAAATTTTCAAACGTTGGCGCATTAAATGCACGCCACCTAATTCCAAATGTTCGAATTCCTTTGCCATTTATATAAGGCATTCAATACGAACATGGAGGGTAGCTGAAACATCATTAGTTGAGCACAAATCCCATCTTTAAGAGCATTAAGTGATCAAGCCAACATCTAGAAGAAGAACATTGCTTTCAAACTGCCAAGAGCTGCTTGCTGAATTATTAAAGCCTGCTTTACAAGTTCTTCTCTATGCCAAATCTGTCTCTACACAACAGTAACGTGTAGAAAACTTTCTTTTTATTCTTTCCTATTGTATTAAACTTGATTTAGTTTGGGTAACTAAGATCAAGTGTAAGCAAAGTAGTGTGTGGCTGGAGTGGAACTCGTCACCTACTTGTGCTGTGAATTGTTGATGCCCCCTAGAGCTGAAATCTAAAAGAGAGCAGAGGCTCTAGTTGTATTTGTGAAATACATAGTAGAACCCAAGTCATAAGAAGTGTGAGCTTGGAAGAGTGGAGTGGGGAACCCGAACCAAGTCCATTTATTTATTTCTGCTCTTATTATCTTATTGCTTTCCTTTTGTTTCATTGAAGGGGATTGAACCAAACCGAGGTAAAGTTTCTGTTTAAATTGAAAAATTTTAAATATCCAATTCACCCATTCCCTCTTGGGTATTTGCCATTAAATCGGGACCAACAATGCTTTGTGCACATGAACTATTCTTGACATGCTAACATGATTTTTTCTTACATAAATTCATACAGAATTTTTTATAAACATTTAACAAAGTAGTTATGTAACTCAATTAGCAAACACATGTTGAACTCAGGAATGACCAACCTTAAATACCTTAAAAATAAATTCAAATATCATTTGCTAAACCAATAAAAGCAATTGGAATATCATTTGCAATTATTTTAGGATAATTTAAGAAACAAAATAATTTAAAAAATTTTGCTTGCTTACCTTGGTCACGTGAGCTTTTTGGGTCAATTTTTTCTTTGCCTTTGCCTATACATGTTAGAATGACATAGTATTTATATAAATTTTGTTCACTTACATTCAACTTAGTTTTCCAACCCATTTTATTAATATTCATAACCCATTTGAATTCCAAGTCGGGTGTACATACATAACATACTTATGCATCAAATCATTCATTACATCACATGTTTAATTCCCATATTTAGGGCCACACTTAGATATATCATTTCACATTCATTAGTCATTTATTAGACACCATATGGAAGTTTATTACTCCCAATTATCATTTTTCACATATTTTTCATAATTCACATATTGTGTTCATTCTTAAGCACTTATTAATGTCATAATCCTCATATATTAATCTCAAATTTTGGGAATACCTAAATAGAAATATAATCCATGTATTTCAATCATATTTTTATACATTTTTGTATTTTAGTAATTCACATAAACCATTTATCATTTTCTCATACTTATCTCTTCATATATGTCCATTTCATAACACATAATTCATGTGTTTCTTAGAATTTTTTAAATCAGAAACTTACCTTCTAATTCAGTGTGATTATACTCTTTAATTAAAACTTCACTTTGCATATTTTATGAAATTTTAATCCTTTAATCATAGAATTCCAAAACAGCAACTTTGAGACCCAATTTATACACTTTCAATGTCCCTTTTTTATGCTTATCCCTAAATAGATTTTTAATCAGTGAATTCTAGAAAATAATCACACTTTTATTAACCCAAATTTAGGATATTATCACATGTTTAAAGTCCATAATTTGATTCCCTTCAAAACAGCACCTTCCATGTATATTTTGGATACCCTTTTCACTCCACTTTGCATGTTTTTGCATATGACCTAAAATTCAATATTTAAGGCAAACTTAATCAACTTATTTTGAAAGTCTAAAACACCTTAGATTTATAGTATTTACCCTCGAAATCATTCATAAATTATTTAAGCAAATTCATGTAACATATACATCACAAAATCATGGAAATCAAATTATATACATAACCCTAAATCTCATTCTTTCTAAAATTCATAACTCATGCCTAAATTAATATATGTATTTTATTAAATCATGATTCATAGCCTAATCATGATATTATTTCAAAATAGCAACTTATTACGTGATTTAAGAAGTTTCAAGATAGATTATCAATCCACGTCTCTTTCTATCATCCACTTCAACTTCTTAAATTATAAAAATCCATTCATACCATTTAATACCCATTCAATACTCTAATTAAGGGTGTCATATATTACCCTTTAAAGGTTTTTTATGAACCATATCCATGTCTCAAAATTTATAGTAGAAAACTAAGAATCAAAGAACCTAATATATCATGTATACTTACTTGATTATTGTCAACCTTGATTAAAACTATCCAAGCTTTGTTCTCCTCCCTTCTTTTCCTTTTTCTCCTTCATAAAACAGATTTTTGGGCCCACACTTAGCACATGATTTGAGGTCATTTTAATACATGTCTATCCCTTGTTGTGTTGTTACCATAATACCCTAGTGAATTATGTAATTATCATAATTCAAAATTCACAAAATCAACCTAATTGAATGCCCATGTTGCTGTGCATCTGAGTACATCCACTTTCAGCTGTTTTTTGCCATTTTTTCCACATAATTTGTAGCCTTAATTAATCGGTATTTATCCACCCTAATTAATAGCTCATTTAAATATTCATTTATCATCAAGAAAAAATCAAGAACAATCCAAATAACCAGCCTTTGGATGTCCCCTATTGCAGCTCACCTTACTATCCATATTTGAACATCCCCTTTCAGCTGCCATTTTGCATTTTTTCCACCATTTGCAGATTTAATTAATGGTCATTTAATCACCCTAGCAATTACCTCAATTAGGGGTCAATTTAGCATAAATAAAAATTCACAAAAAATCTAAAAGCCTACCGTGACTGTCCGCCTCTCTTCCATACTCCATTGCTGTCCACTTAATGCTCTCATCCAAATGACATTGATTTGATATTTTGACCATGATTTTCTACGCCATTTAAATGCTCATTTATTTACCTTGATCCCTAGCTGACTTAGGTGCTCATTTTATATGAAAAAATCACAAAAGTCCAAGTTTAAGGCTACCTTGGACGTCCCATGTATGCTACATCTCTATCCTCTCTTGACTTAATGTATTAGCTCCTTAAATCAACATTTATTCATGAGATATTTTCATGAATTTTTCCATTTTTATTAATTCATAAAATACCTTGCAATTTATCCCCTTTTGACACATCATTTATGCATTTAATTATTTACTTAATTACTTTAACTTTAACACAATTACATGTTACTTTAAGTGTGCAAAAAGTCAAAAGATGTATACCCATTTTTGTGCAAGCCTAATCCCACCTTCAATAGCTTGATCAAATCCTTTCATAACCTTAATCTCATAATTTTAACTGTCCATTACAAATTTTGTCTCAATCTAACTTTTCTAGCTCAAGTTATGAACATTTGAAGTCATCCTTGGATTTCGGATAGTAATACTCGATTTTCACTCTAATTTCATCAATATTTTCACAATATAACTTTTCCATAAATTTAAGCACAAAATTGTGTGCTTTCCTTTCAATATTCATCATAATCCCCCTTATAGGCGTCAAGTTGTGAATGTTTTAACATCCTCCAACTTAACTCTATATTTAGCCTCTTAATTTCCATTAATCACATTATGAAAATCAAATTAATATTTCATGGCACACCAACATTTTTAATCCTCAGTAGGCCACTTTAAACACATTGATCCATATTGACTTATAATGATCTCTTTAATCATCATTCATAACCACTGACCTATAGGGTTTCACACAACTCATTATTTGTTTTCTCAACCTTAGATAGGTGTAGGGAAGGCCAAGCGATGGAAAAGATCAAGTTGGTTTACCTATGAATATTTTATAGGATATCTTGTATAAATATGATATGACTGAAGCAGAAAAAAGGTAAATTGTATGTTCTTGTATGCTGTGAATGGATGGAAAGATTGTATTTAACCTGAAATGGTTACAGTATGTATGTATTGAATGAAAATATCATGATCAAGTCGATAGAACCTTTGATGAAAATGAGTAAGCGATATGGTGTAAATGATAGTGTGATTAATTCGAAATGTATGGATGTTTATGTTGAAATAAAGAAAAAAATTGAACGAGATTCAATTCAAGAACCTGCCGCATGGTCAGGGCAACAATCCTGACTCACATTTACTAATCAATAACAATCTCGGAGTAAGGCTTTCTGATGCCTCAGGTTGGGGGCGTTAGAGTAAGTCCCTACACAACTAATTGAAATGAAACCAAATTGATATAGTTTAGAGTCAATGATTTCCAGTTTCCCATTTACTGTAATTAACCTTAGGAATCTCAACTCATTCCTGCACTACTATTAGCTCTAGACTCATTCAATTTCCTATTAATCATTAATTCATGTTCAATCAATCATTCAACCTTTCTACCCATCAAAGGCAATTGAATTTCAAGACACTAGTTATAACCTGGTCCTCATGGTAACAATACTCAATTCACACTTTATCATTTGCACGATACATATACTTGCGTTAGCCCAAACATTTTAATTAAGCATATATGTTGCTCGTCAAGTTTTGGAAACATGTGTAAATCTATAGGAACCTAGGTTAGTAAGACTCTACACAGTTAATTGAAATGGAACCAAATTGATATAGTTTAAATATAGTTTAGAGTCAAGGATTCTTGATTTCCCATCACCACAACTAACTTAGGAATCCTAACTCATTCCGGAACTACTATCAACTCTACACTCATTCAATTTCCTGTTAATCTTTAATTCCTGTTTAATCAACCATTCGACTATCCATTAAAGGCAATTGACTTTCGAGATACTAGTTAGTTTAACCTAGTCCTCATGGGAACAATATTTAAATCATAGTTTATTACTTGCATGGTACATATACTTGCGTTAGAACGAGCATTTTAATTAAATATATACACCGCTTGTCAATTTTTTGAAATGTGTATAAATTTATATGAACCTAGGTTAGTAAGTCTCTATACGACTAATTAAAGTGGAACCAAATTGATATAATTTAGAGTCAAGGATTCTCGGTTTCCCATCCACTATAATTAACCTTAAGAATCCCAACTCATTCTTTCACTGCTATTAGCTCTAGACTCATTTAATTTTCTGTTAATCTTTAATTCCTGTTTTGTCCATCATTCAACCTTTTTACCCATCAAAGACAATTGAATTTTGTGATACTAGTTAGTTTAACCTAGTCCTCATAGGAACAATACTTAATTCACACTTTATTACTTGTATCGTATGTATACTTATGTTAGAACGAGCATTTTAATTAAGCATGTATGCCAGTAGTCATGGTATGATAATTTAATTTAGATATTATTTGTTAAAGGAAAACAAGCTCTAATTTATTATTGCATCTTCTCTCGAAACTTACATAACCCTAATTTATCTTAGCTGTCTATTCTCATTGGATATTACGTTTTACGTATGCTACATCCTAAACCCTAGAGTATGGACTTAGTCAAGTATATTTAAATTCAAAATAAAATTAAAATCTAAATCCATCTTAAACCAGCAAATAAAATAAAAAGAAAAGAAGAAAGAAAAGCTTATTGGTTGAAAATTCCGTTGGTGCGTCGGCCACTCCATGCAACTTCCATCTTGCCTCTTATCCGCATGCTCTTCATCGTCTCTCATACTCCTTTGCTCTCCCTTTGAATTTTCTCTTCTAATTTTTTGCTGTGGAACCACGTATAAATAGTGATGAAACAAACTGCGCACTTGACTTACGCACAGAATTCGCCAATGGGGTGAGGATTGCACAACAATCTGCATTTGGGCATTCGTATTTGCCGGATGCTATTGTGGGGCGTTGCTTGATTTGATGGAGAGCAATTAAATGGACTGCAGTAAAAATCTGGATGCTTACTCTTCGAAATATCTGCATATTTAAAACTTCTTGTTGGACGGCTGGGATGGCTTATAAGGGCGGTTGGACAGCCGCTGAATTTTTATGCCGCTAAAAGCATGGATCTGATTAATGTATGGACGGCTTGGATTTATTCTATTCGCAGTCTAAATCTGGACGATCCAGAATTTCTGGCCGTGATTTGGTACGAAAATAGACGACTTAGATATTAATTTGGGTGGTGGAGATTTGCTGCTGGACGTTAATTTGAAGGTCTGAAATGGACGGTTGGGATTGAGCTTCGGCGGTGATGGCATGTTTGAGTATTAACGTGATCAGATGGGTTGTGCAGATCTGGTTGGATTTGACTAGGCTGAACGGTGATGATCTTGTGGGAGATTGGAGAAACATGGATGGCAGGATCTGGATTTTTGGACGGCTGAATTTCAGGCCATTGTTTTTGCCCAATTTTAATGGTGACCCCACTTGTGGCGCCCAAACCTGAGACGTCTTACCTTACTCCAGAATCCTTTAGTTGGTAGATTATTCTTGTTCACGCGGTAGTCTTTAATTTAATCTCATTTTAATTTACAAGCAATCACACACTTGCAATTAAAACTTCATAATATTTTCAAGGAATATGATTTTGTATACCCAGATGCACTTAGCTTCAGTGCACCCGTGTGTATTTAACCTTTTTTTATATTTTTTTGAAATTTTTTTTACAATACTATTAATATAAGTATATTTAACGTGTGCATCAACTTTTACTATTTTTGGAGTTTTTTGATATTTTAAAAAAAATTTTAAAACCAGTGGCATTTTTAGTAAGTTTAATCACTAAAATCCCACTAATTTTAATAAATCCAAAAAATATTTAAAAATCTCCAAAATGGTAAAAATTGATTTACATGTTAAATACTATAACGGCCTAAACTAAAAATCAAAATTTTTGCCTTAATTTTAGGTCTAAGTCGTTTAAAACTTTAGAATCTTTCCATACATTGAATAAAATCATCTCAAAGAGGTAACCAAACTTGCACAAACTTGTATTGTTACATCGAAGCCATCATGTCCATAGAGTTATTACAACCATGCCCACATCAATAAAAGTCTTTACATCCAAGCCAAGTCACTCAGCCTGGGCTTGTTTGCTATGGGCTCAACCTGGATCCAGCCTAGTCCCTGAAGGCTCGTACCATATTGGAAAATTACATATTCTCCTATTGTCTTTTGATTTTACAGAAACTTCTTGACAGCTCATGATTTTCAAAAAAACCACAAGGCAAGATTGTAAAATGTCCAAAAACTCAAAAATAGGCAATAACATCCATTTTTCCCATTCAGCCATTTATACGAGATATATAATAATATTATTTTCGTATATATCTCCTTTAAACATATTAAATCTATTAAAATTCCTCCCATCAATAATTTGGCCAACATATTTAATTTTAGGTCATCCAAGCATAATATAACATACATAATTATACACATTAATTTATTTCACTCGAAATAAATTATAATTATGTCATTATGCTTTCCTTCTTGCCCAAAATTATCCTTATATGAATAAAATTCTCAAATTATTGATAAATCCTCACATAATTAATTTAATATAAATAATACATTCCTTAAACAATTATGTGGCGTCCATTCCCTATGCAATTAAGCATATAATATCTCACATAATCCTGGCATGATTAATGGTCATAAAATCACATATTAGTAAAATTACTAAATAACCATGTGATAAATTCTTTATTAAAACATGCCATAATTAAAAGTCGAACGAGGCAAAATCCCCTTTCCTTGAAGAAAAAAATGAAATGGATCATTTCAATGGATTAAATTAGCTTTTCCCATTCTCTAGTAGCAGGGTTTCTCCTCTTTCCTCCAGTGTCTCCCCATCAACTCTTCAAACCGTTTATTTAGAACTTTCGCCGTAACTCCCTAGAGGATTCACCGGAGAAATGACCGCACGCAATCCGATCCTGTTTCATTTTCAAATTTGAATTTCAAATTCATGGGGCCCACAGAGCTCAAAAAGGCAAAAAATATCATTTATACATTCACCGAAACTCAATCTCAAGACCTCATCTACCAAAGACTAACACCTTAACCACTTAAGCTTCTTGGGCTGTTGAATTAAATGCTCGTAATATTTTATATAACTCAACCCATTCATCCTAAGTGGCTTATTTGGGCTTAAGCTTCTTGGGTTGTTGAATTAAATGCTCATAATATTTTATATAACTCAACCCATTCATCCTAAGTAGGCTTATTTGGGCTTAGCTCAATAACCTTCAATTTATTCTTAGCTCATTGCTTGGTCAGATGGTCATTGGTCAAGATGCCGACCTCAGTGGACACATCATCATTTGAATAGTTAACTCGTTTTTTTCCTAATTATTACAAATACACTTAGATTAACATTCGTGTAAAAATAATTTCAAAAAAAATAAAAAAAATGGGTATTTGCACCTAGGTGCACTGAAGCTAAGTACATCCGGGTGCATGAAATCATGTTCTTATTCTAAAACCATTAATATATATATGTCTACATCATCAGTTCTTTCCACTCTATTTTTGTATAATAGTGAACCCCTATAGGGTATTTATACATACATCTTACGTGAGAACCATAAAACCTCAAAAGTCTCTAAACTGAGACATCTTTCTTGAACTTTACCTGTCTAAGGTTGAAAAAATAAAATGCGAGTACTAAACTCAATAAGCAAGCATTTTCGTTCAAGTAACATTTTCAATCCAAAATTTGGTATTTTATAATAAATGAATCTTTCTTGAACTTTATCTGTCTAAGGTTGAAAAATGAAACGTAAGTACTAAACTCAATAAGCAATTATTTTCATTCAAGTAACATTTTCATTTCAAAATTTGGCGTTACATAATACTTGCATATTTCACATTCATACTGCATACCTTTATTGGATGGTATCCTAGCTAGGCGATCATCGAAATGTCTACTCCCTATTTTAGGAAGTACGCCGCATGCTTTTAGGTCTATATTGACCACTTGGTCACATTAGAGGGGGACTTTGGTCCGCTTACACCTTTAAAATAGACCTATACCTTTGAACATCATATATCATACGCATGCTAACATAACTTTTAAGAAATAACCACATTCATCATTCTATATCCTTTTCAAATCCGAGAAAATTTTGCACAATCATTTTCAACAAAAATTTAATAAACATAATGTCTAAATCATATTATGGGGATGGACATCCTTGAATAAATTTTAAAACATCACAATAAAACAAATTGCAAGGCATCAAAATATTTTTAAAAAAATGATTTCAAAAGCATGGCTTGCTTACCTGGAGTATTAACTTGCTTATTTGTCTTCTCTTTTCCTTCGCCTAAATAAATAAAACGAACTATTTTATACATTTACATTATATATGTTTATACTTATATGCATATTCTTCTCATATTTATTTTTTGATTTCGTTGTTGAAAGTAAGACAGAAAATGAATAATTATAGCAAATCTTTCAGCCGTATATTATTCTTATAAGATTTCTAAAGTCAATATTTGAATTTAAAAAAAACAGCTATAAATATTAAAGGGAAATTATACGTAGCGTACAACATTTTTTTCTTAAGCCACAATAATATAGATCCCTGCACGACGTGACCCGTTGGAAAAGAAGGAGAGAAGAAAATAAGTAAAATTTTGTTATTTGGACATTGTGAAGGCTAGAAATCAGATGTCATAGGTCATACATTAATGCGGAAAATGCTATAATGTACTTGAACGTCATCTATGCATAGCAGGAAATTTTTTTTTTTTTTTCCTGACCTGTCTAGACGTCCGGCTTCTCCTCCTTTCTCCTCTTTCGCTGTTAATCTCTCCATCAAACCTTCTGCTATTTGTCTCCTTTTTTAAGACGGTACCAAGCTCCTTCTAGACTAATGCAAGCTGGATGTCTCATGCAACTGACACGTAGCCCGACCGACCCACTAATGCACCGTTTAATGACAGGTACGACTCTGCATATAGTTATCCTCATTTTATTTTATTTGAATATGTATATAGAGGCGCCAAACCATCTGTCCGGAAATGTTAATTGCTTCCAAGTGTTAATAATTCCACGCTTTTTAAAAATTATATAAAGATGTTATTTTTAATCTAAACTGTCTATATTTTAAAGCACATTAAATTAACCATTCAAATCAAATTTCATATCAAAATTATTAAAATTGGTTAAGATATGATCGTTTGAAATTAATTCAATTTTTAATTTTTCTACTCATTTGTACTTGTATTTTATATAATCTATTCCGTTCACTGAATAGAGTACATTACTTTAGGCTTACCCATGCAATCTCATATAAAATGAGTTGTATATATATAACAATTTAACTAACAGAGAATGCAATACGTTCTAGACTTGAACATACGCGCATCTTCCAATGTCACTGGACGTACATGCATGGGTGGGTCAATGCGAAAAAATTTAGAATTATGTAAATACTTTATTAAATCATTTTAAAATATTAATTTAACTGATCATTTGAAGTTTAGTATTAAAATGATTAGTATTGGTTAAGATATTAACATTCAAAATTAATTCATGAAATCTCATTTAATTTGGGTTGTTTAAAAATCTTCCGAATATAATTTTTATGATCTAGGCCGTCCATTATGTAAAGTATATTAAAATAAACTTGCCTCTAAAATTTAATGTAAACTTTTCTTATATATATACTAATATACTAACATATTAATTTAATAAATAATTAAATAAAAATAAAAAATTAATAGGAAGTTCGTGGACGTGTATCGCTTGCATGGGTTTGATTTTCATTCACATTTTTCAATGCATTTTAAACTAATTAATTTAAGTACTTTATTTAATTATTTTTCATAATCTAATCCATCTATATTAAAAAGCATATATTTTAACACTTTCCATTAAATTCTCATGTCAATTTGAGTTAAACATTCTTAGTCTAAAGAAAACAATATGGATGAATATAAGCTACTAATTAGACCCTAATTGACTCAAATTTTTTCCTTTTTTTTATCTTTTCAAAAGGTCTATAAATTTAATCAGTTTTATTTGATATAATTCAGAAATTTGAAATATCTTTCCAAAAAATTTATAAAAAGTCATTTTCATATCTTATTTTTATGAAATTATAATTTACCCTCCTTTTTTCTCATAAATCAAATTTAACCTTTTTAAATTCTGAATAGGTCTTTTTGTCTTTACCCTTTTCAAATTTATCATTCAATCCTTCTTTTTCCCAAATTGAAATTTAATCCCACTTTTCTGAAATTGCAATTTAGTCTTTTTGTAACCACACACGTGAAAATTTTTAGACAGCCTGGATTGGATTAATTGCTGCTGATCACGTGATCTTCCGCTGAATGAATGGTGAGCCCCACAGCTGGAACGGCCAGATTTTTGGATCTCAGCTAGATGATTTTCTTGGACGGTCCAGATTTCAGATTGGACAGTCAAGATTTCGGTGAACGTGATCTGCAGTATGGACGGTCTTAGGTGATGCTGATTTTTGCGTGGAATTTGTGGATGTAACAAATATTGGAAGGGTTGGATTAATACTGAGGCGGTGGAACTTTCTGATGGGTTTGGACAGTTCAGATGGACAGCTGCTTGATCATGGCCTGGTCACTGATCTGCGTGGTGGGCCCCACGCCTGGAAAGTTCTCAAAAATTGTTTAAATCATTTGAAATTAATATTTAATACCCAATTGTTGCAAAAATGTATTTTAAATCAAATTTCACATTAAACTCAATCAATTACCCATCAAATTAGTATAAACTGCCTACAAAATATATTGTTATTTACCAATTATCATATAATCAAAGACAAGTTGGATTGTTATAAAAAAAAACAATTAAAAGGCCAATACTCAATCAGCCCGCCATAATAAGTCTAACTAAGAGCATTAGCTCAGCAGTTAGATTTGAGGTCCATTTATTTGTCCTTGATATGGGATTTTTTTCTCTATATAAGTACCTATGTTATATGCCCTGACTTGGCAAGGTGATGATTGGAAATTAATAATATATTTTGGGGGCATTTTATACCAATTTGGTGGGTAATTAATTGAGTTTTATGTGAAATTTATTCTAAAATGTGATTTCGTAACATTTGGGCATTAAATATTAATTTCAAATTATTTAAATAATTTTTGTAATCTTTTGGCTTGAAATTACATTTTAATTGTTGCCATGAAATTAAATGGGCTTGAAA
>JAXCLR010000092.1:31140802-31155994 GCA_035584095.1 Annona squamosa
TACATTGAAAACACTATGGGGGGGGGGGGGGGAAACAACATAATCGAGGAATTATCCCTTCAAAAAGTTATCTGAATTATCAAATTTAAATAGATCTGTTAGTAAAAAAAAAACCATAGTATGAGAATTGATAAAAATTTCAAAATTGTATAGTAATGCCTTTTTAAATCAACAAATTAGGAAAATTTCCTCTCTTTGAGAAGATATTGTTGAAAATATTATAAAATATATTGAGAAGATAAATGAGTGTATGTCGAGGATAAGTCGGAGGGAGAGGAAAATAAAAAGGAAATGGTCAATAAAAATTTTAAGAAGTAAATACTACCATTTTCAAGTATTTTAAAAGATGGGCCCATTAGTATAAGTAAATTAATGCAAAGGAAGAGATGATACAAATGTTTAAATAGGTTCATATCAAAATGTAATCCAAGTAAGTAACCTTCAACATCATCAAGTGATAGTCGTTAGTAAAAATAATTTGAAAAGAAAGATCTCCAAGTATCCTGAAATATGGTAAGAGGAGAAAAACAAAAAAAAGAAAAAAAGAGATTTTAAAAAATACATACAACTATAACTATCATAATTTTGAGGTATGTTTAGTAATAAATAAAACTTTTGATGAAAACTTTTAGAGAGTAAAAGTTGTCAAATGATGTGATATGATAGAGGTAATGATGAGTAGTAAAGAGAATAAAGCTAAAATAAATAGATTAGTTGTGTGGATAGTTGTGTAGAAATGATTAAAAAATAGGGTAGTTGTATAGAAAAATGTGAAAAAATGATTAAAAAAATATGATAATTGTTGAGTTTGAAAAATTTTAGATTGAAAAGTTTTAACTTGACATTTTCTATCAATTGTCAAACACACCCTTGTTAATAAATAAAACTTTTGATGAAAAGTTTTAGAGAATAAAAGTTGTCAAATGATGTGATATGATAGAGGTAATGATGAGTAATAAAAAGGACAAAGCTAAAATAGATAGGTTAGTTGTGTAGATAGTTGTGTAGAAATGATTAAAAAATAAGGCAGTTGTATAGGAAAATGTGAAAAAATAATTAAAAAATATGATAGTTGTTGTGAAAAGTTTTAGATTGAAAATTTTTAACTTGACATTTTCTATCAATTGCAAAACACACCCTTGGTACAAAAATTGCTTAGCTTGGGTGAGTTGAAAATAAATTATTTTAACCTAGTGCTTAGTTGTTCATTAATATACATATACACATGCTCTACTCTTTGATTTGCATAATCAAAAATCTTTTATACATATATACTAATGAAATTTACTTCTAAAGCTTACTATTAAGATTAGCAATGTGCCAAGTTTTTTATCTTACTAAAATTAGTAATACGCTATGATTTAAAAAAATATATGTATACTATATTCATTACTATAGGACTAGCAATGTTTAAGTTGGGGAGTGCGATAAATCTTGAAATTTTTTATAGTTTTATTTTAAATTTGCATAGTTAAATATTAAAATGCTAATTAAATAAAGGTTTTATGTGAAATTTTGTGAAAATCATATTTTTCATAAAATCTTTAATTTTGCTATAAAATGGGTGATTTTGTGATATTTTTGAAATATAAAAACATGAAGATAATTACACATGCTAAGAGAGATTAAATGGGATAAAAATGTTGAAATATGTATTAGTCTATCAATATAATTTTGGAAAATTTATAAAATAATTTAATTAGGTAAATCATACATACATGACTGTAATTATATTTTAAAATATGAGGAACTCAGTAGATTATTATATTCAGATAAAATAAGTTAAATAATAAAATGAATTTAAAATAAGCCAAAAAAATAAATTAAAAAGATATATGATGTTATTAAAATTATTTGTCCAAGAAGCGATATTTCAATTCGTGTTTAAATGCACTTGGGGTAAATCGCATGTCCACGCACTGCCAAATCACCGTTCTGGTGCTCCACCAGTTTCATCTCCCCCAAATCAGGAGAACCATAGCAGCCATCGGAAACCCCGAATCCATGGCAGCAACTGCATTCCCCAGCCTCCATTTCCCAAGTCCCAAATTCTAACACCCCTGCCATCTTCTCTCCAATCGACAGCCATAGCTTCGCCGTACGTAGCTGCGAACGTTGGTAGTAGTCCTTAAACCAAAAATTCCAGCCCCAAATAATAGCAGCAGATTTTAGCAATTTGAAGCAACCAAGCATTTGCAAATCGCCCATCGCAAAATCTGCTTTCAGAAAGCCAGCACCCTCCAAACTTGGTACCATCTCTGTTCGGCTAATTGCTTGCAACGGTCACCACTGCAATTCTAGACCCTTGTATTGATCGTTACAACAAAAATCTCATTCAGCGCCATGTTCTTAATGCCCTATAAATCAAGAAATTCCAGCTATAAATCATCAACCACCGAGCTGGTCCCTTTTGCAGCCGACGAAGAGCTGAAAAAATCAAGCATGGCTGCCATCCACAACAGCAGCTTTGCTAGGCCACCCACTTCCGCCCCTGCATCAGTCGCACCCAACGCCTAGCCACAGCACTGAATTTCTAATCACCTCACCATCTCTTTCGCTGGCCTTGATGTGCAGCAGCAAGCGGTAATAGCAAAACCCAAACGAACAACAAAGCCGCCCAACTCCATCGTCTCTCCCAAATCCAAGCAACAATTAAAATCCAACTCTGCAACCATGACACCACGGAAGGTGATAATTGAAAATTAATAATATATTATATTGGTATTTTACACAAATTTGGTGGATAATTAATTGAATTTAATGTGAAATTTACTTTAAAACGTGGTTTTATAATATTTGAGTATTAAATATCAATTTCAAGTTATTTAAATAAATTTTGTGATCTTTTGGCTTGAAATTATAATTTTATTTATTGCCATGAAATTAAATGAGTCTGAATAATTTTTATTGAAAACCCATTTATTAATTCAAGCAATTAATGACTTAAAATATTTTTTTATACAGGAAAAAATAAGTTTCAGCAAGTGGGCCCCACATAAATATGACCGTCCAATCTGAAACCAAAACCGTCGATATGCAAACCCACAAAATCATCAACGTCCTAATTCCATGCTTAATCACCTCCGTCCAATTTCCAACAATTCATCTCATCCGTTCAAAGCTGTCCAGAAAATCACTCCCTACCCCTTCGAAATCCCAGCCGTCCATCTGATTAGGGACATCCAATCAACCGTCCAAAAGAATCCAAACCATCCAGGTCGTTCATCCAAGGGACCGCCCAAGCCATGCATGTAGAATGACATGTCCAGAAAATCACCGCACCATCCTGCTGTCCAAGCTCATCTGTGGCCCACTGAAAATTTTAAACATACAAGTTTTCCAACCATCTTTGATCATCAAATCAGATTGCATCCAGATTTTCTTACCATCTAGATAAACCAATTCCAGCCGTTGATCTGCTGTTGTTGAGCCAAAAAAATCACCGCCCAAACCATAATAAGCTGTCCACCGATTCAGCATGCGGTCCACTAGAAAATCAGACTGGTGACAAATTCAGAACTGTCCATCCAGACGAAATTAAAATCCAAGCATCGATTAGCCAATCCAGAAATATTCAGCCATCGATCATACGAGATCTAGCTGCCCAGCCTCTTTGATCCATGCTGTCCAGAAACTACATGTGTGGCCCAACAGAAATCAACGGCTGAAAATTCTTCAAGTTAACGTGTCCAGAAATTAAACAAAATCTCATCCGTCAATTATATGACGCAAAAATTCAGAAAATCATGCTGTCCAGAAAAATCCAGCCGTCCATGCATTCCATTCCAGCGCATTCCATTCCAGCTGTTCTTTTTGATCCATGCAATTGCCTAGAAATTAAGTGGGCCCATGCAAAAATTCATGCCACAACAGCTGTCCAAACTTGATCTAAGATTTCAGTTGTCCAAAAAAAAATACCAATATCACATCCATGCAGATCAGCCTCATGACCGTCCTTAGCCTTTCAAAGAGATTAACCATCAACGATTCATTTCCAGGAAAGCCAATCCAAGCCATCAAATTCAGCCGTAATCCTTGTGGCCCACCAAGCATTCACGAAACCAGCAGCAACGTATTGGATGCGTAGGATTTTTGCGCATCATCATCATTAATTTCCAACCGTCCATCTTGCGTAAGAAATCTTGACACTAATCCAATTAGGAGACATGACGCTGAAAAGAGCGTATAGGATCTACGCAAATCAAATTACGCAATTTCAAACCATTATATATAGTGCACGAGAGATTGCAGAAAGGGGAATTAGCAAAGAGAAATCTAACGGGCAGCAAGAGAAAAATCTTAGGCAGAAGATTTGGGCAGAAATTTGAGAGAGATAAAGAGAGAGCAAGGAGGTGAAGAGCACGGGAAAAAGGTGGACTGGCGAGTTGCGGGAAGTGGCCGACAGACCATCGGGGCTTCAATATCTTTTCCCTTTTTAATTTTAATTATCTTGTTTAATATATATTTGAATTTTAATTTTATTTTGTACTTAAAAAATACTCTACTAAACCCTAAATCTAGGGTTTAGGATGTAGCATGCGTACAATGTGGCATTGTGTGAGTTTTTAATTTATTTATGGATATTATTGTTAATTTAATATCTTGTGATTTTTTTGTTTGCTTAGTATATGGGCTCGTACTTTGCCATGATTTCACATATTAGGTGATGGAACCGAGAGGTGGAAATCTAATATACGATAATTAAGATATTAAACCTGAAAATCTAAAGCCATGAGAATAGGCATGATGATTTTGAGGAATTCTATGAATGAATCATAGAACTTAATGGATTATAATTAACTTAATCTCATGAGAATAGATGATTAAGAAGATTAGGGTACGCCTTGTAAGTTTCGAAGGAAGATGCAATGATAAATTAGGATTTGTTTTCTTTTAACAAATAATATCCAAATTAAATAATTATACCACTATCCATTGCAAAAGACGCATGTAAAATCTTAGACCCTAGGTACTCGCACTTTCTTTTTCTTTACTCATCCTAATTTGCAATTTTTTCTTCCCAAATTTTTTTATTTCTTTTCCATTTTATTTATTCTCTTCCCACTTTTTTATTTTATTTGTTATATTCTTTCCATATCCAACACGAAAGCATTTAAAAGCAAAATTTATAGTCCTGAATTCCCTGTAGATCGATAATTTATATACTACAATCTACGACCTATGGACTTATGGTGAGATTGCGAACAAGTATTTTGGCGCCATTGCCGGGGAATTCGGCGTTACTTTAAATTTTATTTTTAGATCCTTTTTTTTCTCTATTTTGTTTATTTAATCTTTTGCTCTTTCTACTTTCTGTTTTTTTCTCTATTTATTTTTATTATTTTTATTATTTTATTATTTATTATATTTATTTTCTTTTTATCTATTATTCTTTTTTGTTTCTATCTTTTTTGATCTAGCTAGTTAATCTTTGTATGCACCCACATACTCGAAACTTTGCAAACAACTAGCTGAAAAACTATTTGTTGCTGACCCTAAGATTGAACGTTCTTTTAGGAGAAGAGTTTGTGACTACAAGTAGTAGTAATATTCTCAAGACACCATGGCGGAACGTAACAATCCAAACTCATCACATCAAGAGTAGGAGGAAGGCCAGGCTAAGAACAACGCGCCTCCAAGAAGGGTAACTCTTAGTGACCAGAACCGCCCGACCCTTGAGGATTTTGATCATGCATAGTGGAACCAGAAATGGATGTAAGAAGCTTTGAACTAAATCCCGGGCTTATTTGGATGGTTCAACCAAACCAATTTGCAGTACTATCCTCTGAAAACCCAACTGTACACAATAAATTCTTGTACTATGCAACACAATCAGGGCACAAAATATCCTACGTGAGGTAATCCGCCTTCAACTTTTCCCATTTTCTCTTTGTGATAGGGCAAGTGAGTGATTTTATTCTATGCCACCTGACACTTTTAATACACGGGATGAGCTCTCTATTGTTTTTCTAGAGAATTTTTTTCCACCTAATAAAACCAGGAAAATTCGGGATGAAATCAATCAATTCGTCCAAAAAGATGAAGAAACTCTATATGATGCGTGGAAGAGAATGAAAGATCTGCAACGCAAGTGTCCTCATCATGGCATGTCACAAGATGACATTATTGAAAAAAATTTCAATGGACTCGATCGACCTAGCCGAAGTGTCGTCAATTCAGCCGCTGGTGCCTGATTCATGTGACTAACTGACGAGGAGGTTCTTGAACTTCTCGATGACTTGACTCTTCATGATTCTCAATACGGCGACACTTAAGGACTCTCTTGGCGAGGTAATGTATATGACATCGAATCTATAAATTCACTTCATGCTAAACTTGATCAACTTCTGCAGTAAAAGAAGCAGGAACCCACAGATCAGAATGCATCTTCTCTTGACAAATTTCATGTGAGATCTGTGGAGCTTCACATTACACTTTTAAGTATAGTTTTGCCAGCCAGGACACCAGAAGAGAACAGGCCAATGCATTCGATAACCAGTATAATACTCGCACTTATGGTAAGTCTTACTCAAATACTTACAACCCTGGATAGAAGAACCACATCAATTTCTCTTGGGTAAACCAGTCAAATACCCAAAACTATGCTCAAAATAATAAGCCACCCGATTTCCTAAGAAGACCATTGAACCCTCCCTCATACCAAACTCAGCCTGCGCTAACTGCATCACCTCAAGCACCATCCTCTAATCCCTTGATTAACAGACTACTTGAAGAAATGAGCCAAATGAAAACCCATATTAAACTGCTTGAAAATCAAATTGCCCAACATGCTACTACCTCAGCCCATAGAGACTGAGGCAAAATCCCTAGCCAATTGAAGAAAAACCTAGGGAACAAGTATAGGCAGTTACCTTGCGGAGTGGAAAGCAGATCGACCCACCTCAACCCCCTCAAATTGACACTAAAAAGGAGGCCGAGTAGGAACAAAAGTAAGAAGATGAGCCACAACCCGAACCAGTGGTGGAGAAGCCGTACGTCCCACAACCTACTTACAAGCCTCCTCTTCCCTTCCCACAAAGGCAGCGACAGGCAAAACTTCCACAGCAGTTTGAGAAATTTATTTCAACACTCAAGAACCTATCAATCAGTGTGTCATTTCTCGACATGATCTCTCAAATCCCAACTTATGCAAAATTCCTAAAGGAGATGCTGTCCAACAAAAGAAAGCTCGAGGAGTACGGAACCATTGCACTAATTGAGGAGTGCATCGCCATCTTGTAGAACAAGCTACCTGAAAAGCTAAAAGATCCTAGGAGTTTTTCTATTCCTTGTGCTCTTGGGAATTTCCAAATTAGCAAGGTGCTATGTGATCTCAGAGCTATTGTAAGTAAGATCCCTCTCTCCATCTGTAAAAAGTTGAACATCAGTGATCCAAAACCAACTTCTATGTCTCTCCAACTGGCTGATCAATCAATCAAATCCCTGGTTGGCATTCTTGAAGACATTCCCTTGAAAGTCGACAAGTTGTTCATCCCAGTCGACTTTGTAGTCCTTGACATGGAGGATTGCCAAATTCTAATCATTCTTGGATGACCTTTCTTAGCCACTGATGGAGCCATCATAGACATCAAGAATATTCAACTTTCTCTGACAGTTGGAGATGAGACAATGGAATTCAACCTATTCTCGGCCATGAAAAACCCCTCGCTCGATAACTCTTGTTTACAGGTTGATGTGGTCAATGAGTTAATAGACAAAGTGTGGCACCCCCAACTCGAGCGTCACATTCTGAGCCTTACCTCGGGATCGGTATTGACTGATAAATATGATCAGGATTGTTGCCTTATCACACGGCGAGTTTTTTAACGGATAATTACCCATTTTAATTATACTTTCATGAAAGTTTGTTTCCTCATAATTATACCTCAGGTAATAACCATGCCATTTCCATCCATTCAACACACACGGATGCCAGTAAATCAGAAATATTTCAACATTTTCTTAAATTAGATGTCACTGCATGTTGAAATCATGTTGTCTATATGAAAACAATAACTTAATTACATTCTCGTAGCATAAGTTCTACTATGTCATCACGACTGCAAAAGTTTTTCTCTTGCTTAAATGATATCTTATTTGCTCCTTTGCCGAACTTCTTAATTCACCTGTCTATGGGTTTGGAAAACAAAAACATGAGTGGCACACTCAATAAGCAAGCATTATTTATATATGTTTTCAGGCAAAGTATTTTCCAAAAGTTAACATTTTCTAAAAGCATTTCCCTCCATTTAGTAGAGACACTTATCAAGTGATCAACTACCTGCGGAGCAGAAATCTTTTCATTTTAATAATTATGGAAAGCAATTTTATACTCCCTTGGGGATATATAATGACAATGAAATGTGTGCATTATGCTCCCTTAGGATGGAGGCTAGCTATAGGCGACCACCCGTCTTCATCTCGTCCCACACAAGGAGACGCCGCCGACCCTTGGCTTATATTAGTGACTCAGTAACACCAAAGGGGGACAATCGGTCTGCTTATTCCTTTAAGGTGAACCTTATGCATTGTATACATGAATTATCCATGACATGCTAGCATGATCTTTCACACATAATTTCATAGAACAATAATTTTCATTTATCACAAAGTAGTTATATAAATCAATTTAAAAATACCTAGTGAACTAACGAATGACCATCCTTAAAAATTTAGAAATAAATTTCAAATAATATTTTCCAAGTCAAGAAAAACAATTAAACATCATTTACAAATATTTCAAAGAAATTTTAATAAATAAAAAATCATTTAGAAAATTTGCTTGCTTACCTTGTTTGTGGGAGTTTCCAGGATCAAATTTTTCCTTTCCTTTGCCTAATACAGAATAACATAAATTCCATATAAATTCTTTTTGCTTGCATTCATTTAGTTTTCTAACCCATTTTTATAATTATTCATTACCCATTAAACTCCCAAGTCGGGTATGTATCCTTTAAACTCTTACGTATGTCAACTATTCATTATGCTTCATATTTAATTTTCCATATATAAATTTCAAAATTTGAGATTACCAATTCAGCAATGCATTTGATGCTTTTCCATGACATTTTAACATATTTTCACATTTTCATATTTTACATATTGCATTGCTCATCTTATCATGTATTTTGCTTCACATATATGCGTCTAACCGCGTCTAATTCATACTTTTCTTAAAGTTTTTCAAATTAATAACTTGAACACTAATTCAGAAATTTTATTCCCTTTACTTAACACCAAATTAATTCATTTTTATGAATTTTTAATTCACCATTCTCGAATTGACAAAAACACCCACTTGGACATCAAATTTTCACTCTTTAGATACTTCTTTTGATACCTTAATATAAACAGATTTTTGTATTTATAATTCCAAAAATTTTTCCAAAATTTCTTACCCTAAATTCAATTTATTTTCAAATATTTAAGATCCATATAAAAATTAGTTGCAAAACAGCAACATTTTCTACATGTTTAGGGTACCCGTTTACACCATTTGGACATCCACTTTTCGCTTCTGTTAAAATCCGAATTTAGGTAGTTTATATGAAGCCCTTAATCACATCCAAAGTGTCTTATATTTAGGGTATTTTACCCTATATTTCATCTATAATTTATTTAAATCATTTCCTTTATCATTTTCATCATTTAGAAATAAATTTTGGGTCTTAAATGATACCATAACTCATTTACCTTCTATATTTCATAACACATGCTAAATTTCAGATATAATCGACAATAAATCATGATTTATCTAGTGAATACACTCACAAATTTAGATAGCAACTTAAACATAAAATTTCAGCATGATTAAACTAGTATATAAGCTTAGACAACACACAATTCATTCTCTATATACTCTTAACTCGTAACTATATCACTTGCTATAAAATTCCATTAAAATTTTATAATGAAAATCTCATAACTCAGCATCTAAATTCTAGAAAAAAATCATATTCATGGTACAAAATTTAATTTGGAAAAACTAGACTAGAATTACTTAAATTTAAACCATCTACTTACTTGTGTTGTTTGCAACTTCACTTCTCCTTCTCAAGCAATTTCTTCACTTAAATTCTTTCTTTTCTTTCTTCTTTTCTTCACTTGATTTAAGGTATGAAAAATGGGGAAAGAGGGGTCGTGAGCTGCTATTGGGATGGGAGCTCAAAATTCCAGAATTTTTTCTAAGTGTTGAATCCCATAGCTTGGATGCCCCCCCTTTATGCATTGTGCTGGAATTTTCCAGCAAATGGGCCCCACATGCCACATCATCAAATGCTAATTCTAATGTATTCCTATCCCCTTGTTGACATGTCAACTTGTGGGCCATTAAAAATATTTTTATCGCATTTATAAATCCACTAATTACCCATAGCATTTAATTAACACTATGCTGTCCATCAGTTGCACGTCCTTCATCAGCCACCTTTTCAATTTTTTTCCAATGAATTTCTCATCTAATAAATGCATATTTACATACCCTATTACCTAGGATAAATATCCATACATTTTCCAATTTTTTTTAAAAATACAAGAATCCCTTTTTCTGGCTATGAGATCGGACTCAATCTTGCTGTCCACTTTTTGATGCCTAGAAAACATCGACTTTGCAGCAATTGTCCTCACCATAATAAATTTTTTTACAGCTTTATTTGATTTCACAATTAATTATTGAGTAGTGTAGGGTAATTAGGATCAATTTAGGCTAATAAAAAATTATAAACAATGCATTGAGCTGCCAAACCATCCACATCAACTTGAATACATGCTGCTGTCCATTTTTTCTCCTCCATTTAACGGTCCAGATCAGCCCCTAAAAATCCGAATTTCACTTTTATTTAATGCCCAATTACCTACATTAACTCCCTATTGACTTTAGGCAAGCATTTTATTATAAAAATATTTATTAAAATACATATATATGGCTGTTTACACGTCCTTGTAGCCACCTTCTCCAATTTCCTTTTTGACCCATTTAATTATGCATTTAATTAAGAAATAATTGCAGGAATTTTATTATTTTTGATAATTCACATAATACCCTACAATTTACCCTCTCTTGACACCTCAAATTTGTCTTTTTTTTTTCCATTTATTTATTTTATTACATTTCATCATAAATGCTATTTACTTTAAAATTTGAAAAGTCAAATATCTCATGATAATTTTGTGAAAGCTTAGTCCCTTAATCATTTTCATGATCAAATCCTTCCGAAACCTTGATTTCATAATTTTAGCCGTTCATTTCAAATTTCATCTTAATCTGATTTTTCTAGCCTAAGTTATGGTCATTTTAAGCTTTGAACGGTGAAGATCAATTTTCTTCAAAATTTTCATAATATAATTATTCCATGAGATTAATCATGTAATTATATGCTTCCCATTCAAATTTCACCTCAATTCGATTTAAGATCACCAAGTTATGAATTTTTCAATATTTTCTCAACTTGTCTCCATAATTAATCTCTTAATAGCCTTTGATCACATTTAAAAATGAAATCAAATTTTTCAAAGCATACTAATTATTTATTCATTCTCAATATTATATTTTAATCATAATAATCCACATTATTTTTAATTGGTAAATTTAAACAACCATTCACATAGATAGCCTAGCTACAAAAATCTTAAAAATTGCAAACACCCCAAATATGCATATATCATTTATACATAGCTCATTTAATATTATGTTCATGACTTCTATAAAAACTAGGGTTTCGCAATCCTCCCCCCTTATAATAGATTTCGTCTCGAAACCGATTATTCTTTAAATAACTGGGGGTATTTCTTTGCTACTTCCTCCTTTAATTCCCATGTAGCTTCGCCTTTGGAATATCTATTCCATTAAATCTTTACATATTCTATTTCTCTATTTTGAAGCTTTTGTATTTTATGATCCAAAATTCTAATGGGCCTTTCCTCATAATTCAAATGGTCTTGGATTGGTAAATTTTCTGCTACTAGTACATGGGTCGGATCTGCCACATATTTCCTTAGCATGGAAATATGAAAAACATTATGCACTAAAGCTAGTGTCGGAGGTAATTCAATTCTATAAGCCAAATTTTCAATTTTCTCCAATACTTCTAATGGTCCAATATACCTGGGATTCAGCTTACCTCTTTTCCCAAATCTCGTAACCCCTTTGAATGGCGTAACTTTTATGAACACATGTTCGCCAACTTGAATATTCAAATCTTTTCTTTTACAATTTGTATAACTCTTCTGCCGGCTTTGGGCTGTGAGTATGCATTCGTGAATAACTTGTACTTTGTCTGCCATTTTCTAAGACAAATTTGGGGCTAACTTCTTTTCTTCAACTTCATCCCAGTTTAACGGTGTTCGACATCGTCGTCCATACAACGCCTCAAATGGAGCCATTTGAATACTGGCCTGATAGCTATTATTATATGCAAATTCCGCTATGGATACATATTCATCCCACGAACTGCCAAATTCTAAGGTACACATACAAAGCATATCCTCAACGATCTGATTGACACACTCCGTTTGTCCATTGGTCTGGGGATGAAAAGCGGTATTGAACTTGAGTTGGGTGCCTAGGGTTTCATGCAAACTCTTCCAAAACTGAGATGTGAATGTTGTGTCTCGATTGAAAATTATTGATTTAGGCACTCATGTAGTTGTACTATCTCCTTATAGTAGGCTTTAGCTAACCTCTCTGCTGTATATGTTCTTTTTATGGGTATAAAATGAGCAACTTTAGACAATCGATCAATGATTACCCATATAGAGTCATTTCCAAGCTGAGTCTTAGGTAATCCTTCAATGAAATCTACATTAATATCGTCCCATTTCCACTTAAAAACTTCCAGAGATTGTAACTTCCCAGATACCTTTTGATGATTAGCTTTCACTTTTTGGCAAGTTACGCACTTAGCCACATATTCGGTGATCTCTCTTTTTATATTATTCCACCAATATGCTTTCTTGAGATTTTGATACATTTTAATGCCTCTTGGATGAATAGAAAAGTGGAAAAAATGTGCTTCTTTAAGAATTTTCTTCGTCAACTCAGCTAAATTAGGTATGCATAAACAACCCTTATATCGACATATACCTTGCTCATCCATAGAAAATTCTGTCAAACCTTTTCTCTTCATTTTCTCTACACGAGCATACAGATGTGCATCTTGTTGCTGCACAGTTTTAATTTGATCAAACAAAGATGATTGTATGTACATTTGTGATAACCTTGTTTGAACACCAGGGGGACATACAATCAATTTTAACTGTCTGATTTCCTGAAGCAATCCTTCTTGCTTTGTGATAAGATGCGCCATACTGACATTTCTGCTTAATGCATCAGCTACTACATTTGCCTTTCCTGGATGATATAATATTTTCAAATCATAATCTTTTAATAATTCAAGCCATCTTCTGTCTCATGTTTAACTCCTTTTGTGTGAAAATATACTTAAGACTCTTATGATCTGTATAAATTTCACACTTGGTACCATACAGGTAATGTCTCCATATTTTTAAGGTAAATACCACCATTGCTAATTCCAAATCATGAGTGGGGTAGTTAACCTCATTGGGCTTCAACTGTCGTGATGCATAAGCTATCACCTTACCTCTCTGCATTAACACACAACCCAAGCCTTTTCTTGAAGCATCACTATATACCATAAAACCATCATTTCCTTCAGGTAGGGTTAAGATCGGCACTTCCACTAACCGCTGTTTTAAATTTTGGAAACTGCACTCACATTCCTCAGACCATACATATCTGACTCCTTTACGAGTCAATGTTGTTAACGGAGCTGATAATTGAGAAAATCCTTCAATAAATCTTCTGTAATACCCTGCTAAACCAAGAAAACTGTGAATTTTTGTAATGGTTGTCGGCCTTTGCCATTTCACAATTGCTTCAATTTTTTTAGGATCAACTTGTATTCCATGTTCTGTTATTATGTGACCCAAAAATCTTACTTGTTTCAACCAAAATTCACTCTTCTTTAGCTTAGCATACAACTTTTCTCTTCTCAGTCTTTCCAATATTTTACACAAATGAATTTCATGTTCTTTCTCTGTCTTTGAATAAATCAAGACATCATCAATAAATACTACCACAAATTGATCAAGATAATCCCGAAACACCCTATTCATCATATCCATGAATACAGCAGGGGCATTAGTGAGCCCAAATGGTATCATTAAAAATTCATAATGTCCATACCTAGTTCGAAAATCTGTTTTGTGAACATCAGTTGGACATATTCTCAACTGATGATACCCTGACTGTAAATCAATCTTAGAGAAAGCGCTAGCTCCTTATAATTGATCAAACAAATCATCAATTATAGGCAATGGATATTTATTTTTCACTATAACCTTATTTAATTCTCGATAATCAATACATAACCTTAAACTTCCATATTTTTTCCTCATAAAGAATACTGGAGCTCCCCATGGTGATATGCTGGGTCTAATAAAACCTTTATCTAATAGCTCATGTATTTGAGTTCTCAGCTTATTCATTTCAGCTGGTGCCATTCTGTATGGAGCCTTTGAAATTGGAGCTGTACCAGGTATGATATCTATAGTCATATCCATTTCCCTTTGTGGAGGTAACATAGTCAATTCCTTGGGAAATACATCAGGAAATCTCTTAACCACTGGGATTTAGTTTATTTCTATCTTCATGTCTTTTTTCACATTAACTGATACTAGATAAGCTTGATGCCTTTGACGAATCATGTTGACCGCCTTCATGGATGATATTAATATTGTAGTAGTTTCACGCTGTCTTAGCCTTCCAACGGCTATTTCTCTTTCTGGAGCTTTTTCTAATTGAACCTTCTTATTTTTACAATCAATTGTAGCTCTCCACTGACTCAACCAATCCATACGCAATATTACATCAAATTCTGTTATAGGAAGTATGATCAAATTGGCTTCTAAAATCAATGATCCTATCTTAATTGGGTATGATTTGCATATTTGACTAACAATGGCTAACCGATGTACAGGGGATTCTACATGAATTATTTCATTAGTTTTCTCTACCAGTAGTGCATGGGTGACCACAAATGTACAGGGAATTTTCTGAGATTTTCTCTACTAACTTGAAAATTATCCTTTTAAATTTTCATAATCCATATTAAATAATCTAAAATGATTATTCATGATGTATTGGTGTATTTTAATCACCAATAAATTATTCTA
>JAXCLR010000092.1:31169912-31191292 GCA_035584095.1 Annona squamosa
AGTCCTTAAAATATTCTCAAGTTAGTCTTTGTTAATCATCAAAACTCTATCTTTGATCAATTTGTTTTGTTTTGAAGTATTGTTTCCAACATATTGTTCTTATTGCGTTTGCAAGCTTAACTACCTTGTAGATTGATTTAATATCTAGATCTACGCTTGGAAAAATGAGATTTAGATGAGATCCATAAACAAGGCAGGGGTTTTCTATAACTTGCAGTGATTGAATGTTAAATATACTAATTAACCATGTGTGATCTTATTTCGGTTATGCACAAATTAACCTTATTTACTTAGTTGCATAGGAACATAGCAATTGACTAAAACAAAGTTAAATTTATATATATTGAAAGATATACGTGAATATAATTGAACCTAGATTAGTAATTCTCTATACAAATAATTAAAAAGGAACAAATTTGGCATAATTTTTAAGTCAAGGGATTCATAAATTTCATCTATCTAATCATTCCTTAGGAGTCTCCATTAATTGCTATCCTACCATTACTCAATTAGTGTAATGTCCTGAGTATTAACAACTATATAAATAAATGATTATGTACATAATATAGTGTGAAGCCCTAATCTAAGTAGGAATTATATATATGTATTTGAGTGATTTATGTTTGAATGATATATTCATAAATGAATTAATTGCAATTTTTATGATTTGTTGCAATTAGGTCAGTAATTATGAATGTTGTTTAAATTTATTAATTTAAGACAATGTGGAGTAAGTTTATTGAAATGACACAATGAGGATGGATAAATATTAGTATTCTATGAAAAATTTATTAAATTCCATAATGTTACTAATGGTGATTAGGAGGCTAATTATGGAGCCAAGTTGAAAAAATATTGAAAAATTTATAACTTGATGATCTTAAGTCGGATTAAGGTGAAAATTTAAGGGGAAGCACATAATTTTGTGCTTAATCATATGGGAAAATTATATTTTGAAATTTTAATGATAATCGATCGTCACCGTCCAAAACTTAAAACGATCATAACTTAAGCTAGAAAGATCGGATTGAGATGAAATTTGAAATGGATGGCTAAAATTATGAAATTAAGGTTATGAGAGGATTTGATCATGAAAATAATTATGGGAATAAGCTTGCACAAAATTGGGATTATGGGTTTTGACTTTTCATCCCAAAAAGCGATTAGCATTTATGTTAAAAAATGAATTAAATAATCAAATGAATAAAGATGAATTTGAGGTATCAAGAGGAGGTAATTTGTAGGATAATTTGGAATTATTAATAATGAAAAAAATTCTGCAATTATCTCATAATTAAATGCTCAATTAAATAGTTTGAAAGGGCATGAATGATGTGGCAGCTAGGGACGCCCAAACAGCCCATATAATTACACTTTGTAAAATATTTTTTAATAAAATAATTACCCAAAGTCACCTATGAGTTAATGAGGATAAATATGCATTAAATTAAAGTAAAAATTTGGATTAAAAGTGGCAGATCTGGGCTGTTGAGAGAAGATGGAAAAAATGGACAGCAGCATATCATCTGGATGATGTGGACAGTTTAGCAGTTTTATGAATATTTTCTGAATTTTTAAATTATGCTAAAATGACCCTAAAAGACCTACATAACTAGGTACTTAAATGAAAAATTAAATAAATCTGCACCATGGTAAAAATTGTCAAGATAAGCTGCTGAAAAAGGGGACATGTATAGGCATCAAAAAATGGAGCAGAAATTGTGACCACTCAAGTGGCCAAACATGTGATTTTTTTAAAAATTTTAAAAAATGGATAAATGCATGAATAATTAGCCTAGGTATTAGGGAATATAAATGTGCATTAAAAAGATGCAAAATTTATTGAAAAAAATGGAAAACAGCAGCTACTTTGGACGTGATCTGGTGGACAGATTTGAGATGTTTAAATGCATTGGATAATTAACAAATTATCAATTAAGAAATATATAATTTAAATGGTCCACAAGTTGCCATGTAAGCTAAGGAGATAAAATTTCATTGGAATAAGCATAGATGAAGTGGCAAGTGGGGTCCACTAGCTGAAAATTTCCAGCTAGTATACAAGGGGGGACATCCATATGCATGGGAGGGAACTTAGGAAATTTTCAAGCATTTTGAGCTCCGATTTTCCAGCAGAAGATGCTCCCTCTCTCAGCCCGTTTCAAACCCAAAAACAAGAGAAGAAAAAGGGAAAGAAAAGGAGGAATTAAGTTGAAGAAGCTTGCTTGAGAAATGGAGTTAAGTGCTACTCTATACAAGTAAGTATATGATGAGTATGAATACTTTTAAACTAGTTTTTCTAACTCAACTTATGGGATGTAAATATGATTCATAATGAATCCTTTAATGAAGTTTATGATGCTTTTAATTAGGGTATTTAATGGGAATTTAATAGCAAGTAATGCAACTAGGAGTTAGATGAAAGAAAAGGATGATTAGTGTGAAGTATGAGTTCCTACACTAACTTAAACTTGCTGAAATTTATGTTTGACATTGCTGTTTTATTAAATTGATATAATCACATGATAATTCATGTTTTTAGGTTGAATATATATGAAATTTATCATGATTTATGAAGTGTAGAAGGAAGGCTAGTTAGGGTTACTCTTAAGACCCGAATTTTGTGTTTAAATGTTGAAAAATGATACATGAAGTGATTCAAATAAATTATGAATGAATTTTAGGGAAAAATATCCTAAATATAAGGCAATTTGGATGTGAAAAGGGACCTTGCATGAACTGCCCAAATTCGGATTTTTATAAGGGGCGTAAAGTGGACGTCCAAAGTGGTGTAAATGGGTACACTACATACATAAAAAGTTGCTGTTTTACAAACAACCCATCTATGGAACTTTAATATGCAAAAATACCTTGAATTTAGGGTATGATAAGTGGGGTTAATTGCAGAAATTAAATGGTTAAAAATCTGTTAGAGTTGAGCATTAAAAGAGACGTTTAAAGAGTTGAAATCGGGTCTCAAAGTTGCTGTTTTTGGAACTTTGAAATTAATGGATTAAAAATTTATGAAAATACACTAAATAAGTGTTAATTAAGGTGTGTAATCATGTTGAATTGGAGGCCAAGTTGTTGATTTGAAAAATTTTAAGAAATACATGAATTATGTTATTAAGAAATGTACATGTGAGAAGTGGTAAGCATGATAAAATGATAAATGAGCTACGTGAAATATTAAAATGCAAAAAAAAATGCATAAAAGAATGATAGAAAAATGTGAAATGCATTGATGGATAGATAATTTCAAATTTTGAGATTAATATGTGAAAATTAAATTTGTGATGTAATGAATGATGGATACATAAGTATAATATGTGCGTATACCCAACTTGGAAATTAAGTGGACTATTAATATTTATGAAAATGGGTTGGAAAACTAAAGTGAATGCAAGCTAATGAAATTTATATGAATACTATGTTATTCTTTCATAGGCAAAGGAAAGGAAAAAGTTGATTCGGAAAGCTCTAGCAAACAAGGTAAGCAAGCAAATTTTCTAAATAAATTTTTATTCTTAAATTATTTTGAAATGATTGTGAATAATGCTTTAATTGCTTTTATTGGTTTAATAAATGTTATTGAAAAATTTATTTTTAAAGATTTTAAGGATGGCCATTCCTTAGCTTATTATGTGTTGTTAATTGATTTACATAACTGTTTTATGAAAATTACTGCCTTGTGAAATTATGCGAGAAAAATCATGTTAGCATGTCATGGATAAATTCATGTGCACAATGCATGAGGTTCACCTTAAACGAATAAGTGGACCGATTGTCCCCCTTTGGTGTAGCCGAGTCGCTGAAATAGGCCAAGGGTCGGCGGCACCTCCCCGGATAGGAGAATATAAAGACGGATGATTGCCTAGCTAGCTTCCATCCTAAGGGTTCATAATGCATTCATCACATTGTCCTTTTATATCCTCGAGGGGGTATAATGTTGCTTTCCATAAAGATTATGAATAAAAGGTTTCTGCTATGCAGATAGTTAATCACTTGATAAATGTTTCTACTAAATGGAGAGAATCGATTTCTTTTTGAAAAAGGTTATCTTTGAAATGTTTTGTTTGAAAATTTGTATAAAGCTTGCTTATTGAGTGTACAACTCACGTTTTCATTTTTCAAACCCATAGACAGGTGAAAGAAGAGACTCGGCAAAGGAGTAAAGGCAATATCATTAAAGCGAGGGAAAAACATTAATAGTCTCATGATATGGAAAAACTCATGTTGAATGGATGTAATTACGGTGATGTATTATGTTGACGACTATGGTTAATACATGTAGTGACTCTGATTTAGAAGAATGTGGAAATGTTTCTTAAACAACATGCTTTAATATATGTTGAATGGTTGGAAATGACTTAGTTTTGCATGAGATGTAATAATGAGAAAATAAACTCCTATGAAAATATATTTAATTGGATAAATATCCGCTGAAAACCTGTCGTGTGACAGGGCAACAGTCCTGTTCACGTTTACCAGTCAATAACGATCCCAAGGTAAGATTCAAGATGTGACGCTCGAGTTGGGGGCACCACATATAGTGTGGCAAAAGAAAAGATAGTAGAATTTCAGGAATCAAGGGTTGAATATGTGAATGATTATGCGAATTATAGAAAATATATTCGAAAAATTCTAGTTAATGAGAACTGGAGGGGTGAATTTTGAAAAATATCTTGATAGAAGCTCATGATGGATTTACACATGTTCTTTAAATGATCTTGGATGTGTGAGAATTTTGTTTTGATTGAATAATAGATATTTGAGATTTGACTCTTATATGTGAATTTTAAACTTGAAAAGGGGTTACAACTTGGTGTGGAATTTGAAAGATGTTTAGTCATAAGTGAGATGCTCGCCATGATTATCATGGATGTAGATAATTATGGATGAGATTTGAATGATAGGTTTGATAGAATGAAGGAAATGGGCCTATTCGTGTAGTCAACCCAAAAGAACTAAGATAGCAAAATTGATCAAGAATCATTTATAGGAATTATGACTTATGTGAAAATGATTCTAAACATGATTAAAATGTGTTCATGTTGTTTAAAAGTGAAATCAAGATGATAATTTTGAATGATCATTAGTACCTTAGATATAAATGTAGATCATCATGCATGGATGGTTTAATAGAGGGTATCGAGTAAGCATTTCAGTGAAACCTTGTTACATAAAATAATCTTATGTGAGTTCAGTTTGAATCTTCATAACACTTGGCACAAAACTCATTAGGACCTTAATTTTATTTCAATTGACTCGCTAATTATGAAAATTAATATGATTTATAATAAGTCGCATATATATTCACAATAAATTAATGTAAAATTATTGAAGTAATCTTATTAATTATAATTGTGATTTATAATAAGTAATATCATAAATTGACAATAAATTAATGTAAAATTACTGAAGTAATTTTATTAATTATAATTGTACACATATATGACATGGACAAGTGGAACATTAATCCAGTTTTATTTCTCCGGAATGCTTAATTTTTTGAATTTTTTTACTTTTCTAATTTAACCTTTAATGGAGATGGATTTAGTTTGTAAACCAAGTTTTACCATCATATGAAAATACCAAAATATCTACATTTTTCCAAATTCGAAAAATACATATACATCTTCGAAAATAATAAAACTTGGTTTATATGTTGAATACACCAAAATTAACAAATTTATAAAAAATAAAATAATAATAATAATAAGCGTGATTTTCTGGTCGGGCTAATAAAGTGATTTGGCAGCCCCACCTAACATGATCACTCTTGTGTTTAATTAGAATGGAACGACTGTTTAATTTGAATGGGACGATTCAAGTTGCTAGGAACTGGTGTCAATAGATAAGATGGTTAACAAATGAGAGAGAAAGAGACAGGAGAGAGACTATAATCTTGGATTTTGTCATTGAAACTTAATGGAAGGAGATCTAGGAAAAAGATGTGGAATTTCCTTTTTCAGCGAGATGTGAATGTCGATCAATTTCATTATAATTAAAGGGACCGCCACCTAGGTAGAAGGAAGAGAGCTTGCGGCTGATTGCAAACTTGAAGCGTTCAATGAATTTGAGACCTCAAAGCATGACGAGCATTATTATTTTTTATTGACTACAAACACTGCTTCAGTTAATACTTTATTTTCAGCATTTTTCTGTTAATTTTAATCAATTTTATTAATTCTTATCACTATCATACTTATTGAGCTTGTGTGAACTCACTGTTTCTACATTATTTTTAGATAGCAGAATAACAGTCGGAGACTAATGAGGAGATGGCTTAAAGTGGAGGAAAGACGTAGCTTGATGATGACTTCATTAGTTGTCGTTAGGGCAATGATATCGGGATATTATTTATTTACCATATAGACTACAGTGATGCAGTGAGATTCATATTTGGTCGAAACTATTCATGTTCTAAGGTTGACATTATAGGTTAGAGTTATGACTTCCTGTGGTTAAGCACACAGTTAGGCATGCGGTCAGGTACACGAGCCCCATATGCATTGTTGGAAAAAATTATACTCGTACGTAAGCATAGCTTAAATGTGTTCCGATTTTTTTATTTAATTTTTAAGATTTTCTAGATAGGCGTCTTCAATTATTTTTTAAAATTGATACGCAAAATTCTCAATGCATTGGCCTATGAGAAATCCCACTTTTTCATTTTAAAAAATTCAAACACTTATCTAGATGAGCTTAGAAATTTTAAGTGTGTTTGGAATTTAGGAAGTGATAAAACTTTCGTACAAAATATTTCATGTGAATTGAAAAAAATAATGTGATATCATACAAGTAATGAAGAGTAAAGAAAATAAAATTTAAAAATAGGTTAATTATACAAATAGATGTGTATAAATAATTATACAGAGATGTGTATCAAAAAATTTTCTGAAATATTATAGCTACAAAAGGAATGGCCAAATATTATGAGTACGAGAAGGATTTTTCCCAATTTTTTCAAAAAAATTACACATAGGGCCCCAAGCCTACCCCTCTGCACTTAATAGCAGCAAATCATAAATCTATAGATTATTGCCGATGAAATATGACTACCCCTCTGCAGTTAATAGCAGCAAGCATAATTTGCACACGCCACAATGCCTCATCAGCATGCAGGGCTGGAGAATCCTAACAAAAAGTGAAATGAAGGAGAAGCCAATTGAAGCTGGAGTAGGGTTCGCAAGGGGCAGCATAGATGGTTCTCGTTTAGAATAAAAATGAAGTAATTGGCTCACTTACTCTTGGCTAAGTTCAATCAGGAATTATAATATATGAATTCGATACGGTACCTGCTTTCCAATAATTCACAACATTTACAGATCAATACAGAAAGGGAAAAACCCATGGCTCGTTGACCAAGGAGAGAGCTAGCATGGACTCAATAGATGTACTTCTGGTGCAATTACCAAAAAAATTTATTAGTTCAAATTTCTTAAGTAAAATGAGAACTATGCACCTACATCTCCTTTCTACATGCCTGTATTTGAAGAAAAAAGATTCTTTTCTCTCAAATTATCTATTCCAAATGTTTTGTGAATGCTCCCATACTCCTTGGTAATCTCGAAATAACAAAAAGTACCACCTTTTACAGCCAATTTTAAATATAGAACCAAAAGAGTAAAATATTCCATCAGATGGTCCTATCTTATTACACAGACAAAAAGAGGATAACATAGTCCAAACACAAGTCAACATTCGGTTTATTAACACACCAACTTCAGGAAAATTATTCCAATCTGAGCGACGAAACATGGGCCAATCAAAGCGTTGGCTTTAACAAAAACATCAACCAATTAGATAAACATTGCATCCAACCTGTTCCCGCATGAACTTGCGTAACAACTTCCGGAATATGGTATCCCTCCTGAGAAATTTCTGAAAAAACTTTTAAAAAAAAAAAGGAGAGAAAGTAAAGATGCATATGAAAAATGGCATAAAATGTCAATATAATGATAAGAATGCATACTATTCTCATACAACTGGGCAATATGCATCACTAAAAAATGTTTGGAGAGTTCATTTTACAAATGCAGTATAGGATCAGTATATATTCCCGAGCTAAATTCCATGAGAACATCTTAATCTATATTGCAACAAAATCAAACACACCAAGAACAACAAGCAATAAGAGTCTACAGACTTACATCACCTGTTTGACGGTTGCATTATATCACATGTCCCTCTCTAGTTGGAACTCTGAAAATGCAGGTTTTTGGATCACAAATTTCATCATCATGTGATGGTGTCTACATCCGAGATCTAAAAGAGAAAGAAATATCTTCATTCAACCAGCTCACTCGCTCCATCTCAACCACCAGCTGATAACAATGGGGGGACCATCCGAGCAAAGTCGATTAAAAAGATAAGCCACTACAAAGGTGACATTAGGATGCAAGAGAGCGAACTTCGTCGGCACGCCACGAATCCTCATACTTGAACCATCTCATATTTCCCATGTCCCTCACCATCCGTTGGCACAAGATGCATGAAATCTCACGGCAGTAATAAAAAGCCCGCAACTGAGAAGCCTTCTCCACAATTGCCTCATCGAGTTCTCTGAAAATTCTCCTTGGTGCATGGGTTAGTACCTCCTCAAAGAAAAGGCAGTGAGAAACATTAAGAACCTCAAGGTGCGCCATAGAGTCCAATATAAGAACTAGGGCTTCTGTGATGAGAACTGAGCACCGAAGGCTCAAGACCTTGAGCCTTGGGAGAAAAGTGATGATGCTCCGCGCAAAGTGTGTATCGAAGTTTCCCATCACCTTCAGTTGGCTGAAATTTTTGCAGCTTGCACCAATCTCCTCCATTATATATGCAGGGGCGGATATGAAAGGCATTGTCATCGATTCAAGGTCAGTCCATTTACGAATGGCACTACAGATTCCACCTTTCGTCATAAGGTTCCAAGCAGGTAAAACAAGGCGTTTAAGCTGCGGGGACCTGTTAATGAAGTGATAGATGAGTCAATTTTCTTTTTTGAAGATCATGACCAAGCAACAACATTTACAAATCATGATTAAGGAGAACAATTCACCATGCTCAGAATGATATGGAAAAAAAATAAAGGAATATGCATGTCGTGCCCAAAAATAAATATGGAAGGCAATCTGTCTAACTCCCCATGGTTAAGGTTCAACCATCTATTTTATATCTTAGACCTTATCCTGCCCAATCTCATCCTGATGAAAATAGAAAACAAGATTTTTAATATACCTATTCTAGGCGCAAAAATCTTGCCAAGAAGCAATAATCTTAGGAGATTATTCTAAAAGATCTTGTTGCAATTTTTTTGAGGATCTTTGGAAAATGCATCTCTTAGGATATTTTAGAATCTGTTAAATAAATTTGTATCTATTTTAAGTATACTTCCCTAAGAAGTTCACTTAAAATATGCAATTTCATTTTTTAAAATATTCGTCCTTAATAAATGTTGCTAAGATTAGGTGGTATGCTCATGTAAGCTCTAAACGGCATCAGTTTTGAGATTTATAAAAATGTTCTCTAGTTCTTCTTCTACTTGTTCTTATTCTTCTCTCCTTATTCATCTATTCTTTCTACTTTTTACTTCTCTTCCCATCTCTTGAAGTTCTTTCCTCTTTCTTCTACCTTCTTCTCTACCCATCCTACATTAATTACTAGCAAAGCCAAATTTGGTACTACTGTCTAGTGTCTACTACTTTGTACAAATTTCTATTGCTGTTTTGCTATCCACAAACTGCTGCTATCCATTTTGTTGCTGTTATGCCACCTACTGTTGTCCATTACAACAATCTGCAGTTCACCACAAAGATTCCACCAAGAAGTTGCTGCAATTACTTTCCATTGTTGCCTGCTACATTACACCAAGTTGTAGAACACTTGAACTCACTTCCAAGTTGTTTCCCACTAAACTTGGCAAGACTAGACCTTAACAGGTACATTTTCTCTAATTGAAAGTACTTCATTCATATTTGTTTTCAATTAAGTTCCTCACTTTTGAACCCCAAAAAATATATATCATCTTAATACTAAGTCTTCTCTATATCAGCATAAGTTGAATTTTGAGTCACCAAGCCTACTAATGTTAAATTAAATGCTGAACTTGAAGTTTTATCCAATTCCATTGATAACTAATTTGAAGCTTTGACAACCCTTTGTGATACCTTAGCTCAAAAGCAAGAAGATTTTCAAAAAGAAACCACTGTCATTCAATCTCTTATTTCCTCAGTAAATAGGTTGACTAAAAGTGTTGAAAAATGTCCCTATGACTGATGCAAGAGTAAATCATCAAGAATCTTTTGTGGGGCAATCATTTTAAAATGGTCAATCACACAAAATGGCCATGTTTCTAGTAGCTCTCCTATCATAAATGGCCTTCTCCCAAACCCAAACATGCATGCTAGAGGTCATCATAACCCAGAGCATTCACATATTCCAAAAATGCATATAATTCTGGAAAATCATGAAGATGATAACATTTTTTTATGAAATTGATTTTGCAAACAATCCTAAACATGAGAACCATTAGAGAAATTATAATATACCTTTTTCACAATAACAAAGACATGTAATTGACAATTCTTGGGTGGCAAAACAGGTCAAGGTAGATGCTCCTAATTATCATGGTCGTCTAGAATCTAATACCTTCTTAGATTGGTTAGCAGATATGGAAGACTTCTTTTGTTGGTATGAAATGGATGATGCCCAAAGATTAGGATTTATAAAAATGAAACTTGTTGGGTCTACAAAATGTTATTGGCAAAGGGTTTTAGATGAAAAATCAACGCATAGGAGTACCTATCACCACATGGGCCGAAATGAAAGCTAAATTGAGAAAGAAGTATCTTCCTGAATATCATCAAACCCAACTACTTGAACAACTAGTTAATTTAAAACAAAGGTCATTAAGTGTAACTATCTTAACAAGTTTGAGGATTTAAAAATGAAATGTGAAATACAAGATCTTTGGGCTACACGAACAAAGTTTATCAGTGACTTGAAACTAAAAACCAAAACTTTGTTGAAATTGCATTCAGTTACTTCTGTGGAAGACGCATATTATAAAGCTCTAGAATTGAAAATTTTTCAAAAATTTTAACTAACAAACGTTTGATTCCACAAACTGAAGAAACGAAGGTATCAAAATTAAATTCTAATATAACATCTTTTCAAGGAACAACTAAACCATTGCATGAACAATACACAAGTAGGAAAAAGAGTAATCCAAATTCTCAATTTGATGTCACCGATAAACAAGTTAATGGTCCAAGTTTTCGTTGTAGGGGTAAAAGTTATATTATATCACAATACCCTCAGCACACACTCACAATCACTCATATCAAGCATTAGGAAGATGCGATCATTGATCAAGTTGATGAAACTTTTGAGAAACCAATAGATTGTGAACTTAATGGAGACTGTAGCCATAATGAGACCTCGCAATTGAATGTTGTGCATTGCAATTAGACTACTTTTTCGAATAGTGATTGGAGACGTACAAATATATTTCATTAATTTTTTAAATGTGGGAATACAGTGTGCAAGATTGTTATAGATGAAGGTAGTTTCATGAATGTGATTGCTAAATCAGCTATAGCCATATTGAAATTGAAAATTGAACCACATTCTCATCCATATCATGTAGCATGGGTAGTTTTAACTACACTTCCTGTTAATAAAAGATGTTTTGTCCCTATATCGATGGGCAATTATTCCGATCATATTTGGTGTAATGTGCTACCCATGAACATGGCTCATATTCTTCCTGGTTGTCCATGGCTATACGACCTAAAAATAATCCATTAGGGAAACCAAACACCTATACTATCAAGCATAATGGAAAATTTATCCTATTGAGGCCTACTAAACCCAATAAAAATGACAAATCCCACAAGAAGTCTCCAATTAATTCATCTGAAAAAAGACCTTTGTATATTCTTACTAAAAAAACAATTTGAAAAAGAAGATCAAGATTTAGGACTTATTCAAACTATAGTAGCCAAAAAGAAAACAACTACAGTTCTTTATGAGACTAATGTAGCATTACCTGAAATCAAAGCATTCATTAAAGAATACAAAGATGCGGCTCCTGATGAATTACCAAATGAACTTCCACCTGTGAGAGATGTTCAACACGCTATTGATGTGATTGCTAATCAGCTATAGCCAGATTGAAATTGAAAATTGAACCAAATTCTTCAACACGCTATTGATTTGATTGTCAAATCAGCCATAGCCAAATTGAAATTGTTCAACACGTGATTGCTAAATCAGCTATAGGCAAATTGAAATTGAAAATTGAACCACATTCTCATCCATATCATGTAACATGGGTAAATAAAACTACACTTCCTATTAATGAAAGATGTTTGGTTCTTATATCGATGGGCGATTATTCCTATCATACTTAGTGTGATGTACGACCCATGGATGTGACTCATATTCTTCTTGATCGTTCATGGCTATACGACCTAAAAGTAATCCATTAGGGCAACCAAACAACTATATTATCAAGCATAACAGAAAATTTATCCTATTAAAAGCCTACTAACCCAATAAAAATGATAGATCCCACAAAGAGCCTCCAATTAATTCATCTAAAAAACGACCTTTGCGTGTTCTTACTAAAAAACAATTTGAAAAAGAAAGTAAAGATTTAGGACTCATTTTAGCTATAGTGGCTAAAGAGAAAACAACTACAATTCTTCATGAGACTAATGTAGCATTACCTGAAATCAAAACATTCAAGAAAGAATACAAAGATGTGGTTCCTGATGAATTAACAAATAAACTTCCACCTGTGAGGGACGTTGAACATGCTATCGATCTTATACCAGGATCTCAACTACCGAATTCGCCTCATTTTCGTATGAATCCTAATAGTATGCTAAACTAAAAAGTTAGGTAACTGAACTACTTGTAAAGGGTTTATTCATGAAAGTCTTAGCCCATGTCCTGTACTAACTTTGTTAGCTCTTAAAAAAGAAAGATCTTGGAAAATATGTGTTGATAGTCGTGTGATCAACAAAATTACCATAAAGTATCGATTTCCTATACCAAGATTTGATGATGTGTTAGATCTTATGACTGAAGTACAATGGTTTTCTAAGATAGATCTTAGAAGTGGATACCATCGAATTCAAATTAGAACAGGAGATAATTAGATTGTTTGACTAGATGGTTATGCCTTTTGTATTATCAAATGCCTCAAGTAAATTTACCAGAGTCATAAACCGGATATTTCAACATTTCATTGGAAAGTTTGTAGAGTTTATTTTGATGATATTCTTATATATAACTACTCTAAGGAAGAACACTTAAACATTTAAATTTTTGTTCTTGAGACGCTCTGATCTGAAAAGTTTTTTGTTAATCTCAAGCAATGTTATTTTTTAACAAATCAAGTTATTTACTTAGGATTTATGGTATCAGCTAATGGAATTTCAATAGATCCCTCAAAGGTAAAAGCAATTAAGGAACGGGTAGAACCCACATCTATTTCTAAGGTGCGAAGTTTTCATGGTTTAGCCGTATTTTATAAGCACTTCATTTAAGGGCTTAGCACAATTATTGCATCTATCACAAATTGTTAAAAAAATAAAGAATTTCAATTGTGAACTTTTGCATCTAGGGAATTTGAGGAGACTGAAAAGATAATGACTGAGACACCTATTTTACAACTTCCTGTTTTACTAAAGCTTTTGAAATTGCTTGTGATGCATCAGGGGTTGGAAATGAAAGTGTTTTGAGCCAAGAAAGTCATCCGATTGCGTACTTTTCTCAAAAACTAGATGAAGCTAAGCAAAAATATTCGACATAAGGTAGAGAATTTTACATGGTTGTGCAAGCACTTAAATTTTGGAGGCATTATTTGCGAACTCATGAATTTGTATTTTATTCAAATCATATGACTTTAAGGTATTTGCAATCACAAAAACGACTAAGTGCTAGACATGCAAAGTGAATTTAGTTTCTACAAGAGTACACATTTGTTCTCAAACATGACAATGGAAATGAGAACAAATCTGCAGATGCTCTCAGTCATGTTGCATTCATTCTTCATACTATTGATGTTAATATCGTTGGATTTGTTACGTTGAAAAATGAATATCCACCATGTACTGATTTTGGAATTATTTTTTCATGAAACACAAAACGGAAATCGTAATGATTATGTAGTTCATGATAGGTATTTCTTTAAAAGAACAAAGTTATGTATTCCCAACACAACAATTTGAGATTTTTAATTTAGAAATTACATAGTGGGGGTATTGCTAGTCATTTCAATAGGGATAAAACCATTTCATTAGTTGAGGATAGATTTTATTCGCTACTGTTGAAAAGAGGTGTTAAGAGTTATTTCACAATGTGGCACATGTCAATTTGCTAAAGCTCAAAAGAGAAACATTATATCATACACTCCTTTACCTGTACCACATAATCCTTGGAAAGATATTAGTATGAACTTTATTTTTGGATTGCCTAAAATCTCTCGAGGATTTGATTCAATTCTTGTGGTCATTAAGAGATTTTTGAAAATGACTCATGTTATCGCATATACTAAATTTGTTGATGCTTCATTATGTTGCAACATTATTTTTCAGACAAATTGTTAAACTTCATGGTTTACCAACTTCCATTGTTTCTAATCAGAATGTTAAATTTATAAGCTATTTTTGGAAAATACTGTGGAAACTCTCGGGTACCAAATTGAAATTTTCATCTGCTTTTCATCCACAAACCGATTGCAAAACTGAGGTAGTCAACTAAAATTTGGGAAATTTGCTTAGAACTTTGGTGGAAGAATATATTGGAACTTGGGATTTTGTATTGGCTAATACCAAACTTGCATACAACAATTTAGCCAATCGATCTACTAGTCTTCGTTTGAAATTGTCCATAGTCATATTCCTCCAGCTCCCATCAATTTAATTCTTTTACCCATTGATACTCGTTAATTTGCAACTACTAAATCTTTTGCTCAACATATTTGAGATGTTCGTGCTGATATTAAAAGAAAGACTACTCTAAGAATGAAAATTATAAACTTGCTACAGATGTTCATAGAAGAAAATAAGAATTTGATGTTGGGGACTATGTTATGGTTCGTGTACGACCAGAAAAATATCCTAAAAATTCATTTAAAAAGTTGAATGCACAAGCCAATGGTCCCTTTCGTGTTTTAAGAAAATTGAGGTCCAATGCATATGAATTTGATTTACCTTCAGATATAGGGATTAGCTCTATTTTTAATAAAAAAAAGATTTGTTTCCTTACCAAGGTACCTTTGAGCTTCCAAGTTTCACTACAATAATTTCAATAAATAACAGTTCAACATTACCACATGTGCCTATACTGCCACGAGCACCATCTACTTCTTCAAATAGAAAATATTTTACAAGATGAGCTCGTCACTACTGGATCAGGCATTAGACAAAGATATATTGCCAAATGGAGGAATAAGCTTGATTTTGATGCTATGTGGATTACTGAAGATGAACTTCACCCCTTAGATCCACATATTCTTAAGCATCAACAAAGTCAGAACTCTCTAGTGGCGAATTTTTCAAAGCTAGGGAGAATTGATGAAAATAGAAAACAAGATTTCAAATATACCTATTCTAAGTGCAAAAATCTTGAGAAGAAGCAATAATCTTTAGAGGATCTTGTGAATAGGTAATAATCTTAAGGATTATTCTAAATGATCTTGTTGCAATTTTTTGAGGATTTTTGGAAAATGCTATGAGATCTCTTAGGACATTGTAGAATCTATTAAATAAATTTGTATCTATTTTAAGTTCACTTAAAATATGCAATTTAATTTTTTAAAATATTCTGTCCTTAATAAATGTCGCTAAGATTAGATGATATGTTCACCTATAAATATAGCTCTTGTAAGCTCTAAATGCATCAATTTTGAGATTTATAAAAGTGTTCTCTAATTCTTATTCTTCTCTCCTTATTCATTTATTCTTTCCACTTTTTCTTCCCTTCTCATCTCTAGAAGTTCCTTCCTCTTTCCTCTATCTTCTTTTCTACCCATCCTACATCACATCCTGAGCTACAAGAGAAAATTATATCCTAGAAGAACTCCAGAAAACAAAAAACCAAGGAGCCCTAGATAGAGATGTAAAAGAAAGTCACATTGCATAAAATGGAGTGGAAACTAACTGTGAATGGCTTACATGCATCCAGGCAAGAACTGCTAAAGGTTATCTTTTTTCATAATATCCAATATGATGTGATATAAAAGGACAATGGCATACCACATGCCATTTCTTGTTGAAAACAACAGGTCTACATTATATTTGAATTAGTTCGCTACTTCATTCATAATATTAGTTTATTCCTTCATTCACAGTATTAGTTGATTCTTTATAATTATATTACTTGTTACAACAGCCAAATAGCTATTATAGATACAGAGGCTTGGGTGGTTGCAACAATTTGACCCCACACATATAGAGATGATGGACAATTAAGAGACCTTCCAAAAGTCCATTTCAATATCAACATTGACAGCACTTATAGGTGGACATTGACAACAATTTGGCCTAGTTGATGAACAACGAGATCCTAGGCTCACTCAACATTAATAAATAAAGAGCACAACATTCTCATGATTCAGTCTACCCTGCAGTCATAATCAAAATTGTGTTGAGAAGGATACCTTTCAGCAATGTAGATCAAGTGATCATCCTTAGGATAGAGGTTGAAATGGAAGATGATGCAATTCACATTTCCACGGCTCAGGCCCATTGTGATCTTCACTATACGTGTCAGTAGCTTATTTGATCTCTCATCAACCCAAATATACGGCTTCGATGGGATTGGAATGAAGTTTGATTTCAGTATTCCTAGATCAATAGTCTTCCACAATAATGGATCTGAACAAGCCAAGCGCCATGAACTGCAAACTTGAGAAATGCCTGAAGTCAACTGGATAACATCAAATTCCTTGAATATTCTCACTAAGATGTCAAGTTCCATGTCTTCCCATCTCCTAACTACAGATTTCCTGTCCTCCATCAAACTTGAAAGAACTAAGATTTCAAAGCATCATTATATTGCCTGAAGAATAAGAAAAACAATAGATAAGTACTGTAAATAAGTAATTGAAGTTGATCAAAATAACCAATGCAATCACACTAAAACATTGTTGAATTATAAAGAATCTTTTTAAACTTTTTTGATTCGCAAGAAAATAATTGGGAGAGATTCAACTTTAAGTTCAGTATAGTTTTTCACAGGGAAATACTTTTCGCGGTGCAGCGATCCCATGTAGTTGCCGGTAAATCAGGTGATAAATCCAACACCAATAAAATGATTATTATTTTTTTAAAAATAGATGTGAGGGCGCCAACTTACTATCCATGCCCTTTTTGTTGATTTTCAAAAATAAGAAAATATCAAACAAATTCAAAAAATTACCAAATTCACAGGGGCTAGATCTAAGTAAGCCGCAAACATCTAGCAGCCAAAAAAAAAAATAACAGAGAACTTTTTATGGTCACCTGTAGATCGCCAGATTCAGGGGCATAGAAACCGACCATTTTTCATGATGCTTCCGTTGCACTTGGTTCAGTAATGAATGCCTTAAGCAATTTTTACCAACTCTCCATCAGTCATTCCAATTGTATTAGAACTCTAGTAATTAAGCTGTTGTTTTACTCACCTGATTTGGACTGGTTGAACATTGGCTCGAACCAAAATTAAACTGGTAGTTTAAGAGAGTGATTCCCACAAATGTTTGCATGGGATGGCTTGTACAAATGGTTGCTTTTCTTATTTTTCTTTTTGAGTTTTTCTTTTTTAAATCGTCTAAGATTTGCACACATGAAGCAGTTGAAGAGACAACCTCGTCAGTTGCGCAAAAAAAAAATCGTCTAAGGTTTGCACGCATGAAGCAGTTGAAGAGACACCCTCGTCGGTTGCGCAAAAAAATCCCTGGATCATTTGAAAATCGTCTCTTTCAAACGCATCTCTCCGAGAATCCTCTGATATTTGCACGCATGGAAGACGAACGTGGACCCGGGAACGGGGAGATGTTTAGGCAGGAGGATATTCAGATCGCCCTGTGTAAAGATGGAGCTAGGAGATTGGCATACCTGGAAGCTGAGAGAGACAGAGACAGGGAGTGGAGCGCCGGCCGTCGGAAACTGAGCCTGAGAGATCACTGATCCCGCGAGTCGATGGAGCTCGCGCGGAGCTCAGTCTAGGGCACGCGGAGAGACGAGAGAGCCGTGTTTGCGGGCGCAAGAGGAAAAGGAGCGGGTTCTCGCGCGCTCGGCATAGATAATCACCGGATAGCTGGTCGTATGCGCCGGTTGACTTATAATTCTGCATCTAGGTATAAATATTTATTTTACAAAAATATATATTTATATCATTATTAATTTAAGTATATTTAATATGTATATTAATTTTTACTATTTTATATATTTTTAGATTTTTAAAAATTATAGCATTTTATTGAAAAAATTTCTAAAAATCTTCAAAACCAAAAAAATTAATATACATGTTAAACATACTTAGATTGATAATTGTGTAAAAAATTTTCAAAAAAATAAAAAAAAGAATGAAATATACCCAAATTTACTAAGTCTAAGTGCACCCAAGTGCATATAACTAGGCTCTCATTACCGGACATTCCCAATAATACAAGCTGAGGATTTTTTTTAACATTCTAATGATGAGATGTGCGTCGTAGGTCAAGCATGTGTTTTGAAATTGATAAAATTTGATGAAAAATTTTGAAGAATAAAAGTTGTAAAATGATATAATATAATGGAGTAAAGAAGATAAAGTTAAAATAGATAAATTAATTATGTGGATATTTGTATATAAATCATTAAAAAGTAAAATAGTTGTATAAAAAAACATGAAAAAATGATTAAAAAAGACAATAGTTATAGATTGAAATGTTTTAACTTCACTTGTTTCACACATTGCCAACACACCCCTAAATTCTTTATGCTTTGCTTCTACTTCATGCTAATTATTTTATTAAGTTTGTTTAGATTCACATGATTTTTTATTATGATCCTAGACCATAGGGCAGGTGAGGCATCTCAAGAAAGGATCGAAGAAAACACAACCTAAGAGACCCAACTCACTAGGTTATGGTCTAGGTTTTTTTTTTTTTTTTTTTTTTGAGGAATGCAAACCTAATGTTTCTGTTTGGTATAGGAATGTTATGTTTTGTGTATTGAAATTGAATTTATTTACATCCAATATGTGTATTTATATGCATGATAATCTTTTTAGACTACCTTGATGTAGTTATATTACATGGATAATTTGGGTTGAATGAATATCGATATAGATTTTTTATGTGAAAGTTTTATGGTATAAGTAGGTAAAGGCATGAATGTAGAGTTATTTATTAAATCTTCAAATGAAATTTGTTATATAGGTACCACGTTATCCTTTATAGAGTATGGGGAGATTATGGGAAGATTGTAATGCCCCATTGCCTACATATTTTCAATGGCTAGTCAATGGGTACCATATAATCTGAGAAAAATTCGGCAGCATCTCTCTATAATATATAAGGGGTTGTATGAGATACAAGACTTGTTATTCATAAATATTTCAATTTTATTCCAAAATGTAACATTAAACTCTACTTTTTTACCCTTGTATCTTCGTATTACAAAGACATCTACATAGTAGAAAAATCATTGAAATTTATTCTTACACAATAAGCAAACCAATGGATCATATATATGTATTCGTATAGATTGTAATCAAGTTCAAAATATTAAATACAATATGTTTGTCAAAGATGAATCTAATTGAGTAATTATTTGCATATACTAATATCAAAAGAGAGCATAAATTTCAAAATAATTGTGATCAAAGATAATAATCTAACGGCCTCCAGGATTATATTCTTCACTTGTCCCAACTTGAGGCTTCTCACATGGCTTGTGATCCAAAGACAAAATACAAACCACATAAGTCTAAATAGACTCATTAAGTAGATAGTAGTTAACACAAAGTGGAAATAAGTAAAATTCTGAATGCACATATTATGATCAATACAAGACATATGAGTCCAACAACCACTCCCAAGAACATACACATATAATCACCAACAATCCTCTATTCATGTCAATTAAGGGTTATGAACAACTCTCTCTTCATATCAATCAGAGGCCATGAACAACCCTTTTACATCCACTCACCTTAAATAATACATCATATATAACAAACAAGAATAAATGTCACAAATCATACACACAACATCAACAAAATTTAAATGGTTTACTTTAAATTTAATATACAAACTTTTGCACAAGCATTTCACCAAATACTTGATAGGTGCAAAAGAGGGAGCCTCTAGTTCATCCTCTCGTTTTAGCCCAATCGAATAACTTCACATTTTAATGATGTAAAAATTGCTAACAAGTCATTTATTTCATAAAAATCACACATTAACAGCAAATTCCCAATAAACCCTACTAATCCTAAATTGTTATGAACCCTACACCCCAAATCATAAAGTTGCTGGACACTGTATGTGATACCCTGACCCAAGAAAGAGTTATGTATATGCATTTGGCATATACATATGAATTATGAATGGTTTAGTGGAATTATAAATGATTTTCATTTCAATATTGATAATTTATTACAATTAGGGCAAATGATGATGAATAACTAATATAAGCCGATATGGGTCAATATGATTAAAGAGGCTTAATGAGGATTAGGAAATATAATTATATTGAGGATAATTACCTCAGTATTATGATTTCATTAATGGAGATTATGATGTTAATTATGTAGTTAGAGTAGAAAATGCGTAACTTGACGCCGGGAAGGCAGATTAGGATGAAAATTGAAAGGTAAGTACATAATTTTATACTTAATTATAAAAAAAGGTTAGATTATAAAAATAATGATAAAATTAGAGTGAAAATTAATCATCACCATCAAAATCCAAAGATGGATTCAAATGATCATAACTTGAGCTATAAAAGTCGAATTGAGACAAAATTTGAAATGAACGGTTAAAATTATGAGATTTATGCAATGAGAGACTTGGATTAAGAAAATGATGATGGGATATAGGTTTCATGAAAATGGGTACATAATTATCGATTTTTGTAGACAAAAAATGTGAGCTTGTGTTTATGTTAAAGTAAGGTAATTAACTATATGATTAATGGTATAAATAAGGTATCAAAAGGAGGTAATTACACATGGATTTTATGAATTACTTTAATTGACAAAATTTCTCATAAAATCAAGTGATTAATGATATAATGAAGGAGCTAATGAGTTTGCTAAAGTGACACAATGTAAGTGGCCTACATATGGACGTGAAAGGGGGCTATTGCATGGGATTTTTAAATTTTAAAAAAATGGAAAATGTGCATTTT
>JAXCLR010000092.1:31202997-31214479 GCA_035584095.1 Annona squamosa
AAATTTCATCTTAATTCGACTTTTCTAGCTCAATTTATGATCGTTTTAAATTTTGGACGGTGATGATCAATTATCATTAAAATTTTCATAATTTACCTTTCCCAATGATTAATCACGCAATTATGTGCTTCCATATCAATTTTCATATTAATCCGCCTTATGGGCGTCAAGTTATGAATTTTCTAAGGTTTTCTATACTAACTTGACGATTATCCTCTTAAATTCTCATAATCCATATCAAATAATCTAAAATGATTATTCATGATGTATTGGTGTATTTTAATCATCAACAAATTATTCTAATTCCTTTGTCCCACATTAGCTTATGATGATCACTCAAATCATCATTGCTAATCCTTAGTCCTAATTATCATAGTTTAGCAAAATCACAAAATTATTCATAATTCAATAAATTCACTTATAAATCACATGTAAATATTCAATGCATATATTAAATCCTACTTAGGTTGGAGTTCCACAGATCTTAACCATTAATCTTCATCATCCAGATTAGTTATTACTTATTTTATGTCTTGCTTTCTAAATTAAGCAAAGATCAAGTGTGGACACCTTGATGGATTATTAGATTAACAATTACAATAGTTTATAAGTTACCTTGTATAATCTATGTGGTGAATTTGGAACAGAAAATCAAAATTGAAAGAAATAGTAAATGAATGATTTATAATATGAAAATTTGCGTGAAAACTCATGATATTATCATTAAGGGATGACCCAAGTTTTATTTTGAAATATTAATCAAGATGTGAATGAAAAAGTTCAAGAAGCCTGAAGAGGGCAAAATGGTTGTCAAGGTCAGCTGGACTAAATAATTTTTATATAAGGAATTTTGAACTAAAAATCTTATATGAAATAATATACATCCTGAATATCACTTGACTGAAATAAAAAAATTTTTTGGATGATATAAATAAAGGTAATAGTTAACGTGATTGGAACAGTCCCTATGCTCATACTTTTGTCAGTAGAGTAAAAGTACATAAATAAATATAAATACTTAATATTTATTTTGGTTAATTCATGTAGTTATTAATGTATGATGTAAATTTCATACTTAAATACATTGATTTGATTATAAATCAAAAAATAAAGAAATCAGTGTACCAGATTTCAACAAATATGGACAGATTGAAGAATAATTAAAACAAAATTTGAAACGTAAAGAATAATGATCCAAATTGATATGATGAGTTAAAATATCTAAGGTAATTTATCGTATGTGATTAGGAAAAGAAGAAGAAGAAGAAATGAATTACAGGGCTCTTGGAATCAAGAATTGTTGATTTATGGCCACACATATACGCATAAAAGTTCAATTGTGGAAGTGATACTTGATGAATGAATGATATGTTGGTCCCGAGTAAATAGCAAATACTCAAGAGGGGAGGGTCAATTGGGCAGTTAAAATTTTTTCAACTTAAACAGAAACTTTACTCCAGTTTAGTTCAATCCCCTTTAATGAAATAAAAAGAAATAAATAAGAGCAGAAATATAAATCAATGGACAGGGTTTTTATACTGGTTTGGGCAACCTTCCTTACTCCACTCTTCCAAGCTCACACCTCTTGGGACTTGAGTTTCACTATGTATTACACCAATACAGCTAGAGCCTCTGTTCTCTTCTAGATTCCAACTCTAGGGGGCATAAACAACACACAGCACAAGTGATGAGTTCCACTCTAGTCACACATTACTTTGCTTACACATGATCTTAGTTACCAAAACTAAATCAAGTTCATTACAACAAGAAAAAATTAAAGAGGGTTTCTACCTGTTACTTATGTGTAGAGGCTGATTTGGCGCAGAGAAGAACTTATGAAGCAAACTTAATAATTCAGCAAGTAGCTCTTGGCAGTTTGAAAGTAGAGTTCTTCTTCTAGATGTTGGCTTGATCACTTAATGCTCTTAGAAATGGGAGTTGTGCTCAATAAATGAAGTTTCAACTACCCTCCACAATCATCTTGAATGCCTTATATAAATGACGAGGGTATTCGAAGGTTTGGAAGTAGGTGGCGTGCATTTAATGCGCCAACATTAGAAAAATTTCCAACCGTTATGACCCAAGTCGTAGGTGGAGTCGACTTTGGTGTGACTTCACCCAAGTTGCAAGCTGGAGTCGACTTCGGTTGTGACTTCGTCCTTCAACGAATACTTCAAGTTCCATTCTAGGTCGACTTCATCCTGGACTTGACCCAAGTCGTAGGTGAAGTCGACTTTGGGTGCGACTTCACTACCTTAGCTTGCTAGTTGTACTTGAAATTCTTTGTAATGACTTTGCTTGCTTAAATCTCTTTATATTAGTGGTTCTACAAATATTTTCATTACTCGAACTAAATATATTCATCTTTACGCTTCATGCCTTGAATGTTGAAACCTTGAGTTTTGGAGTGCTTGAAAAAAGTCCAAATGTGTGATCTTGATCCTTCATGATGAATATATGCAACCTTGCTTGCTTTAGACTTGATTTGATCTTTATTTGGCCTAAGTCGAATTCTTAAGTCGACTTGATCCTTAACTTCACTTAAGTCTGGCATCGAGTCGACTTGGTCTACGGCTTAGCTCTTCAAGTTCTGTGCTGTCAGTCTGAAGTCGAAGATAGGATCGACTTGGCCTGCGACTTCGCCCAAGTCGCATGCAGAGTCGACTTCATTTGTGACTTAGGCAGCTTTGCTCTCCAATTTCAACGCTCGACGAAAAATGCCTCTTAAAATCGCTATTGGAGTCTACTTGGGGATCGTCTTTACCTGTCATGCTTCATATTTCTCAATTTTATATCCATAAACATTGCACAAAATATATTAGTAACCCAAACTTACTCAAATTGATTTGTTAATCATCAAAATATAGATGTGACTTATTTTGCCATTGATTTTCACATATGTTTCCAACAATCTCTCTCTTTTTGATGATTGACAAAACCATTTAAGTATATACATTTCAATGTCTTTTAAAAAACATATTATTTTATCTTGTTTTGGTATTCTGAGGATAATCACTAGTCTTTTGCATTTTGATGTTAATGAAGTTAGCATACATATTCCATTTTCAACATTTGCATATTTTATTTCCAATAATTCACAAATTACAAGCATTTGATCATTTTTCAAAAACAGAACCTAAGCAAAACAAACTTTTCATATGCAAACTTATATACAATTTGCCCGACCTGAGACTCAAATCCTAACCTATTATCCTTCTTTTTGTCAATTGATCAAAAATAGGGATGACAGGCTTCTCAAGGACATTCGGTGGTGGAGCGCGTTAATCCTCTGAGAATGGCAGGGGCTGCTTCCCCTGAACTCGTGCTCCCCCTCAGATTGTGCTCCCCTTGGACATAGACTTTTCAAGTTCATTTCTCCTATCTTATTGTTCCTAATTTAACTCAATCATTCCCATATCATTTTTTATTTTATAAAATGATTTTTTTGCTAGAGGTTTGGTGAATATATCCACAATTTGATCTTTTGTTTTCATATATTCCAAATAGATATCATGATTTTCTACATGTTCTCTGATAAAATGATGCCTTAGGTCTATATGCTTTGTCCTAGAATGCAATACTGGATTTTTAGTCAAATATATTGCACTAGTATTATCACATCTAATAGGTATATCTTTAAAATCCATGTCATAATCCCTAAGTTGTTGTTTCATCCAAAGCAATTGCGTATAACAGCTCCCGATGACAATGTATTCGGCTTCCGCGGTGGATAGAGCAACACTAGTTTATTTTCTTGAAAACCAAGAAACCAAGATGTTTTCAAAAAACTGATATGTTCCACTAGTTTTTTTTTATCTACCTTGTAACCGACAAAATCAGCATCCAAGTAGCCAATTAAATTAGAAGTTTACCCCTTTGGACATCATAATCCAAGATTGGTGGTATTTATCAAATATTTAAAAATTCTTTTTACAGCTAATAAATGTGATTCTTTAGGACATGCTTGAAATCTAGAACACATACAAATACTGAAAAGAATATCCAGTCCAGAAGTAGTTAAATACAACAAAGATTCTATCATACTTCTATATAGCTTTTGGTCGATACATTTACCATTTTCATCCGTGTCGATATTGATTATTGAACTCATTTGAGTGTTTTCTCCCTTGCTAGTTTGCATTCCAAATTTCTTTAGCATTTCTTTGATATACTTGGACTGGTTTATGAAGATCCCTTCACTTTGTTGCTTAATTTGCAGTCCAAGGAAGAAATTTAGCTCCCCCATCATACTCATCTCAAATTCCTTCTGCATAAGCTCAGAGAATTCTTGACAAAGGATCTCATTAGTAGCACCAAAAATAATATCATCTACATAAATTTGAATAAACAAAATATCTTTTTCTTTATACTTGATAAACAAAATGGTGTCTACCTTTCCCTTTTGGAAGTCATGATCAATCAAAAATTTGCTTAATCTTTCATACCAAGCTCTTGGAACTTGTTTTAATCCATATAATGCTTTAGTTAATTTGTACACAAATTTAGATTGATCTTTCTCCTCAAATCTAGGTGGTGGTTCAATATACATTTCTTCATTTATATACCTTATCAAAAATACACTTTTAACATCCATTTGAAACAACTTAAAGTTCATATGAGATGCACAGGCTAGCAAAATGCGAATAGCCTCTAATCTAGCAACCGGAGCATAGGATTCCTCAAAATCTATTCCTTCTTCTTGTAAGTATCCTTTTGCCACAAGCCTAGCTTTATTTCTCACTACAAGTTCACTTTCATCTAATTTGTTCCGAAAGACCCATTTTGTGTCAATAGCAGTGCCGTCTTTTGGTCTTGGAACAAAATGTCAAACTTGGTTTCTTTCAAATTGATTTAGCTCCTTGCATTGCTATGATCCAATTTTCATCATCAAGTGCTTGATCAATGTTTGTTTATTCAATTTTTGATATAAAAACGTATTGCCCACCTTCTAGTCTTTACACCTTCATAAATAATGCCTATAACTTGCTCAATTGGATAGACATTTTTAAATTTTAAATCAGTTGGAGGTTTATAGGAGTCATTACCTTCACTTAACCTTTCCTCCATAGAATTTTCTAGCTTGTGTTCAGTTTCTCTTTGTTGCTCTTGATGTTCCACTTTTGAGTTCTTTGATGTTCTATCTGCATCACTTAATTCATCCTCCTTTCTCGGAGCTTGGTTAAATTCATCAAAAACAATATGTATTAACTCCTCTACAACTTGATTCCTTTTATTGAAGACTCTATATACTTTGCTATTTGATGAGTAACCAAAGAATATTGTCTCATCACTTTTGGCATCCAGTTTTTCCAAGTTGGTTTTACCATTGTTCAAAACATAACATGTGCAACCAAAAGCATGAAAATATGAAATATTTGGTTTTCTACCTTTCCATAGCTCATATGGGGTCTTTTTCAAGATTACTCTAATGGTAACTCAGTTTAACACATAACATACTGTACTTACATCTTCACCTCAAAATTTCTTGGATAATTTACTCTCATTTAGCACAGTTCTAGTCATCTCTTGTATGGTTCGATTTTTCTTTTCGACCACTCCATTTTGTTGTGGAGTCTTGGTGCAGAATATGTGTGGTGAATTCCTTTTTCATTACATAATTCTATGAATCGTTTATTTTCAAATTCACCACCATGATCACTTCTAATTGTCATAATAGTATTTTGTTTTTCATTTTGCACCAAGTTTACAAAACTTGCAAACATAAAGAAGGCTTCATCTTTACTAGCTAAGAGAATTACCCATGCGAATCTTGAAAAATCATCAACTATTACGAATACATACTTCTTTCCACAAGTGGTTAAAATATCGGATGGCCCATATAGATCCATGTGTAGCAATTCAAGTGGCCTAGTGGTGGCAATCTCCTTTTTAGAAGAAAAAGGCATTTTAGGTTGTTTTGATAGTTGACATGCCTTACAAATTTTATCTTTGTCATATTTCAATTTTGACAATCCTTCTACTAAACTCTTTTTCCATAAGGTCTTAATTTTTGATATATTTATATGCCCAAGCCTCTTATGCCTAACCCATTAATCATTGTCAATAGCCATTAGACATTAACCATCTAGCTCGTCAAGTGAAACCAAATATATACTTCCACATCTTTTTCCGCTAAACATAATATGTTCTCCATCAAATACATTGCATATCGATGATTCAAACACAACTTTGTAACCTTTGTCACATAACTGGCTAATACTCATTAGACTGTGCTTGAGTCCTTCAACAAATAATATATCTTCCATACATGCATTTGAAATACTGTAAATGTTTCCTTTACCTTTGATTTTACCTTTCTCATTATTTTCAGAGGCAACAATTCGATCGTTACAAGGCTTGAGTTTATGAAACAAACTTCTTTCTCTAATCATATGCCCTGAGCAACCACTGTCCATGAATCACACGTTGTTAACCTTTGCCTTGAAATATACCTGAAAAGTGAGCCAATAAAGCTTATTTCTTTGGTACCCATTTTATGGGTCCATTTGGGTTAGTAAACTGGTTTAATCTTTATTGTTCTATTCTTGAAAGCCCAAATCTTGTGTTTCTTGGTACCCAAACTAATTTTGCACCATGGTCATACAGTTTCTTAAAGTTGCATTTATAGATTTTGTGACCCATCTTGTTGCAAAAGTTATAGGCTATTGGTAATCTGGGAGTAGGTCTCCAAGTAAGTTGTGGTTCAAAAATTAGCCTTCTAGTCCAAACAACTTATTTCCCTTTTGGTTTGTAAATAGGTGCAGCTTTAGCTTGATTTTTCTTAAGTTTTGGTACATTTGATTTGCTGCTTTCTCCTTGCTCAAATGTGGAGTATCTAAGTCCTCTTCTATTGTTTTGAGAGGTCATGTTCAGAAACATTGTGCCTTTAAAAAATCATTAAAAAATCCTAGACATAGCTTGAACGTACACATCTTCAAGCCTCCATGCTGTTGTCCATTTACTTAACGTCCACATGCAGCTTGGTATTTTGGCACTTTGTGCCATAAAAATTCAATTTTAATTAATGTCACTAACCACTCTTGTCGTGTAGCTCATTTAAATGCATATTTTAAATTTTTAAAAATAAAAAATTTCATGTATCTGCCCCTTTTGATGTCCACGTATGGGCCACCTTTTCAAGCTCCTTTGAGCTAATCCATTAGCCATTAAATCATACAATTAATTACTTGATTTTATCATGGATTTTGTCATTTTAAATAATTCATAAAATCCATGTGTTATCATCTCCTTTTAACACTTCATTTTTGCCATTAAAAATATAATTAATCACATTACTTTAACATAAATACAAACTTATTTTTTGGTGCACAAAAGTCAAAAGTATACACCCCTTTTTCGTGCAACCATAATCCCATTGTCATTAGCTTAATTCAAGCCTCTCATTTCATTAATCTTATAATTTTAACCGTTCATTTCAAATTTCGTCTCAATCTGACCTTTCTAGCTCAAATTATGATCCTTTGAAGTCATCATTGGATTTTGATGGTGATGATCGATTTTCACCCTAACTTCATCAACGTTTTCATAATCCAACCTTTTCATAAGATTAATCATAAAATTATGTTCTTACCTTTCACTTTTCATCTTAATTCGCCTTACCAGCGTCGAGTTATGAATTTTCTAGCATTTGCCTTTTTACATCAATAACTATCACATAATCTCCATTAGTTAACCATAATAAATGAGGTAATTATTCTCAATATATTCACATTTCCTAATTCTCAATAAACCTCTTTAATCCCATTGACCCGTATTGGCTTATAACCATTATTCATAATCATTTGCCTCAATTGCAATAAATCACCAATATTGCAATGAAAATTATTCATAATTCCACTAAATCATACATGATCCATTTATATATGCCAAATGCATATATGTAAGCCTTACTTGGATCTAAGTGTCACAATATATAATTTATTTAATCATGAATCATAATGTAATCATGATAATAAATCAAAACAGCAACATAACATGTGGGTTTATGAAAAATTCAGCTAGGTTTATCAACCTGAATTCAACCCTGGTCTCCATTTTCTCCATTTTAAACCCTTGATTTCATTCTTATCATTCATCCTCATTCAATACCCTAATCAAGAGCATCATAAATCATCCTCTAAGGGTTCATTATGAATTATATTCATGACTTATAAATTGAGGTAGAAAACTAGGTCTAAATGATTCAAAACTCAAGATAAATTTACTTGAATTGAATCAAACTTGAACTCAACTTCCCTAACTTGAATTCCTTATTTCCTTTCCCTTTTTCTTTCTCTTTTTCTCTCCTTTTTCTTGCTAGATGAGGGATGTGCAGCAACTGCCTTGGCTTGGGGGTTTTCTCCTTGAAATTTTCTCTCTCAAACCCTTCATAACAAATGGATGTCCCCCCTTATATAAACTAAATTTTTTTCCAGCTTTATGGCCCCACTTGCCACATCAATTAGAGGGTAATTTAAGGCATGTTTATCCCTTGTTGACATGGCACATCCAGCTCCAAGTAAATTAGCAAATTATCCATGTAAAATCCATCAAAATCCATTGCATTCATGGGCCACAAATCTACTCACACATGTGATGTCCAATATAGCAGCCTTTTTACAATTTTTACACACCATTTTAGCTTTAATTTATGGAAATTTAATTACCCTAGCTAATAGCTTGCTTAGATGTCCATTTAGCATTTTTTAAAAATTACACAAAATCCAAGCAATAGCCTTGAACGTCCACCTCTCCTAGCCTCCACCTTGTTGTCCACTTGTCATGATCTTGTGACATTTTTTTGCCATAAAATTTTATCTTATTTAATGTACATTTATTTACCCTATTCACATAACTCATCTAGGTATAATTTTTTCATTTTTAAAAATTAAAAAAAATTAAGCAAACGGACCTTGGACATCCATTCATGCTACCACTTCAAGTTCCTTTGAGGCTAGCCATTAGCCATTTAATTCTCTCATTAAACACTTGATATTTTGTGAACCTGGATCTAAGTAGGACTCATGCGAAATCATTTGGTATGTAATTATGATATATGTATGCCTTGAATGAATTTTTGATGATTTTATCATTAATGATTTTTTGCAATTAGGGTTTTAGTTAAGAATGGTGATTAAAAATTAATTACCTGAGCCCAAAGTGAGTCGGTATGACCCGAGAGGCTTAACGAGGATTGAAAGGTGAAAATGTGTCATGAATAATCATGTTAATTACCATGATTTAATTAATAGAGATTAGAATGATGATTATGGAATTATGATGATATTATTCAAAAATTCATAACTTGATGCCCACAAGGCGGATTTTGATGAAATTTGAAAGGTAAGCACATGATTTTGTTCCCAATCTTATGGACAGATTAGAGTATGAAAATTATGATGGGATTAAGATAATAATTATTTATTTTCATCCCAAATCCAAAAGATAGATTCAAGTGGTCATAAGTGGAGTTACAAAACTCGGTTTGAGATGAAACTTGAGATAGATGGATAAAACGATATGATAAGAGTGGATTAAGCTAATTATTAAGGGATTTGCTTAATCACTACAAGATGAAACACATTTATGGGAGAAAAGACAAAAAAAATTAATGCATGAACTAAGGTGGAAACCATGGACATTGAAGAGCATCAAAATCTAATTTTTTGGATTTTTTTAAAAATCCAAAAATTACATGTAAATGGGTTATGACCTAGGGAAGTTAATGTATGGTAGATTGAGGTGCATTTAAGGCATAAAATGCCAACTAAAGGGCTGCCATGAGGGACGTTACAAGTGGACAGCAATATCCTCCTATTAATGCATGATTTTGTGAATTTATGAAGAGATAAATGATGGAATTATCTTGGAGAAAATGATGCCAAGTGTTTAATGGGATAAGATCAAATTAAAGTGGATGTCAAATGGGATCAAAAGTGGGCATAAGAGCTAGAAAAATTCCAGCAACAACCAAGGGTGGACATCCATACCAAGAGAGGGAGAGAAGAGAGGAAAAAGGGAGAAAAAAAGGAATTTTCTCCAAGGATTAGCTAGGGCACGTCCAACCCAACAAGGAAGAGGAGAAAAGTGGAAGGAAAAGCTTGGTAGCAAGCACAGGAAGTTTAGGACAAAGAATCGACGAAATCGGGTAAGTACCCATTGAGTTAAAGCCTTCCAATTTCCAAATTTTTTTCTTGATTTAGAATCATGGTTTTGAGCCATAAAGGACCTATTAAAGAAAATTTTTCAAGGATTAAATATGTTTAGTTAAATAATTTTATTTATAAAGTTTAATTTCGGGATTAATCAGCCCATATCCTCTAATCTACACTTATGTGTAGTAAATCTGGACCTGGAAAGGAAAATATGGAAGAAATAGTTAATGAATGAATTTTATCATGAAAATTTGTGAGAGGATGCATGATTGGGTGATTAAGGAACTATCAAATTTTTAGCTTAAAAGTAAAAGTACATTGTAAATTAAAAATCTAGAAAAATCAACCTGACAGGATTGAACGGATGGCAGGATCATCTGTGCCAAATTATTTTTAATAATTTTTATATAGGGAATTTTGGGATGAAAATTTTACAAGATATATTAGACATATTTGTATCACAAAAAAAAATAAAAGTTAGGTTTTTATGGGTATAAGTATACCCCATAATTTATGTGATTCAGGCTGTCTAAAAAGGGATGTTGCTGTTCAACAGAGTAAAAATACCAAAATAAATAGAAATACTAAATATTTCCTATTGGAAATATTTATTTTGATTAATTTATGTAGTTATTAAGGTATGAAAGAAATTTCATATTAAAAATACTTGATTTGATATTAATTCAAGATTTTGCGAATTCAGTGTGCCTGAATTCAGCATTATGGACAACTTACGTAATAAATCAAGATAAATGTTAAATTTCAGGTTTTGTGATGGAATTTAACTTATAATGGGATATGAACAAGTTATTATGAGGGTTTAGCCTATTAGAGGTAAACAAGATTACCTTAAATAGGATTTTTTAAAAATATGCAAATGGATGTTCCAAGAGGGGTGCAAAGGGTACCCAAAATGTATATGGAAGTTGCTGTTTTGGAAGTAACCAATATTTGGGTTTTAAATATGTATTAATATCATACATTTAGGTTAAAAACCGTGATTAATCGTAGGAATTTATGGATTTGTGGTGCCCCAAACTGAGACGTCACATCCTTACCTCAGGATCTATCGATTGGTAAATGTGATTCAAGATTGTTGCCCTGAACACGTGGCGGGTTCTTAATTTGATCTTGTCCAAATTCTTTTTTGTTTTTCTTTCATCATATAAGCTCATACTTGTCATCATTCATACTGAACTCATCCATATCATCATAAAATTTGACATACAAGTATCTTTACTTTTATATTAGAGGCAACATATATATGTTCATGAATAAAAATTCACATAGAATTTTATACATAATCACTTATCTATTTACATCATACA
>JAXCLR010000092.1:31218031-31236683 GCA_035584095.1 Annona squamosa
TGCATTTAATTAACATTTTAGACTCAAAAAGTGTGAATTTAATATGAAATTACCTGAAAATTTTTAGACTTATCAACAGATTCGTCAATTACATCATCAATGGACTGTTGCCTCTGGAGTTGAATTCACACTAAAGGAAGAAATTTCTCCATGACGTGAAATTCTATTTCTAGAATGACCCATATCTGTTCAAGCAATGGCCAGACTACTTATATCAGAGATGTATTCTAGAGTGTGAACAAGAATCAATACTATAGAGCTGCTATTCATCTTCGTACGGGAGCCACTTTCAAGGAGACAAGACTGTGGCGAAAATACTTCAATCAGGATTCTACTGGTCATCTCTATTCACAGACGCCCATTTTTATGTCAAAAGGTGCGACCAATGCCAGCGGACAAGTAATATCTCCAAAAGACATGAAATGCCTCTCACTAATGTTATCGAAGTAGAAATATTTGACGTTTGGGGTATTGACTTCATGGGTCCATTCATCCCATCATTTAGAATCCAATATATTCTGGTGGCTGTTGATTATGTTTCCAAATGGGTAGAAGCAATTCCCACTCAACCAGGTAATGCCAAAACAGTCCTCAAATTCATAAAGAATAACATTTTTACTCATTTTGGCACGCCCCAGGGATTATTAGTGATGGAGGATCCCAATTCTGGAATCAGTAGTTCATGGAAATTTTGCATAGATATGGTGTACGCCACAGGGTGACGACAACTTATCATCCACAAGCCAATAGACAAGTCGAGTTGGCTAACAAGGAATTGAAGCAAATTCTGGCCAAAATGATCGGGTCATCTCGCAAAGACTGGTCTATTAAGTTGGATGACGCACTATGGGTGTATCGAACTACCTACAAAACTCAGTTTGGAATGCCTCCTTACTAATTGGTTTATGGAAAAGCCTGTCATCTGCCACTAGAGTTAGAGCACAATGCGTATTAGGCGATTAAAAAATAGAACCTGGACATGCAACAAGAAGCGGAGCATCATTTGTTGCAACTCAATGAGTTAGATGAATTCTAAATGCAAGCTTATGAAAATGCCAAAATTTATAAAGAAAAGGTGAAGAAATGGCATGACAAAAAGATTCTACCACGGAGATTCAAACCAAGTCAGAAAGTTCTACTTTGCAATTCAAGATTGAAATTATTTCCAGGGAAATTCAAATCCAGATGGTTGAGTTCGTTGGCAGTGATAAAGGCAACTGAGCTTAGAGCACTAGAAATATTCAACGAGGCATCCGACAATGGTTTTGTCGTGAATGGGCAACGTCTAAATCACTATATGGGAGATGATTTTCAGCTTTGTAAGGAGGTGGTAGAATTGAAAGAAAATTGAACAGCGGGAACGCTGGGCTAAGGACATTAAACTTAGAGCTGAATGGGAGGCAACCATTTCCATTTTCATTTTGATTTTTGTTTTTGTTTTTGTTTTTGTTTTTATTTTTATTTTTAGGAAGATGACTTGGAGCATAATTTCACAAACATCATGCTTGGAAGCAACTGGAGAAAAAAGTAAAAAATTTACTGAAGAACATTGGCGCCTAGGCGTCGTGATGAAGATCCCGAAGAACACGGAGCATGAACTGGCGCCCCGATGCCGGGTCATGGACAATGCGACTCGGATGCCTTATAAAGCACGCATTAGGGTATAAACCCTAACCCCCATGCCTCGGTGCCAAAAAACCCCTCATTCCCCATTGATCTTCACTTTGCTTTTGATTCTAAGCCATTTCAACTCAAATCCAACCCCATTTCATCAAGGAATCATCCTTCAATTCCATCCATTTCATGCATTCTATTTTCTCCTTTTTCCCTTTTGCTTAGATCCACCCAAAAATCTGGTTTTCATCACCAATTCCTAAGCCCCACACCTATACTTGCTTTCCCATGATTTCCCCCTTGATTTGGACTCCATTTTGGGCCATTGCACCATCATCTTCTTTGACAGTGTTGTACAGTGCTGTCCACGGATCGGCACCCCAGTGCCAGTTTAGAAACAACACACATGAGAATCTCCAAGTGGCAAGTTTTAGGGGGTAAAATTTCTTCGTCTTTGGTGCATTTTTATTGATTTGAAGTGGCTTGGTGATTGTTTGAGGGAAGAATTGGATTGGATTGGTCAATTTTTTTGGATTGGTCGGCGGATTGGAGGTTGGCTTGGGTGATTGGTCTGTGGATTGCTTGGAGTTGGATTGGTGGATTGTTGGCTTGGTGATTTGTGGCTTGGTGATTGTTTTTTTGGAGATTGGCTTGTGGTTTGCTTTTAAATTGTTGCTTACTAAATCAAGGTTATGGAAGGATTTGATCGTACAAATGATTATGAGATTAAGCTTGCACGAAATTTTGATTAATGGTTTTGACTTTTCAAACCAAAAAGTGATTAGCATTTATGATGGAAATAAGTAAAATAATCAAATGAATAAAGAAAAATTTGAGGCATCAAGAGAAGGTAATTTCTATGGTATTTTATGAATTACAAAAAATGAGAAAATTCCTACAATGATCTCATAATTAAATGCATAATTAAATGGTTCAAAAAGAGCATGGAAGAGGTGGTAGCCAAGAACGTGCAAATAGCCATATAGTTGCATTTGATGAAATATTTTTTAAATAAAATAAATACCTAAAGTTAACTACGAATTAATGAGGATAATTTTTCATTAAATTAAAGTGAAAAATCAGATTTAACAGGTGTAGATCTAGACCGTTGAATGGGAAAACGAAAATGGACAGCAACTTATTCCATTGATGATGCAGACGGTTTAACAGCCTCATGTATATTTTTTATTAAGCTTAAATTACCCTAAATGACCTATACTACTAGGTAATTAAATGACTAATTAAATAAAACTACAAAAAAATTAATAATTATAAGATAAGCTACGAAAAACAGGGACGTGAATAGACATAAAAAAATGGAGCAGAAAATTTTGACTGTGCAAGTGACCAAAAATGTGATTTTTTGTATTTTCTAAAAATTGATAAATGCATGGATAATTAGCCTAGGTATTAGGGAATATAAATGTGCAATTAATAAGCTATAAAATTCATGGAAAAAAATTGGAAAGCAGCAGCTATTGTGGATGTGATCTGGTGGATAGATTTGAGATGGTTTAATGCAATGGATAATTAGTAAGTTTTTAATTATGAAAAAAATAATTTAATTGGTTCACAAGTTGCCATGTTAGCTAAGCGGATAGAATTGCATTGGAATTAGTGTATATGAGGTGGCATGTGGGGTCCACTAGCTGGAAATTTCCAACCATTGTATAAGGATCAAGGGACGTCCATGTGCTTAAAGGATACTTGGAAAATTTCAGCATTTTGAGCTCTCATTCTAGCAGCATCTCACGTCCCCCTTTCATCACTTTAACACCCTAAAACAAGTGAAATAGAAAGGAAAGAAAAGAAGGAGTTAAGTGGAGGAAGCTTAAGTGAGAAGGGGAATTAAGTGTTATTCTCTAAACAAGTAAGTATGTGCTTATGTTTGAATGATTTTAATTTAGCATTTCTAACTTAATTTATGAGATATAAATATGCTTCACAATGAAACCTTTAATGAAGATTTATGATGTTTTTAATTAGGGAATTTAATGGGAACTTATTAGCAATTAGTGCAACTAAGAGTTAGATGTGATTAGAGAATGTTTAGTGTGATGTATGAGCTCTTACACTAGCCTAAACATGCTGAAATTTGTGTTTCAAGTTGCCGTTTTATTTTGTGGATATAATCACAGGATAATTCATGATTTGGTGTTGAACATATATGAAATTTAGTATGATTTATGAAGTATAAAAGGTAAGCTAGTTAGGGTTCTTTCTAAAACCCGAAATTCACGTTTAAATATCAAAAATGCTACATGAAATGGTTCAAATAAATTATGGATAAATTTCATGGAAAAATATCATAAATATAATGCATTTTGGACATGAAAATGGACCTTGAATAAACTGCCCAAATTCGGATTTCAAAGGGAGTATGAAGTGAACGTCCGAAATGGTGTAAATGGGTACTCTAAATACATGGAATGTTGCTGTTTTGCAAAAAGCTTACATATGGAATTTTAATTTGTGAAAATGCATTGAATTTAGGTTAAGAAATATGGGATTAATTTATGGGATTAAGTGAATAAAAATCTGTTTAGTTTTGGAATGTCAAAAGAGACATTTAAAATGAAGGAATCGGATGTCCAAGTTGCTGTTTTGGAATTTGGAAATTTATGGATGAAAATTTTTTCTTAAATATGCAATAAATAAATATTAAATTAAGTACATAAACATGCTGAATTAGGAATTAAATTTTTGATTTGAAAATTTTTGAGAAATATATGAAATAGGTGTTGATAAAAGTACCCGACTTGGAGATCAAACGGGTTATGAATATTTATGGAAATGGGTTGAAAAATTAAATAAATGCAAGCAAATGGAATTTACATGGATATTATGTTATTCTATCATAGGCAAAGGAAAGGAAAAGGTTGATTCGAAAAGCTCTCACGAACAAGGTAAGCAAGCAAATTTTCTAAATGAATTGCTATTTATTAAAATTTCTTTAAAATAATTGTAAATAATTTTTTAACTGCTTTTTCTGATTTAGCAAATTTTTTTTGAAATTTATTTCTAAATTTTTAAAGATGGTCACTCCTTAGTTCATTATGTATTTCAAATTGATTTATATAACTGCTTTATGATTGATGAAAATTGCTATCCTACGATATTATGTGTGAAAAATCATGCTAGTATGTCATGGATAAATTCATGTGCACAATGCATAAGGTTCACCTTAAAAAAATAAGCGGACCAATTGTCCCCCTTTAGTGTAGCCGAGTCACTAAATTAGGCCAAGGGTCGGCGGCGCCTCCCTAGATGGAGGAAGATGAAGACGGATGGTAGCTTAGCTAGCCTCTATCCTAAACGATCATGATTCATTCATCACATTGCCATTATATATCCCCGAGGGGTATAAAGTTGCTTTCCATAATGATTAGAAATAAAAGGTTTCTGGTCCGCAGGTAGTTGATCACTTGATAAGTGTCTCTACTAAATGGAAAGAAATGCTTTTGAAAAATGTTGTTTTAAAATGCCTTGCTGGAAAATATATATAATGCTTGCTTATTGAGTGTACAACTCATGTTTTGTTTTCCCAACCCATAGACAGGTGAAAGAGGAGACTCGGCAATGGAGCAAATGAAATATCATTAAATTGAGAGAAAAATATTAATCGATATTATGATGTAAATTTTTTTTATGTTGAATGGATGTAATTATGTTGTTGTTTTCATGATGACAACCATGATTATAACATGTAGTGACATCTGATTTAGGAGAATGTTAAAATGTTTTCAATAACATGCTTTATTGTGTGTTGAATGGTTGGAAATGACTTAGTTATTACCTGAGATATAATTAAGTGGAAATAAACTCCTATGAAAATATATTTAACTAGATAATTATTTGTTAAAATTCCGCTGTGTGACAGGGCAATAATCCTGATCACGTTTACCAGTCAATAATGATTCTGAGGTAAGGCTTAGGATGTGATGCTAAGGTTGGGGGCGCCACAGAGCTTTGTATCAGAGCATGGACTGGTAAATAGGTGTGGAAAAATCTAAGCTTGATGATAGACATGGTATATATGACTTTATGAGAAATTATTTAGAATCTTTCCATGTAATGATCGACAGAAGGTATTGTGTGCTACAGATTTATTGATTAAGGATGCACATGAATGGTGGGAAACAATGTTGGTCACAATGCCATGACCAGAAGAGGTGTCGTGGCCAACATTTGTTGAGGAATTCAACAAACAATACCTTCCTATTGGTTTACAAAGCCAGAAAGTGATAGAATTTGAAAGACTTTATCAGGGAAGAATGTCTGTTAATAAATATGCTACTAAGTTTAATGCTCTAGCTAGTTATGTCCCATGGATTGCCAATGTGCCAAACAATAAGGCACAAAGGTTCCAACAAGGACTAAGGCCATACCTCAGAGAAAGCTTCGCTCCTTTGTTAATTAAAGATTATGCTTCATGTTTCGAGAGGGCGAGAGTGTTGGAAATTGAGACATTAAGAACACAGGGATTAAGGTTTTGATAAAAAAATGTTTAATTTTGGGACAAAGGAAACTGAATCAGGCAAAGAAAGAGCTAAGAAGGGAAATGTGCGAAAAGGGAAAGGAGTTCCAAAGAAGAAACTTCCGCCTTTCTGCAGAAAATGTCAAAGGCGACATCCAGGCGAGTGTTTAAAAGGATCAAATCGGTGTTATAAATGTGGGCAAGTCGGCCATGTAGCCAATGAATGCAAAACAAGTGAAGTAAAGGTTGTTAAATGTTATCTTTGTGATCAAATAGGACATATGGCTGCAAATTGTCCTAATAAGGCACAAACATCACAAGGACGCGGAAGACCCGTGCAACTCCGGATATCTGGAACAGCGAATAAGCAGGAAACTACCACAAATCCGGTACATGTGCATGCTTTAACTCAGACTGAGTCTCAGGAACAAAAAGAGAATTTGGTCACAGGTATGGTTTACATTTTAGAAAATTTGGGAATTATTTTGTTTGATTCTGGTGTTAGTCACTCATTTATAGCATGCCAATTTGTGGCCACCCATGCACTACCAGTGGAGGAAACCAATGCGATAACCCATGTGGAATCCCCTGTGTATCGATTAGCTAGTACTAGCCAAGTATACAAAGCATGCCCAATTAGGATAGGATCGTTGATTTTAGAAGCCAACTTCATCCTATTACCTATGATGGAATTCGATGTGATATTGGGTATGGATTGGCTAAGTCAATGAGGGGCGACTATTGATTGTAAAAATAAGAGGGTTCAATTAGAAGCAACTCTAGAAAAAGAGATAGCCATTGGAAAGCTACGATAGCCTGAAAACTCTATGATATTAATATCATTCATGAAAGCAGTTAGAATGATCCGTCGAAGGTGGCAAGCTTATCTGGTATCGGTTAATGTGGAGAAAGGTACGGAGATAGAAATAAATCAAATTCCTATGGTTAGAGAATTTCCTGATATATTTCTAAATGAATTGACCACATTACCTCTGCAAAGAGAAATGGATATGACTGTTGATATCATACCAGGTATAGCTCCAATCTCAAAGGCTTCATACAGAATGACACTGGCTGAAATGAATGAGCTGAAAACTCAAATACAAGAGCTATTATATAAAGATTTTATCAGACCCATTGTATCACCTTGGGGAGCTTTGGTTTTCGTGAGGAAAAAGGATGGTAGTTTGAGGCTGTGTATTGATTATAGGGAATTAAATAAAGTCATAGTGAAGAATAAATACCCATTGCCCAGGATTGATGACTTATTTGATCAATTGCAAGGAGCTACCTCTTTCTCTAAGATTGATTTACAATCAGGGTATCATCAGTTAAGAATATGTCTGACAAATGTTCACAAAACAGCTTTTTGAACTAGGTATGAACATTATGAATTTTTAGTGATGCCTTTGGGCTCACTAATGCCCCTGCTATATTTATGGATATGATGAATAGAGTATTTCGGGACTATCTTGATCAATTTGTAATGATATTTATTAACGATGTCCTGATTTACTCTAAGACAAAGAAAGAACATGAATCTCATTTATGGATGGTATTAGAAAGACTGAGAAAAGAAAAATTGTATGCTAAGTTAAAGAAATGTGAATTTTGGTTGGAACAAGTAGGATTTCTGGGTCATATAATTTCAGAAAAAGGAATTTAAGTTGATCCTCAAAAGATTGAGGCAATTTTGAAATGGAAAAGACCGACGACCATTACAGAAATTCGAAATTTTCTTGGCTTAGCAAGGTATTACAGAAGGTTTGTTGAAGGATTTTCTCAATTATCAGCTCCATTAACAAAACTGACTCGCAAAAGAGTTAGGTATGTATGGTTTGAGGAATGTGAGTGCAGTTTCAGGAATTAAAGCAGCGATCAGTAGAAGCACCTATTTTAACCTTACTCGAAGGAAATGATGATTTTGTGGTATATAGTGATGCTTCAAGAAAAGGTTTGGGTTGTGTGTTAATGCATAGAGGAAAGGTGATAGCTTATGCATCGCGTTAACTAAAACCCAATGAGGTAAGCTACCCCACTCATGATTTAGAATTACCAGCAGTAGTGTTTGCCTTAAAAATATGGAGACATTTACATATACGTCAACATACTTGAATAATTTCATTCATATCATTCCACTCACCATGGCTATTCCTTTTAGCCCACATGGTACTATCTCGTACATTTTCTCCATTTCTTAGGTCCTCGATTGCTTGAGTTTCCGAGTACCTGTCTGAGGTTTGGAAAACAAAACGTGAGTGATAACTCAGTATGCAAGCATTTTGGGGCAAGACTTTCCTTTAAAATTCCTAAAACTTTTTTCTCATAAATCATTTTGGCCGGGAGACATTTTATATTCCAAAACATTTTGACATAAACTATATTTGGCAATGGACATTCTCATGTCCACGAAAAGACATTTTTCCACATAAATCATTTTGGCATTGGACGTTCATAAGTCCTAAAATATTTTTCTACTTAAACCTTGTTAGAATCGGACGTTTATACGTCCCAAAAAGTTTTTCACATAAACACTTTGATAATGGACATTTTATGCCCAAAATATATTTTTCATAAGCCTTTTTGGCAATGGACATTCATATGTCCACAAACACCTTTATCCCTTGAACTCTTTTAGAAACAGACATTTTTATGTCTACACATGTTCTAACATAAATCCCTTTAGGAAATGGATATTCTCATGCCCAACTATTTTTCAACATAAAACCTTTAGAAATGGAAATTCTTATGTCCAAAATATTTTTCAACATAAACCCTTTTTCATGATCCCCATCTTGGGGCTTGTTTATAGCAAACAAGTCATAAATCCTTTTCATTAATTTTTTTCATGAAACCATTTTTATTCTTAATATTTACACATTTTGTGTAAAATACCTTACTTTTAGAGTAACCTATGCATAATTGCTCATAGAAATCCAATCTAGGATAACTTTTTGTATAAATGCTTTTATATCCCAATCTTTAGGCTTTTAAAAGCAAAATGTATGCAAACACATTTCTCCCCATCCAGTAGTGACACTTACCAAGTGATCATGCTACCTTTTGGCAGAGAATCCTTAACAACATGCTAGCCAAGCGGCTGTTTATATATCTTGCTCCTATCTCAGGGAGGGCCCCTGCCATCTCTTAGTGACTTGGCCGTATGTAGAGTGGGCCCCGGTCATCCCAACCGTGCTCTGCAACTTGCCTGTTCCTTGTACTAGTGCATCGTACATTATTATGACGGACCGTAGCCTGTTTGGTTTGAAAAACCACAGACCGCAACCCATGTCCTTTTAAACGGGGATCACAGACCTCTATTTACATCCATAACACACAATTGGTTTGAAGAACCACAGACCGCAGCCCGTGTCCTTTTAAAATGAGATCACAGACCTCTCTCTGCATCCATAACACACAAAAATCTTAGACCGAAGTCTATATCTCTAAAAAAAATATTTTTAAAAATACATCACAAACCGCAGTCCGTGTCAACTTGTAAGTGAGCGCACTCACTTTAACAAGTTGTTATTTGAAATCTAATTTTGGGATGATCTTTCCTAAATTCCGTTAGAAACATTTTGAGTAAAGTATTTTGATAAATATTTGAAATGTTTGAGAAACAACATACTTTAAAAACCTTTTTAAGAAAACAACATAGGAGGTTGGTCATCCTTAAATCCCTTTTAACACATCCATATGAACATTTTTCAAGATATTTTCAGCATAGATTTTCTTATCGAAAGGAAATCAAAACTTTTCAAATATCATTTCAAAACATATGAACTATGTCCAAATCATCATTTATTATCTAATTATCATAACCTAGCAAAACAAATCTTTTTCATAAATCAAATCTCCTTTTTTCTTTCTCTTTAACAAACATAATTATTTATCATAAATTATCATAACACAAATCCGAAACTTATTTTGTTTGTTGCTTTGGAAAAAGGGCAAAATTCCCTTTCTCTTAAAAAATACTTTTAAAACAACATCATACAGAACTTGTTTATACATGACCAGCTGTACTTACAGCTTCACCCCAAAACCTTTTGGACAATTTACTCTCACTTAGTATAGTTCAAGCCATTTCTTATATTGTCCGATTTTTCTTTTCAACAACCCCATTTTGTTGAGGAGTTCTTGGTGCAGAAAATGTATGGTGAATTCTTTTTCATTGCAAAATTCTATGAATTATTTATTTTCAAATTCACTACCATGATCATTTCTAATGGAAATAATTGTATTTCATTTTTCATTTTGCAACAAATTTGAAAATATGACAAACATAAAAAATGCTTCATCTTTGCTAACTAAGAGTATAATCCAAGTAAATCTTGAAAAATCATCAACAATTACAAATACATACGTTTTCCCACCAAGAGTAAAAATGTCCGATGACCCATAAAGATCCATATGCAATAATTCGAGTGGCCTAGTCGTTGAAATTTCCTTTTTAGTGGAAAATGGCATTTTGGATTACTTAAATAATTGACAAGTCTTGCAAATCTTATCCTTGTCATATTTAAGCTTTGGTAACCCTTGTACTAGACTCTTTTTCCACAATATTTTAATATTTGACATATTTATATATCCAAGCCTTGTATGTCATATCCATGGATAATTTTCTATGGTTATTAGACATTTTTCCTCAAGTTCATCTAAGCAAACCAAATATACATTTTCATGTCTTTTGCCACTAAATAATATGTGATCATCATCAAATACATTGCAGATAGAGAATTCAAATACAACTTTATAACCTTTATCTCATAATTGACTAATACTCATTAGGTTGTGTTTGAGTCCTTCAACAAATAGTATGTCCTCAATACATGCATTTGAAATTCCATAAACATTTCATTTACTTTTTATTTTAACTTTTTCATTATTTTCAAAAGCAAATGTACCTACGTTGCATGGGTTGATCTTATGGAACAGTCCTTTTTATCCTATCATGTGTTTTGAGCAGCCACTATCTATAAACCATATGTTATTGCCTTTAGCTCTAAGACAAACCTGCAAAAATAAAGTCAAGTGGAGCTCATCCATTTGGTACCCATTTTATGGGTCCATTTGGGTTAGTTATCCATTGGAATCTACTTTGATCTTCCCTTGAAGCCATAAATCCAATGCTTTTGGGCATCCAAACCAATTTTGCACCAAAGTTTTGTAATTTTCTCAATTTGCATTGAAATATCTTGTGTCCTATCTTGTTGCAAAAATTATAAGCTCCTGGGAGTCTAAGAGTGGGAAGCCATTTGGTAATTAGTTCCTCAGTTGGTCTTTTAGTCCAAATCACATGATTCATCTTTGGTTTAGAATGGATGGATCTTGGTTTGTTTCTATGAGTCCTTAGAGCATTAGATTTGCTATTTTTACTTTTCTCAAATGTAGTATACCCAAGACCTTTTCTATTGTTTTGAGAAGTCATGTTTAGAAATATTTTCACACTTTCTCCTAGATTAGAAAACTTGACAAGTGATTCATTTAATGATTCGTTTTCCTTTTTGAGTTTTTCTAACTCATTTATCAAGGTATTCCTTTTGCTTGTCAAATGATCAACTTTTTCTGCAAGTTTTCTGTTCATAATAGTTACTATGTTAAATTGTCTTTTCTTTATTGTGAACTTATTTCCAAATTTCTTTATTTTCTCATATAATGAATTATAAGCTTGTTGAAGTTCTTCTAATTCAGCACATTTGAGGCAGTCATTTGTAGAAAAAAAATTAAATTTTTTCTTTTGAGGTTACCTCTTGACTACTTGTGCAGTTTGTTGAAGTGGTTTAGTCCTCCAAAATTCCCTTCGCTACAAGACATATGTTGGAATTTATCATGCAACAAATCCTTGCACAATCTGCTTCGTTTTCTTTACTTGAGGATTGCATGTTGTGGATTCTTCCTCATTTACATACATGCCTCTTTCTTTGATTCTTTGAAATTTTCTATTGTCGTCTCGATCTTTCCTTTCTCTCCGCTCCTTTGCTTTGGTTTCTTCTACCGTTAGCTATTCAGCTTGCATGTGCCCTGTACCGCCACACCGGAAACATTTTGTTGCCTCTTTCTTTTTTATTTAAAATTTCTTTCTTTAAAGTTTTTGAAATTTCTTCCTTTCCTTACAAATTTTCTAAATTGTTTTTTAAGTAAGGCAATTTCCTCATTGTCATTTTGTGATGATGAGGTGGAGTCGTCCGAATCTTATGCGGCTTTCAAGGCAATGACACTCTTGCCCTTATGTTGCTCCTCATTTCTCCTTTTTATTAACTCATATGACATGAGTGAGCTTATATGGTCTTCTAGTCATAGTGTATTGAGGTCTTTTGCTTACTTAATAACTATAATCTTTGGAGTCCACGATTTGGGTAGCACGCTTAGAATTTTCATTACTTGCCCAGATTCAGAAATTACTTTTCCTAGCTCTTTCAAGGCATTAGTAATCTTGGAAAATCTAGCAAATATTTAGAAATATTTTCTTTTTCCAGCATTTTGAAACTTTTCAATTCTCCAATCAAAATATTTCTCCCTGTCCCTTGGACTTGGAAGTTCTCTCATAAATGGATGTTAATATATCCCATATCTCTTTGGCGGTTTAGCATGATGATACCCTATCATATTCCGATGTTGTTAATGCACAAAAAAGGGAGTTCATGGCTTTCGCGTTGCTTTTAACAACTCTTACTTCCTCCTCGGACCATGTACAGGCTCTTTAATCGGTTGGCAACACAACCTCATCTTGAATAGCAATCCAAGAATCAATGTCCGTAGCCATGATCAATTGTTTTATTCTCAAGTTTCAATAACCGAAGTTAGTCCCATCAAATAGAGGTGGTCTGGTGAAAGATTGACCCTCGGCAAAAGCAGGGGTGGAAGTTGATTGGGATGCTATTTCAAAACATCTCTTTGGTTTAAACTCAATGACTTACTCTGATACCACTTGTTGGTCCTGAGTTTATAACAATTACCTAAAAGGGAAGGGGTGAATTGGGTATTTAAAATTTTTTTCACTTAAATAAAAAATGTTACCTAGTTTAGCTTAATCTCCTTTAATGAAACAAAAAAGTAATAAGAGAAGAGTAGAAATAAAAATCAATGGATGAGATTTTATAGTGGTTTAGACAACATTCTTTACTCCACTTCTAAGCTCACACCCCTTGTGACTTGGGTTCCACTATGTATTTGTGGCGCCCTAAACTGAGGCGTCACATTTGTCCTTACTTCAAGATCTTGTCGATTGGTAAGTGTGAATAAAAATTGTTGCCCTAATCACGCGGCGGGTACTTAATTTGATCTCATCCAAATTTTTTTCTTTCATCACATAAAGACACATACTTATCATCAAATTTTAATTATCATTGATATCATTCATACTTGTTTTTATACAATACAGCTTATTTTAACCTGATCATTTCATACATACATAATTTGAAAACTCCTTACCATATGTTCATTTATACCATATACAGATCAACATATCATAAAATTTTCTTCATACCTTCTTTTTCCTTTCCTTCCTGGCCTGTATTATACTTGTCTATAGTTTGAAAAGCAAAACATGAGTCGAAACTCATTAAGAAAGCATTTTTCCATTTAAATGCATTTCTCTAGTTTAATAGTAGACACTTATCAAGTGATCTACTATCAACCAATGGAAACCTTTTCATAAAACCTTTCATAAAGCATATGCTTGTAAACTTAACATGTCAACGTCTTTTTCATGAACATAAAATTATTTTTAAAAACTTCCTTTCTCCAAGGACATTCTCATGTCATTAAAACATTTTTCATAAAATCTTGTTAAAATAAGCATATGCATCATGTATAATATTTCTTTCTATCTGGTAGGTAACACTAACCAAGTCATCACCCTTTCCTCCTTAGGAGAGAAACTAACTCTATTGATAACTCCCAAGCCAGGCAGTTATCCATGTTCTTTTCCCATTTCAGGAAGGACGCCGCCAGCATTTCACCTTTTGAAGCAACTTGGCCTATGTTGAGAGGGCCCATCTTGTAACTGGGTCCGATCCACGTATCCTCCACAGTAGACCTAGTACATATCTCATATGCACATTCCTTTCTCCATGTTTATATGCTAGCATACTTTTTATAAAACTCTACAGACTTTAGTCTGTGAACTTTCCTTTTCAAAACTCAATGCTAGCATGTCATTTCAAAATAGTACAGACCTCGGCCTGTATTCCCTTTTCTAACTTGAAAACTTAGCACTGGTTAAGTTAACAAGTTAATAAAAATATTTTATAAGGATGACCAACCTTAAAAAATTTTGAAAACATATAAATAATGCATTTCTAAATTATTTAAAATATTTGAAGGAAATATTTGAGAAATAGTAATTTCAAATTTTTGCTAAAATATTTTTAAATAAATTTTGAGCGGTAAAACAATTTCAAAAACTTTTTAATATCTATAGATAAAAGATTTTGCAAATGCTTTTCTTCCCATTTCTGGGTTTTTCATGAATAAAGGATATACCAATGCATAATTCATTTTTGTATATAATATCATATTCTTTGACCACACGACACATGAGCTACTTCTATATGAAGGCAAACTTGTATGTTCCTTTGGTCATTACTTAAAAAAAATCTTCATTCGATCAATTATCGGTCGGCCTTCCTCAAATCCACTTCAAAACATTTTAATAAATTATTTTAAATTCTTTTGATAAAACTAAATATTATTTGGAAATCGAAATTTTCCTTTTCCATTATAATGCAACCATTTCCACATTTTTCTTATTTTCATAAGGATTTGCCTATGATAAAGCAATTCCAATATATCTCAACATTTCTCCTTACTTTCATATATATTTGCTTATGATAAAGCAATTCTGACATATTCCATGGTTGCAAATAAAAACATATAAAATCATTTAAAAAGTTTGCTTGCTTACCTCTATTTTCTTCAATCGGAATCCTTTATCTTTTCCTTTTCTGTTCCTATACAAGTGAAAAGGATAAACATACTTTATCATAAATATGTTATATTCATTTACGACCTTATTTTCCTCTATAATTTCTTATAGACGTTAACCTTAAAAATATTTGGTCATTATTTCCTCATATGAATTTTTATTCATAAATTCTTAAAAATTCCATCTTTAGATTTAAATATTAATATCAAATTTTCTCTAAAATCACGTTGTTTACTATAGCAAATCACTGTAGCAGTTACTGTAGCAAATCACTGTTCACCAGAGGTTACTGTTCATATTAACATGAGTTACTGATAACTCATAAAAATATGAGTTATCATGGCCTATTTCAGATTATTTTTGCATGTTAGTCCAAGAGATTAGGTTTAGTTTGCATCTGTTTAGCTAAATTTTCACTCGCTTTGCATTTTAGGAGCATTATGTAGTTTTTATGCATTTTTAGTATAAATTAGGAATTTTTAGTTGATTTATTTAGTTTCATTCATTTTTACAGGAAGGACGGAGAATTACAAGCACTCGAATGAGTCGAATGTAGAACAGAGCCAAGTAAAGGAGCATGGGGTTGGCACCTAGGCGCCGCCCAGTGGCATCCAAGCACAATTCTACAGGCCTTGACCGTAATCTCCAACACTTCACAAAACACATTACATCCAGAGAATTGGCGCCTAGGTGCTAGGCGCCACTTCATCAACACGTAAGCAAAGTTATAAAGGTTTTTGAAGTCACAAGTCACATTGATTCCATAAAGTTGGCGCCTAGGTGCCAAGGTATAAAGTCCTAGAGTCAACGCATACATCCGCACTGAGTTAGTAGAGGTACCCTGTTGGTTGGTAGTCATATTCCTTTGCTGGGCAGATCTCCCTTGACCTCTTGCTTCTTGTGCTTTGTTCGGACATTTGGTGGCAACGTGTCCTACTTGATCACAAATGAAGCACTTTAATAATTTTGCCTCAACACTTCTACAATTCTTTTCTATATGACCACTTTGGCCACACCTACAACATTTATTATAAACCTTTAAACATTTGCCAAAATGACACCTTTGACAATTTCTATACATTGGAGCACCTACTGAGATGAAGTTTGACTTCATTATTCTTGTTACTATCTTCTTGCTTCTTCCTTTTCCCATATCATACTCCTGGGTTGTCAAATGTAAACTGCTCTTGTTCTTCTTGGGTTCTTAATGTTTCTAATTCTAAGGCTCTTGTACTTTCTATGCTTAAGGCATAATCTCTAATCAAATGAGGTGCAAGGCCTTCTCCTCAACACGGCTTCAACCCTTGCTGAAACCTTTGTGCCTTATTTTCAGGCACATTCACTATCCATGGAACAAATCTTACCAAGGCATTAAATTTTGTTGCATATTCCATAACAGTCATCTCACCCTGACATAATTGCTCGAACTCAATCACCTTTTGACTTTGGAGACCTACTGGAAGGTATTCCTTATTAAATTCTTCCATAAAATTTTTCCACATTATCTCTTCTGGGTGTCGCATAGTAAGTAATAGAGTCTCCTACCATTCATAGGTGTCCCCAATCAATAAGTGGGTGGTGCACAATAACTTCCGCTGATCATTGCATGGGGAGATTCTAAATAACTTCTTAACCTCAATTATCCATTGCTCGACTTTAATAGGGTCTGGTTCGCCTGGAACCTTAAGGGGGTGTTATGCTAGGAAAGCATGAATAGCCCTTCTATCAACTTCTAATATGTTATCTTCTATTTCTATTATAGGGGTAGGGTTGACCAATGGGCCGATTCTTTCCCTATCCTTATTTCCTAGCTGGGCACATTGATGTTCCTCCCATAATCCTTTGATCATGCCCATGGCTTGTGTTGTCCACCGCTGCATTGCTTTCTCTACAACTGCAGCTACCATTTCCTCTATTTGCCTTTCTTGATTAACTCTTCTTTCTATACGGGGTTCAGGACTAACCTCTTCTCGTAGTTAACAAGTCCTTGAACCTGATTGTTCCTCTTGCCTTGGTCGCTTAGACCTATTACTGGTCTCCTCTTTTTCCTGTTGACTTACAGGTTCATCATTTGCGACCGTCTTTCCTTTGTTTAGCCCAGCTCCTGCTCTGGTGATAGGCATCTTTCTATATATTCAAAAATCATATCATCAATAATTCATAGCATAATTAATCATATAAATCACTAATCATACACACTTATTATACAAGTGTAAAATATTTACACTTGTATTTAAAACAACCTATATTCATTTATCATTTCAAAAGTCAAAAGAGACTTTTTATCTTCCTCTGCCCTTTTCTTACCACATATATTCTACTTAGCTAGTGCTAGACCAACTAAGTCATCTTTATTATTCATCTTTCCACTCCTATTTACCAATCCTAATTTTGATATCAACTCTGTGATATCAAATTTTTTATTTCTACGCCATTATCAATCCTTGCTTTGATACCAACTTCTACAGCACCCCGAACTGAGGCCTCACATTTGTCCTTACTCCAAGATCTTGTCAATTGGCAAGTGTGAATCAGGATTGTTGCCCTAATCACACGGCGGGTACTAATTTGATCTCATCTAATTTTTTTTCTTTCATCACATAAAGACACATACTTATCATGAAATTTCAATTATCACTGATATCATTCATACTTGTTTTTATATAATACGGGTTATTTTAACCTGATTATTTCATACATACATAATTTGAAAATTCCTTATCATATGTTCATTCATACCATATACAGATCAGCATATCATAAAATTTTCTTCACACCTTCTTTTTCCTTTCCTTCCTGGCCTGTGTTATACCTTGTCTATAGTTTGAAAAGTAAGCAGGCATTTTTCCATTTAAATGCATTTCTCCCGTTCAATAGTAAACACTTATCAAGTGATCTACTATCAACCATTGGAAACCTTTCATAAAATATATGCTTGCAAACTTAACATATAAACCTCTTTTTCATGAACGTAAAAATATTTTTCATAAAACTTCCATTCCCCAAGGACATTCTCATGTCCTTAAAACATTTTCCATAAAACCTTGTTAAAACAAGCATATGCATCATGCATAATATTTTTGTTCATCTGATAGGTGACACATACTAATTTATCACCCTTTTCGAGATGTCACATCCTTACCTCAGGATCTATCAATTGGTAAATGTGATCAGGATTGTTGCTCTGAACACGCGGTAGGTTCTTAATTGGATCTCGTCCAAATTTTTTTCTTCTTTTCTTTCATCATATAAGCTCATACTTGTTATCATTCATAATGAATTCATCCATATCATTATAAAATTTGACATACAAGTATCTTTACTTTCATATTATAGGCAACATATATATATGTTCATGAATCAAAATTCATATAGAATTTTATACAAAATCACTTATCTATTTACACTATACATCATCAATCCTATTTCATTATAAGCAATACATTCATCCATTCATTCTTCAAACATATCAATACCTTTTAGCTTTGCTCCTTCCCTCGAGCCTTAAACCTATCTAAAGTTGGGAAAACAAAACGTGAGTGATAAACTCAATAAGCAAGCATCATTTTTTCATTTAAATGCATCCCTTACCTATTCGGTAGGAGACACTTATCAAGTGATCAACTACC
>JAXCLR010000092.1:31350212-31361716 GCA_035584095.1 Annona squamosa
TACATTTTTATATTCCATTTGCACCCTCTCATTCTATCTCATATCACGTTTCATCAAGGGGATTAAAATTATAAGGGGTTAAGTTTTAATTTACCAAAAAAATTTTCAAGAACCCAATGCACCCCTCCCCTCTTGGGTTTTGCCATAAACTCGGGGCCAACACTATACATGTGAAAAATGTTGCTGTTTTGCAAATAATTTATATATGGATTTTAAATATGTGAAAGTGCATTGGATTTATGGTAGGAAAGTTTGGATAAATTGCTGAAATTAAACAGATAAAAATCTGTTTATGTTGGAGTATCAAAAGAGGTGTATAAAGTGTAGAAATGGGACGTCAAAGTGGCTGTTTTGAAATTTTAAAAATTATGGGTTAAAAATTCGTAAAAATGTACTAAATAGGTGTTAAATGAAGTGTATTAATTTGCTGAATTAGAGGACAAGTTGTTGATTTGAAAAATTTTAAGAAAAGTATAAATTAGACGCGATTACACGCACATATGTAAAGCAAGGTACATGATAAGATGATAAATGCATTATGTAAAATATTAAAATGCAAAAAATGTAGAATGCATTACTGAATTAATAATCTCAAATTTTGAGATTAAATTTTGGGAATTAAATATGTGGCATAATGAATAATTGAGATACATAAGTGTAAAGTACGCATACCCGACTTGGAAATTAAACGGGTTATGAATATTTATGTAAATGAGTTGGAAAACTAAATAAATGCAAGCAAATAGAATTTATATGGAAATTATGTTATTCTATCATAGGCAAAGGAATGGAAAAGGTTAATCCGGGAAGCTTTCACGAACAAGGTAAGCAAGCAATTTTTCTAAATGAATTTCTATTTATTAAAATTTCTTTGAAATAATTGTAAATGATGTTTTAACTGCTTTTCTTGATTTAACAAATGTTATTTAAAATTTATTACTAAATTTTTAAGGATGCTCATTCCTTAGTTCACTAGGTATTTTAAATTGATTTATATAACTACTTTATAATAAATGAAAATTGTTGTTCTATAATATTATGTGTGAAAAATCATGCTAGCATGACATGGATAAATTCATGTGCACAATGCATAAGATTCACATTAAAGGAATAAGCGGACCGATTGTCCCCCTTTGGTGTTATCAAGTCACTAATATAGGCCAAGGGCCGACGGCGTCTCCTTGTGTGAGAGGAGATGAAGACGGATGGTCGCCTAGCTAGCCTACATCCTAAGGAATCATAATTCATTCATACAATGTCATTATATATCCCTAAGGGCGTATAATGTTGCTTTCCCTGATGATTTTAAATAAAACATTTCTGCTCCGCAGGTAGCTAATCACTTGATAAGTGTCTCTACTAAATGGAGAGAAACCTTTTTGTTGAAAAGGATTTCCTTTAAAACGATTTGCTTGGAAATATCTATAAATGCTTGCTTATTGAGTGTACAACTCACGTTTTTGTTTTCCAAACCCATAGACAGGTGAATGAAGAGACTTTGCAGATGAGCAAATAAAATATCATTTTAGCAAGAGAAAAACTTTTGCAGTCATGATGATATAGTAGAATTTATGCTGAACGGATGTAACTAAGTTGTTGTTTTCATATGGACAACTATGATTATAACATGCAGTAACATCTTATTTAGAAAAATGTCGTAATGTTTTTGTATACCATGCTTTGTTGTGTGTTGAATGGTTGGCAATGACTTAGTTATTAATTGAGATATAGTTATGAGGAAATAAACTCCTATGAAAATATATTTAAATTGGATAACTATCCGTTAAAAAAATTCGTCATGTAAGAGGGCAACAATCCTGATCACGTTTAGCAGTCGATACCGATCCCAATGTAAGGCTCAGGATGTGACGCTCGGGTTGGGGGCGCCACAATATGCGACTTGAGTGAAGTCGCACATGAAGTCGACTCAGACATACCACTTGAGTGAAGCTGCAAACCAAGTCGACCCCAGCGCTCAACTTGGACAGATGAAGCTCAAATCATGATGTTTCAAGCTCAAGGAAGATTATACAACTAGATCAACATCACACTATGACAAAGTTTCAATGAACCAAGGAAATGATGAAGTCACAATTCAAGTCAACTTCATCTTCAACTTGAGCGAAGTCTGAGACCAACTCAACTCCAAAATAAAACCTAACTAAACAGCTAAAGATAAAAATCACAACCTAAGTTGACTCCAATCTGCAACTTGGGTGAAGCCCCATCTGAGGTCGACTTCGATATCAACTTGAATCACAACAGTCAAAAAAATTCGAACATTGGCGTATTAAATGCATGCCACCTACCATCAAACATTCGAATTTACTCCTCCCCTATTTAATACACATCAAATGAAAGGGAGAGAGTCAGTTAAAGCATTGATTGAGCTTCAACCTTCTCATTTTAAAGCATTTAAGTGGTCATCAAAGAGACCTTCTAAGAAGAAGTGAGTGATTGACTGCAAGTGCTAAATTGATCAACTAACAACTCATTCCACACGTTCTTCTCTACGCACGGAAACTTGTTCTCTACACATCTGTAAAATGTAGTGTTATTAGTGTTTGTTATTTATTGGAGATTCCACTTGGTTTGATATTTAAGACCAAGACTAAGTGAAGGCAAAGTGGTGTGTAACTGGAGTGTGACTCGTCATCTACTTATGCAGAGTGTATAAAGGCTCTCTTGAGCTGAATTCTAGAAGAGAGTAAGTGCTCTAACTGTAATTCCATTTTTTGTAGTGGAACCCAAGGCACACAGGTCTGTTCTTGGAAAAGTGGAGTAAAGAAGGTTGTCCCGAATCACTATAATCTCTTGAGTTTATTGTTTCCTTATTCTACCCGCATCTATATTGTCCACGTGTTTATTCAAGGGGACTAAATTTATAAAGGGTTACAACTGAAATACCAAAAGTCTTTTTTTAAGAACCCAATTCACTCCTCCCCTATTGGGTTTTGTCTTAAACTCCGGACCAGCATTATGAACTTTCTCATAGACTAAAAATGCTCATAAAGGGTATATTTTGGATTCATTTAAAGTTCATATAATTTAAGAAAGTGTTAATTTGTATTTTCATTAATTCTTTTTTCAATTCTTCTAAGATTCTCTTGATTCCTATGGAAAAAGAATTCTATAAATACCAAAACAGATGATAAGCACAAGCATAAAAAATATAACCATAGATAATATAATTCAATAATGATTATTAAATTCATTATGTATGAGTAAATTCTATAATAATTCTTTTGATTCGCCAGGTAAGTAAGCTGGGATGTGAGATGCTCTCCTTGCATAGCAAGGACCTAATCAAATAATCACATGATTAACTTTAAGACCTCTTGCCCAAATGCCAACCTCCGCTCATACTATAAAATGCAATCTCATCACAAGAAGATTTAATATAATCATAACATAGTGTAATGCATCATAACTTGTTTAATTACACATATGTTGCATGCTCAAAAGATTATATTTCATAATTTATGGCATAAATGTGATTAAATATGACATAAAACACGCATGTTGCATAAAATATTAATTCTGAATCTTAAATCAGAAAGCTAACCATACCATTACATCCAAAGCATCAAAATTAATAGGAATTGAATATTGGATCATTAAAATTGGATTTAAAATGGTCAAAATATGGCAAAGTAAAATTGGATGGTTCTAATGGTGCCACGTCATCCCAGCAGTTGGGCCGTCGGTAGGCTTTTGATGGGCCCTACCTAGGTCTGTCTATACTGGGCCGCTAAAGCCGTTTTTCTTTCGGCATTGCCTAAGTTGATCAAGTGGACTCAGCTCACGTCAGTCGCTGCCGGTCGATGGAGGTCATCTGGCCCTCTTGCTTGGGCCTTGCTTGACTGCTGGGCTTTAGGCCTTGTGATTGGGCTCATCCTGCTCTTCCTCCTCAACTCACCATGTTCAGGGTCTTCCTCCCACATCACTAGAATCCAAGGAAACATAGGAGTTTCCAAGTCTTCCCCCTTTCTTAATTCTCATCTACGAACGCCAATCAACCCTCCTGCCCTTTTCATCGACTCCATCAACAAAACATTTCAGTGTCTTGCTGAAATCATTTCCACCCATTCCCCGAAACCCTCACTATCAACGCCTAATCTACTAAACACACCTCGAATGAGCCAAGCAACTTCACTTGGCAAGTCATTCTTCATCATCTGAGTCATTGAATGTTATCTTCGTCGACTTAGGAGCATCAGCTTTAATCTCTTTGAAGTGTGCCCCATAGAGCTTCGATTCCTGTAAACAGAAAAGATTCTTAAACACTGCCGGACTACAAAAGCATGCATCATGTATCCCCACATGCAAATGAATACCTTTTTCTTCACAGTAGTGCCAAATTTCAGAAGCGATGCAGGCACTATTTGTCCAGCTTCTCGAAGTACATTCACAAGCTCCCTGGCAAGGCTCTGAATTCAAAAGATAACCTTATGAAGTTAGTTGGGAATGTTTCTATGAAACTCTTCTTCTACAAAACTTCTTTCATTTTTATTATCTTGATAACTGATGAAAAACTCACTCCATCTATTGTATTTAGCATCATTTATATTAGGGGTGCAACAGGGTAGGGTACCCATGGGTACCCACCAACCCACCGTAAATTGAGTAGGACAGAGTAGAAAATTTTACCCATGGGTTCAAGTAATGTACAAATCATTACTCAAACCCCTAAATAAGGTATAGGTAGGATATCCACACTGGGTACCCAAAACTGTCTGACATGGGTACTCTAATATGTAAATAACTATAAATATGTGTATATAAATAAACACATCATAGTTTCTATCCCCCATTCACCAAAAAATTATTGTTGGTTTGATTTTCTTATTCTTTTTTATAAATTGTATAGGATTTGTATTTGTAACGACGAAAAATCAAAACATGAATGCAAAAGATGATGTTAATCTGATTATTAATATGAATAACAAGGCTACAAAAAATGTAGAAACAGGTATAAACAACAACAAAGGGTGTGTTTGTTTGAACACAAAAAATGTCAATCAAAATTTTTCAATCTAAAACTTTTCACTCTTCATAACTATCCTATTTTTTAATTATTTTTTCACATTTTCCTATACAAACAACCCTATTTTTCAATCATTTCCACACTACTACCTACACAGCTAACCTATCTATTTTAACTTTATTTTCTTTATACATCATCATTTTTCTATCAACTGACAACTTTTACCCTGACAACTTTTCATCAAAAAGTTATCTCCAACCAAACACACCCAAAATAAAATTAATTATAAACTATAAAGTCTAAAATGTAAATAAGTATTGCTTTATATTATTTAAAATAACACATTTTTTTTTCATATGTCATCATTAGTTATTGTAGGAACCAATTTGGAACCGGAACTGGAACAGACTTTATGAGTAATGGGTAGGATAGGATATAATAAAAACCAATCCTATAAGCTGATACGGTAGGGTAGGCTTTTTGAAAATAAGGCATAGGTAAGATAAACTACTATCCGAACCAAACCAACCAAAGTTGCACTCCTAATTTATATTATCATAAAACCTTTTCATTTGTTCAATATCACTGTGCATTGCCTCCATCTATAAATGTATAAAATCAACATAATAAAATGGTTTGATGTTAATATCAATTTTAAAGTAGTATTTTGAACACCTAAACCATCTAAAATATAATTGCTATGTGAAAATTCTATAAAGTATTATTACATTATAATATATATGTTAATGGATCTAAGCATTTTTCCTAATTTACACATGAATATATCTATTTATGAGCAAATGCAACTCATGCATGTATTTGATTTTGTTGAAACTAGGTCCCTTACCTAAACAAATGATTTTTTTTTTTAATTTATGTATACATGTATTGCGCCATCTAATATTACAAATCAGTATAGGCATAATCCTCATAACACAGAAGAACCAAATAATACCCTCACCACCGGAGGGACATAACTTTTGCTATAAAATTTTGAACCCACGCACAACATTTTTGGCGCCAACGTGGTTCACCACTAAGGTTTTGCCTCGGTAGCAAACAAATGATGTTAAAGACAATGAACGGATTGGATTTTGTATCAATCACAACACAAAAAATGGAGGGATTGACATGGAATCACTTCTGAAATTAAATATGTAAAGAAGTCTATGTTCAAGAGGAAGGTGCACTAAAGCATTTGGGAATGGCAATGAGGAACTAGGAATGGGGAATGAGAGAAGTCAACACTATTTAATTATGCAACTATCTTACCTTTTCCATTTTTATCTAATATTTCAATCATTTTTCCACATCTTTCCCTACGACTTTTCTATTTATTTTTACTTTATTCTCACTTTACTCCTATTGTATCCACTCCATCCCCCCATTCTCAAGTTTACCAAACAAAACCTAGATAATAAAAATAGGCATTCAAAACAAGTGGACTCATGCATGTCTTCATACCAGTGATCCATCAAAATTATTTCATTTTTCATTGGACCTGAAAGTACCTTGTTTTCCTGCATGAAGAAGGTGTGAGCAACTCCCTTCTTACCAGCACGACCAGTCCTCCCTATCCTATGAACATAATCCTCGGTGGTGAGTGGAAAGCTGTAGTTGATCACCACTTCGACATCAGGAATGTCCAAGCCCCGGGATGCCACATCCGTGGCAATCTGCAGAAATTCAAAATAATGTTCTTCTCACAAAGTGAAGATAACAAAAATTCCATTATAGTTATTGATCCCATTAAAGAAGCCACTAGTTAATTTGTTCTATTCACAAAATGCACATGATGAGAACTCACCATTAGACGACATGTTCCCTCCTTGAATAATGAAAGAGATTTGGTACGGTCGTGTTGAGATTTGTCGCCATGCACTGAAACAACCTTCCAACCCCTAGAAAGCCAGGAGAAATTATGTTGCATATTATTTAAGAATTCAGGTGAAATGACAGGAAGATCAAATAATGGACATGGAATTTCAACACCACCACAGCTAGAATGCTCCACCATCAAGTGCCATTGTGGTATATTGTGGATCTTCATAGATTATGTAAATATAGTTTAATTGCCAGATTGGTTTTCAACCTAGCATGGAGAATAGAGCGACTAACTCCTTTTAAATCAAAAAGAAATTTGACAACAGAAACAGAAGGAAAAAGAAATTACCTCTTCTGCAGCATATTCTCAACCCGGACGGCTTCCTTTTTATACAAGACAAAAACTAATAGCCTGTTCCTGTTTAAAACGAGGTTGCGACATCAGCAGGAGATGAAAACAGTGATAACAGAAACATGGATCACTACATAGGTGATTGAAAATGATAAATTAGTTTTCAGTTTTTAAAGAGTTAATTCCAAATATGGCCACAAATTATACCCCTATTTCCATATATGACCACACATTTTAGAAAATAGCACAGATAATCACAGATTATACCACTAATTCCAAATATGGGAATACCATTTGGTCCGATGTCAGATATGAGGTGATGTTATGAAAATCCCCCTTGTAAAAATAAATTATCAAGAAAATGATATAAAAAAAAATGCAGAAAAAATGAAGCACATTTTTACTCAACGCTCCAAGTTGGATTCTTTCTTTTAACGTGCTCAGTCTGCCCCTTTAAAGAGAGTGCAATGGCAGTTTTGTCATTTTGAAAAAAAAAATACCGTTATCTGACCAATCCAAACAGGAAATACGTGTATAATTTGTGGTCATCTCTGCCATCTTTTTAAATGTTTGGTCATATTTGGAAATAGAAATATAATTTATGGTGATATATGGAATTAAATGTTATCTTTTATTCATTTTTTTTATTTGGCAGTAAGCAAACATGGTCATCAGTCTGGAATCTAGAAGTAAAATTAGAATCTCCAATAGCCACCATGGAATGAATGTACGAAGGTAAATTCAACCAAAATTGAGGACAGAACCTGGCAAAAGTAAACTATACATGAAATTGTAAATTGAGGAAACAATACTTTTGGGCCTTGTGATATTTTTCAAGCAATGCAACCAGGCGGTCATTACGTGCTCGATCTTCCAAAACCTAGATAGCAAAAGAAAAGATGTTGGTGGTGGTGTTGGGAGGTGAAGTAAATAAATACTATTGAGAGAAAACATAAGGGAAATGGGAAGAATGAGCCAATCAACAATCAATGGGTTACCTCCACAATCTGCATAACATCATGGTTTGCAGATAAATCTTCTGATCCCACAACCACCTACAGAAGCAAAGGGTAACTGGTCAAAAGTAATGAAAGGGCAAAAGTTGAAAGTGAACCCCTAGATCAAAAACAAAAAACAAAAAACCACCTTAACAGGGTTTGGATCCATGAACTCCTGAGCTAACTGATGAACTGCAGAAGGCCATGTTGCACTGAACATTACCATTTGACGGGCTACAACATTAACAACATTAAGAACCTCAGAGGATATAAAATTCGATGATAGTAGATGACAACATTTACTCACTCAGAAACACATTAAAATACTAGAAGAAAGAAAAGATAAGGGGGGTTAACTGATATTCATTTTCACATACTAGAGGATGTCTGGCTCAAAATGGAGCGAACTTCTTGTTCAAATCCCATGTCAAGCATCCGATCTGCTTCATCAAGAACCTACAAATTGTGAAACCTGGAATATAAGTGATTGAGAATGCTATTTTTCTTTCAATAACAATTTTCATTTGATTAACATGATAAAACAAAGGAAAGCAGATCTAGGAGCAGATGACAGAATTCATATATCCAGTCTAAGAAGTGAAAATCAGAGATGATGATTGAGATATTAGGATAGGAATTTTGGATATGAATGATTTCCATGAAAAGCAGCCGATGAAACCAATATAAGAAAATGAAAGGTCACTCATTGACACAATGCAAAGTTTCAATATTACGCTTGTTTTAAAATTCAGGTTTTAACTTTAGTGTTGATTTGTAGTTGTTATTTTACTATTTAAAAGTTAGGATTGGGATTGCATGAGACTGAGTAGAAATTCCATTGAGGCTTTATTTCTCTCATAAGTAGATAGATGCATTGCCTTAAGATTTTACAGACATCAAGTTGAACTGAATTCAGATTGCTTCTTGGTGCCTACTCTTGCTCCCTGATTCTATCGCATCTTCTCCAAATTTCATCTCGATTTCTCCCATTTCTTCCCTCCTCCTCCCCTTGAGAGGATCCCTCCTCTTTTTTATTTCTTTGCACTTCCCGTTCAACATCACTTGTACCGTGCTATTCATGGATGCCACATCATTCACAGATGAGAACATTCTGACACTGCCAAGAAAAGCTCTCACGCTGATGTATAGTACAAAGTTTATAGATGCAATATTGAAGGACCATGAAAAAGAATATTGACTGGACCAGCTCACTTTTAAAATAAACTGTTGAAAATTTCGCTGAGAATGCAGTCTTGAAATAGCGAAGAAATCTTTTCGCTGAAGAAAAGAGGAATTATTGAGGTTTAGGTGAAAGATTCAATATATTAGTGAAAATATCAAGGATTTAACCCAGAATTACCAAACTTACAACAATTCTTGAATACCATCAACTAAATTTTTGTTAAGGACAAATTGCAGATGGAACAAGGCTTTTACTTTGTCCATTTTTCTGAACATTTGAAAAACCATTTCCAAAACCATTTGGTACAAGATTCCACCAAAAAAACCAGTTTGCATAGACAGGTTTGAAGGATTGCAGAGCATGAAGTTGCTGTGAACAATTACTTGAAGTTCTTGATCTGAAAGACCAGAACCCATTTTTGGGTTTTCAAATCAGTTCTCCCTGCTTCGACATCACAATTGGAGCTTCCAAAATCTAGTTCCAAGATGACGATATTGGCCCTAATTTTCCAGCTCTAGAGCTGATGACCAACTTCTGCTGCATTGATGTAGTTCTTTTCAGTTTTGATGCGGGTCTACCCGACGGACTTGGGAACAAGACAACGGAGATTTTACTTGACACTTGCTGGCCTTGGATCAATGGCCTCACAAGGTACCAATTTCGGAAGTACAATGCACTCTCTCTCTCTCTCTCCCCCTCCCTCCCCTATCACAGATCCTTACAAGATTCTTACAAGATTGTTAAAAGCTTGAGATCATTACAAGATCATAACCACCCCTTTGCCAGCTCAGATATCCACAGGCACTTTGTTCCTGGTCTAGTCATTCTCGAGGTTGGAGTAGCTCCTGTGGACTGAGCATTCTCTGGTTATCTAGCTGAAATGGCTCAGCTGGCTGATATGTTCCCTAATCCAGCCTTGCATCAAGTTTCAATCTTGGAATCACTACAAAGAGTTCCCATCTTCCATTGCAGATTTTCAGAGCTAGCAGCTTGTAGGTATTAAATGATTTTTAGTTTATCTATTCATTTCCCTTCTTGCTTCTATTGTTGCTTCTGTTAAGTCTTTGGGGAAAATCAGGACCAAGCAAAAGTTTTTGTTATAGTTTGTATGTTTTTGGACTCCCTACAACTCCAACATGTATTTGATATTCTTTTAAAAGTTAAAACAGATTTTTTTATAATAAAAAAAATATAGTAGTTTGGATATTTTCAAGTATAACTAGTATAAAAATGAGCCCTCAGTTGAACCTAACCCACTTAAGCTGCTTAAGGGTGGTCAGATTCAACTTTAGGCTTATTGTTATACCATTTACTTATCGTTAAAGTCAGAATTTTTGAAAATTAAATACTTCTGAGTTTCCTTTATTCCAAAAGGTTTTTCCAGAAGACAACACCATTGCTTGATATTGAAGGCCAAAGTAGCCTACTTAGTCGAAATTTTGAGAGCTTCAATGGATTCAAGTTCATAATTCGACTCATTTTTAAACCATTTGTAATTATCATTTGGATATGAATATTTGAAGATTAACTACATTTGAGGTTTGTCTTTTCCAAAATTATTCTTTTGGTTGTTGCAAATGATGATCTCTTTGCTTACTGTTTAATGCTAAAGTAGTCTACTTAGTCAAAATTTTCAACTTACAGTAGATTGAAGTGAGATTAGGTTCAACTTTGGGAGTTTTGTTTCAATGCAACTGGATGCATTGAAATTTCAATAAATCTGGCTAGGAATTCTATTTTTTAAAATTTTTTGGAATTTTTTTTTCTAAAACTCGTAATCTTGGCATATTTAAATATGATGCTTGATTAATGAATGATATGCCTTGAAACCCGTGCCCCCACCATTTCCCTCCCACATTTCTCACATGAGATTCCCAAACGTCCCCTTAATGTATGTATTAAGTTTTATCATTTTTGAAAATTTATATATATTTTTTTATTTTTGAAAATAGGGGTATTTTAGTCATTTAAAAATTACTAAAATCTCCCTATTTTTAAAAATCAAATATGTATATGTACACATTTTCAAAAATGGTAAGATTTAGTTTATAAATTAAATGGACTCCGATCGCCTGCACCACACACCCATTTTTTTATTTTTTTTAAAAAAAATTTTTTAGAAATGTTAATATAGTTGTATTTAACATGTGTATAAATTTT
>JAXCLR010000092.1:31361816-31379838 GCA_035584095.1 Annona squamosa
AGTGGCATTTTAGGTAATTTTAAATTACTAAAATGCCACTGATTTTCAAAAATCAAAAATAAATATCTAAAAATATCCAAAAATGATAAAAATTTATGCACATGTTAAATACACTTGGGCTAACAAGTTTGTGAAAAATTTTTTAAAAAAAATGTGGGTATGTGCCCGGGAGCAGGCAACGCTGCCCGCTCCTGGGTGCAGGCAATCGGAGTCCAAATTAAATACACCAAGATTAAGAGTTTTACAAAAAAAATTCAAACAAATATTAAAAAATGGAAATTCTAGCCGGATGCATTGACATTTCAATGCATCTGATTGCATTGAAACATCCTCCCAACTTTAGGCTCACTACTATTTGTGTTTATCATTTTGGCTAGGATATTTGAAGATGAAGTACTTATCGAGTTTATATTTCAGAAAAATTATTTAGTTGTTTCAGAACATAATCTCATTGCACAAAATTTAGTGCTAAAGCAGCCTGCTTAGTCGTAATTTTCATCTTAACAATAGCTTGAAATTGGGTTGGGTTTAACTTTGAGATCATTTTTATACCATTTCTACTATTCATTTAGGCAAAGCATTTGAAGATTAACACTCAATCTCTCTTTATGGGAAAACTTATTAGACCATAGTTGTTAAAGATGCACACCTAGGTGCAGGTCATGCGCCTGGCAATGTAGCAAGGCGTAGTGCTTTAACTGAGCATTGGGAAGCATTCACCTATTAGCCTCTTTAGGGGGGCAGCATGTTTTTTAAAAAAAAATAAATAAATAATGGTTGGTGGCTTGTGCTAAACTTGCCAAAAATAATAATAATAATAATAATAATAATGGTAAATAATAAAAAGAGGCAAAAGTGGTGTCAATTAGCGCATCTGCCCATTTTTAGTGCTATCGATGCCAATTTGGGAGGGAGAAACAAAAAAGAGAAAAAAGGAGAAGCAAGAAGAGGAGCTGCTGTGCATCTGCTGCCTGCATCTCCAGCATCTGCTCTGCTCCCAATACTTCTCCAGCTCTTGTACTTTTGTCTTCTTTTTTCTTTTCTGGCATCTGCTGCTGCTTTCTCTCTTTTTTTCTTCTCCGGCATCTGCTGCTCCTCTCCCTTCATTTTCTTTTTTTTTTTGGGCTTCTTCAGCAGTGAGACTGCTCTCTTTTTTATTTCTTCATCTTCAGCCATGTTGCTGCTTTCCTTTTCTTTCATTTCTTCTTCTAGGCAGCATTTGCTGCCACTGTGCTGCATGTGATGGCTGGCACTTAATCTCCTTTCTGTCGTTGGCCCCATCAACTGCTGCATTGGCTTTTTTTTCCTTTTCCTCCAACTCTTCTTCTGTGGAACACCACCTGCCCTGTTTCTCCCCTGGCTGGATTTCACAGCACCTGCCATGTTCTGATGTTTGCTTTTTGCTGCTGATGTTTTTCTTTCCTTCCTTTTTTTTTTTTCTTTTGCTACTAACTTTTTTTTATTGCTGTGATGTTTATTTTGCTGCTGACATTTTTGTTGTTGTTGTTGTTGCTGTTGATTTTTTTTCCCATTTTTTCTGCTGCTGAAAATCTGAAATTCTGGTTGAGTGACTAAAGGTAATTATTGGTTGCAGCCATTTTTCTTAATAGATACTTTGCAAATATTTTAATATGAGTAATGAAAAGAAAGACCCAGCCTGGAAGTATTCAATATCGGCAGATCCTAAGGATGTGAACACGATTTCGAATAATTTTTCTAATAAAGCGACAAGAAGCATTTTTCGAGCTAAGCTACAGTAGGTTGGAGGATTTAGGAATGCTGCAGCATGCAAAAAAGGCCCAAAACATGCGAAAGAGGAATTGAAGGAGCACATGCTGAAAAAGAAAGTAGAAAAGGAACAAGTAAATTTAGTTCCTGATTTTGATATTTTGATTTCCAAGAAGATGAGGCAGAAGAAGTTGCTACTACTGGAAACCATGGCAAAAGAGCATCACAAGATATCACAATTACCTCCAAAGAAACCAAAATAAAAAGAGCTTATGGACATATTTTGCACACTTGATCCAGAGAAAGAAGTAGAGAAAAGGAAGCAGAAGGGAAAACAGACTATCATAAATGACGTGTACAAGGAGGCAAGGGACCACGCATGTAGGCAAAGTTGTCGATGGATGTATGATGTTGGCATTCCATTTAATCCATTAAAATATGATAGTTTTGCGACAGTAGTGAAAGAAATAGGCAATTTGGCCCTAGAATGAAGCAAGGATCACTTTCTTTAAAGAAAGAGTTGGACACCACAATTAATTTGATGAAAGACTGCAAGGAAGAATGGACTAGAAATGAATGCTCAGTCATGGCAGATGGGTGAAAGGATAAAAGAAATAACATTAATTAATTTCTTGGTGAATTGCCCTAAGGGGGTAATGTTTGTGGAATCCACAGATGTCGCATCCTTTCCGAAAATTGGTGAGAAGATGTTTGAGTTATTAGATAAATTTGTGGAAAAGATTGGACAAGAAAATGTAGTTCAAATTGTTGCCGATAGTGTCTAATAATGTGATTGCAAGTAAAACATATTATTTTATTTTATTTGACTTGTAATATTTCTATAATGATGTTGCTAATTTTATAATTTGTTTTTAAAATATGTTCGATTTAATTTTAGAGGGAGGTTGCTGGAGGCCAGATATGCTTATCTATATTGGACACCACGCATGACTCATTGCATAAATCTAATGTTGAAGGATATTTAGAAGGTATAAACATTCCATACGGTAATGAATAATGAAATTACACTAAATGGTTATACATATAACCATTCAAGTGTGTTGAACTTGATGAGGTGATTTACAAGCCAAAGAGAGTTGCTAAGGCCTGCAAAGACAAGATTTGCAGCTGCTTCCATCACACTTCCAAAAATTCACCACCAAAAAAATAATTTGAGAAAGATGTTTACTTCAAAAGAATGGAGCAATAGCAAATGCGCAAGGAAGTGAGCAGGAAAAAGGATTGCAAAGTGCATTCATTGGAGATTGTTGGTCCTCCTGTTCATGTGTTGCAGTTGGTGGATGGAGAGAAGAAGCCACCAATGGGATATATTTATGAGGCAATGAAGAGAGCTAAAGCTGCAATTGCAAAATCTTCTCAAGATAATGAAGATAAATATAAAGATATTTTCGCAATTGCTAACAATAGGTGGCATGTTCAACTTCATCAGCCATTGCATGCAGTTGAATATTTTTTAAATCTAGAATATTTCTATGCAAATCCCAACGTTAAAAAATGATGACAAGGTAATCATAAGATTATGTAAATGCATCGCTGATGAAGCTGAACAAGATAAAATTACATGAGTTGAGAACATATAAGAAGGCTGAGTCTCTTTCTGGAATGAGCATGACTATAAGGCAAAGAACTATTTTAACATTGGGTAGGGTTGCAACTTAGGCCAGTTGAGCATGAACCCAATGCGCCGAGCTTGATTTCCAACAGTTTTAGAACTTATTTTTTTACAACCCGAGCTCGAAGAACCTGAGGACCCGATTTATAAATATGATAGGGTTAGCGTTCAAGTAAAAGCGAACCCAATTTCCCATTTGCTATTCAATATAAAGAGAAGTGATCCTGTTAACCCGAGCTAAGCAAATAGCTCGCTTAACCTACTTCAAAAAACTTATTTAAAACACTTTCATTTTTTTTCTTTTTTTTATACACTTGTTTATTTAAGTGTATTTTAACATATAAATCAAGTTTTACCATTTTTGGATGTATATGTATTTTTTTGAGATTTTTAAACATAGGGGCATTCTATAAACAGATATGTAAAAATCTCAAAAATATAAATATACATATCCAAAAATGGTAAAACTTAATTTATACGTTAAATATACTTAAAAAAACAAGTGTATTGAGAAAAAACAAAAATAAAATATTTTAAATGGATTTTTTTAAGTGAGCTAAACAAACTTGCTTAGCCCAAACTAACAGGATCACTCCTCTATTATAAAATATGTTATATAAATCATATTTAAACAATATTTCTTTATATTTTGTGTATTTTAATTTTTATTTATATTTATCTTTACATCCATTAATTTTCTTCTTTATCTTGTTTTTTAAGTTAAATTTTTCTAGAAATATTCTTTATATTGCTATTTTTTTAAAAGTATATAGTTAGACTATATATTATTATGTTTAGTTACATAATTTGTTATTATTATATATTTATATAAAATTCCAAACTTATTACTCTTCAATAAAATGTAAATTCATCAATATAAATTTCAACTTGAAACTCAACTCGAACCCAATTTTTAAAAATAAGGTTAGGATTAAAGTTTTACAAATAGGGTTAAGGTTAAAGTTTTATGAATAAAGTTAAGGTCGAAATGAACATGAGTTTCATGAGCTTGAGTTGCACTCCCAGCACCAGGTAATTATACATTTTGAATGCCGTTAATTTTATATTTAAAAGTTAAATTTCATTTAGTTACTCAAAAGCTACTGATAACAAAATATATTTAACAGCTGAGGATGGGCTTCTTATGGCTTCAACAGGCTTCTTATGGTTCTTCAACTCCAAGCCTACAAAGGTTTGTTCAAAAAGTTCTTAGTTTACTTGTAGCTCTTCTGCATGTGAAAGAAATTGGAGTATGTTTGAAAATGTAACTAATTATCTATTACTTCAGGTTATTAAACTTTTAAACTACCATTATACTGATATCTTCTCTCTTATTAGTTTTAATTTTTATACTTTACTGCAACTTCACAGCAGAAGGATGGATAGACTAGAGCAAGATCATTTGAATGACTTGGTGTTCATCAAGTATAATAGAGCATTAAGGGGACAATATGAATCACATGATACCATTGATCCAATCACACTGAAAGATATTGATAAAAGTAATAAATTGTTGGTTGGAAACATGAAGGAAGAGTCAAATGCAGAAGATGATCATGTTTTTTAAGATGATTCACTAACGTGGGGTGATGTAGTTAGAGCTGCTAGTCTTGAGGAGCCAACCCAACCTGTTACATCAACTTCTACACCACGAACTTCAACTTTTGGTTCATCATCTTCTTTGGTGAATCCAATAGAAATAGAAGATGAAGAATCAAAAGAAGAAGAAGAAGAAGAGGCTAAAGGATATAAATCTAATAATGATGGGGTTGATGGACTATTTGTGGATGATAATTTGTAGCTTCTAAACTTATTTTTTGAAGTTGGACTTGAGGACCTGTCACTTAGCTGCAAACGATGACCTTGGATTTTATGATTGTTTTGTGTTAGGTTTAAATTGGGTTTTCAATTTTTTACTATTTACTCCTGATAATTGTAGTAAATAAAACTATTTACTCTCGATAATTGTAGTAAATGTGCATCTACTTGACTATTGAGTTTTAATACTAACTTCTACTCACAACTTTTAGACATTTAGTCACATCAAAAAAAAAAACTTCTAGACATTTAGCTATTTTAAATTTTTAGACATTTTATATAAGGCGCACCTTTATTCAATCAGGCCCACACTTAAAAGTGTGCATTGCGTCTAGGCTCTAGGACCCCCTTGTGCCTTGTTAGTCTCTAAGCAAAATTCTTCAGCATTTGTCGAATGGTATTATTTGTTGAAACAGCCGCTAAATCCTATTTGATGAAATGTGAAGGGAGTCTCTAGAGTATTTGTCGAATGTTATGGGTATATTTGTATTTTTGAAAGTGGAAATGTTGAATTTTTATTCAAATGTAGTGGTATATTTAGGATAAACCACTTAAAAACTATTTGACAGATTTGATTTCATTAAAGTACATGTACATAAACAGCAATAACCATCATACTGAACTGAAATTTTCTTAATTTCTAAATATTCAAATCTGTTAGATTTCATTGAAGTAAATGTACATAAACAGCAATAACCATCATACTGAACTGAAATTATCTTAATTTTTAAATATTCAAATCTGTTTACATCATAGCAAAATAGTTCGGTGAAATTCACAAAATTTCTCTAAAATTAGTGAATTTTTCTTTTTCTGAACTTAGAGAAATTACCCCTTTGAGTGAAACAACAAACATTAGACCAGCCTCAGGTGAAAGTACTTTCACCAAACAACTTCAGAAAGAATTATGCACTAGTAAATAATTTATTTAACAGTGATGCACCAATCCTTAGAGTGCAATGTCTTCTGTGCATTTGTTTCTAAGAATATATGAACTTGCATGTTTTTAATAAACAAAATCATCATAAACTTCCATACAAGAACAGACTAATAATCTAAACACCAAAGAACGTGATAATCTTTCTGCAAGAAACCTTGTTAGCCAAAGTAAGGTGGTGATTGATTAAGAAACCTACTGACTATTTAACTACAGCAATCTAACATATTCATCAGTTAATATCGGAAAATATATGATGATCAAAATTCAAAAGAAGAGAGCAAATTAAGCCACTCACCACAAAAGAGACCTCCTTCAGAGGGCAAATACCTGCTTCAATCAAATCCTTCAAACGACCAGGAGTTCCAATGACAATGTCCTGGTATGAAAGGAAACAGGTAGACAAACTTTAGTAAATTTGTGGCTGTTCACCAAGGATCTGCAGTAATAAGATCAAGAATCATGCAAATGCAAAGCTTGAACATGGAATTTTCCTGAAGGAATTTCACGTCCCTTCTCAGAAATTGCATATTGAATCAGAATTCCGAGAACAAAGATCCAAAGAACATCTTACAACTCCAGAGTTCAATACAGATATTTGAGGTCCTTTGGAAGTTCCACCATACAAACAAACAGATCTCACACCACAAGGCTTCCCAGCATCAGACAAGACATCTGCAATCTGATACGAACAGAAAATTGAGGCACTAATGCATTCTTGAAGTGATTATTTTTGACAAATTGAGCTAAAGCATGAGACAAAAACACTGTGCCTAGTGGGTAGTGAGGTGTGGCAGCACATTGAAACTGGTGCACTAAAGGTTCAATGTTCGAATCAATATTTAAGGCACAAGGCACACACCTCATGTATGAGAAAGCAAAGCAAATGTAAAAATGTAAAATTAAAAAACACCATGTTGCTTCTTTGGGAACCTTTCTGTCTTTTTAAAGGCACCTGGTAGGATGACTGTAAAAAGTAATAATAAAATATTAATATAAAAGAAGCTTCTTTGGGAAGCTTTCTCTCTCCTTTTGAGACACTTCAGAGCAAGGAACGTGTAAAGGATAATAATGAAGGGCTCTGTTGCTGTTGTATGTCTTGAATCCAAAGAGTAATGCAGCCAAAAATATAAAAAAAAAAAAATTTTAAATGAAGGTGTTGCCAACCCTGCATGCCTCACTAAAGAAGGCATTGGAATGCAAATTGGGTCAAATCAACCCATGATCTGCCCCCAACCTGACCTCTTTCCACCAGATTAAACCAGTATTTTCATAACACAAAATGAAGTAAATTTAAAATAGGGTCAAGGTGGGTCAATTGTGTCCCAACCAATGTATATTCTTCTATTATAAGTATATTTTTATCTTATTCTCACTTTCTTTTCAAAATTTTCACATCATTTATAACTAACCATACTCTAATTTAATTTTTAAAATTGTCTTGTAATAATTAACATGTAAGTTTGATATAAATGAGATTTAAAACTAATTACATTAGTGTATGAATAGTTGTGTAAAAATGATTAAAAAATAGTTATTTTTATAAAAAATATAATTAAATAATTAAAAAATATAATAGTTGTGAAGAGTGAAAAGTTATAAATTGCAAAGTTTTATGTTTAGCCAAACATGCCCCTAGACTATTGTTTCAAGTTGCAAATGAAATTTTGAATAAGGTATGCTTTGTTAACTTGTATGGATAAATTTACTCTACTATCTATGTTTACTAATGCTTTGCTATGATTAATGGTGCTTTACTTTCACTTACTAGTATTGAAGCATTCAACCTAAAAATTTACGATAGATGTAACTTTATATTTGATAAGTGTACAAATTCTTAAAAATATCACACTTAACCAGCTTTTTAACCCAATTCTGATGTTTGACCCGACCTATTGAAATAAGGTGAGAGTTGAGTCAACCTTGTCTCAATCTAGTATGAACTATAAGGTTGGACAAGAGGTTTTCACAATAAGATTAAGGTTGGTTCGAACTTGACCCGGTATGACCAAACATATTTTCATGCCTAGGCATTGGTGTTGCTTGCCTGTAGTCATTTATAGGTCAGTTTTTCTTCTTCTTCTTCTTGCTGCTGTTCTCTTTTTCTTCTCCTTGCTGCTGTTCTCTTTTTCTTCTCCTTGCTGCTGCAGCTTTATTTACTCTGTTTCTTACACTTTTTTATCTTTGTTATTCTGTTTCTCCCAGTTTCTAGCTTTTTTAATATTTTTTTTCTTCCATTTCTCCCAAGTTTTCTTGATATTGCTTTTTCCAGTTTTAGTTCCTTGCTATTCTTAATTAATTTTGTTTCTTACTTCTTCTTTTTTTTTTTTTACTTTTCTCTTCCTTTAACCCAATTTCTTGTTCCTGCTATTTTTTTCTTTTTTTAGATTTCTTCCTTTTTTCCATTATTTGGTTTTGTTCTTTTTTTCATTAATTTCCATATGGTTCTGGTTTTAGCATGATATTGCCTGTCATGAATGAATGTTCATGCTTTGCTTGCACTGTTACGAGTTTGAATAATGACGTGTTGCTGAACGCATCCTGATGCTGCTATTTTTTTTTTTTTTACAACGAACTGATGCCTGTTATCTTTTTTAGTCACTGATTTTTGCTACAGCCGAATGTATTTTAGGTTGTTGAAATTCAGTTCACTGAATGTTGCTGCTGAGTCATTGATTTTTCTTGTGAATGAATGCACTGTGTTGCTGGAATTTAGTTCACTGAACGTTACTGCTGTAATTTTTTACAAAGTCTTCAGTTTGAATTTTGATAATTATAAGTTACGATGAGTATGAAGTTTTCTTTAGTTACAAATTTGGTTTTAAGTTTTTGCAAAGTATTCTTTATATTGAATTTTGACTTTTGGGATGAGTAATGCGAAAAAAGACTCTACATGGAAATATGTCCGGTTAGACAACCCCCCGAGTCGCAGGTATCTTTTGTTTGGACAAAGGGGAACTTATAGGACCAAACAGCATTTAGTGGGTGACTTTAGAAATGTCGTTTTCTGTAATAAAAAAAAAAAAGTTCTAAACATGTGTGAGAAGATATCAGGTAATACATGTCCCAAAGGAAGAATGAGAAGAAGTAAATAAATTTGGTACAAGATTTTGAAATGAGGATGAAGAAGTTGAAATACTTAAGTCAATAGTTGTGGCAAGAAATTAGTTAATTCAAGTGAAATTGGAAATTCCATTTAATGCTGTGAAGTATGATAATTTTGCTGCACTAATAGAATCAGTCGCGCAATATGGTCTTAGAATGAAGCCCCCTGGTTATCTTGAAGTAAGAATTCATCTCTTGAGGAATGAGACAGAAAACATAGAAAATTTGATGAATAATTATCGAGAGGAATGGGTAAGACACGGATGTTCTATTATGGCAGATGGTTGGAAAGAAAGAAGAGGAGACGTTAATCATTTTTTGGTAAATTTTCCTAAGCAGACAACATTTATAGAATATATAGATCTCTTCATTTGTGAAGAGTGGAAAGAAGATGTTTGACTACCTGACAATCTTATTCAAATATTTGGAGCATATAATGTAGTTTGAGTAGTCACTAGCAGTGCTCCAAAAAATGTGATGGTAGGTGTACAAATACTACACACTGGTTTTTGTTTTTTTTTTGTTTAATTATTAGCTAGATTTCTAAAGTGTATATATCATTTTATTTAATTTTAATATAGTTTATTGTGTGTGAATGGGCCGCTAGCTACGGGCAGGAAGGAAGTATGACTATTGGCGCATGCACACAGATTGCGAAGATTGAGGCAGTTGAGAGAGAACATCAGGACCCAAGGGAGCAAGGCACAAGTGATCGGCACATGTGGGCTGTAAACCAAGCAATGTCACTGGTCAACAAGTGACCAATGATAGAACAATGCCAACCTGTCAAAGGCGGTTGACAAATCTTGCACAAGGAGATCGACTATATCAGTCTTCTCAAGCTTAAAACTAAGGAATCAATGCGAAAACACCTTGTTTCTTTTCCTGTACTTCTATCAGTGCATTTGGTTGTGAAAAAAATTGAACCATATTTGAAAATTTAAGTAATTATATTCTTGTAGTGTGGCAATGATCCCATACAGTCACCTATAAATCAAGCAATTTATGGGCGACTCTAAAAATTATTTCTTATTTTATTTTGTTTTTCCAGATGTGTGGGCCCCACATAAATCTTGCCTTTGATAAAATTTACAACTTCTTTGATTTGTTTGGTTTTCTTATTTTTGAAAATCAACAAAATGGACACGGATACCCAATTTGTTGATTTCCAAAAGTTAAAAAATTCAAAATTTTGTCAAATTTCATAGGAGGCATGATCTATGTAAGCCCACACAATTACAAAAATAAAATAAAACAAAATTTTAAAATCACTTATAAATCACCTGATTTACAAGCGACCATATAAGAAACAAGACCTTCTAGTAAATAGACAATAGCTCTTACTTTAAAAGTTTATGAGTAATATTTCTTATCAAATGCTTTTTTTAATTTTGAACTCTTGCAGCTTCATAGAAAAAAGAGAAATAGATTGGAACAAGCAAAGTTAAATGATTTAGTATACATAAAATACAACAAAGCACTAAGGAGATATGGAAGGAGAATCAGATGTAGAAGACAAATATAAATTTGAGGATGATTTCCAAACTTAGGGTGTTGTTGCTGGAGCTGCCAGAGTTAGAGGGCCTAGTCATCCTTGGAGAATAGCAACATTTTCCATTCTAAGTGCCTCAAGACCTTCTTCATCATCGGTTGCTTAACTTGAAGTACAAAAACAAAAGAAGAATTCGGAAGAATCTTAAGAAGAATATGTTAACAAATACAAGTCTAATGATGAAGAGGATAATGAAATGGTGCTTGAAGATGATTATGATTTGTGAAATCAAGCTTTGGTACTTAATTTTTACATTTTATAATTAGGACGTATAGTCGGATAATGGGATGACTTGTAGATTTTTTTAGTCAATTTTCAAATTATATAAACAACTATTTTTTATGTGAATGATAGCATTTTAGTTGATGATTATCATTTAATCTTTAATTTCTGTTTTGCAATTTTGATCTTTGTCACAAAATGAAACCTGAGTAAAGGTTAACTCTTAATGTGACAGGATCAAGGTTTATTTAATTTTAAAATGATGATATGAAAAATTTTTCGTGAATTTTATATGAATAGCACCTTACTTCAATCAGGCCTGCAACTCGCCTATGTACCTTGCACCTAGGCTCCACAACCCTATTGCACATTAGTGCCTTAAAAAACTATGGTTTACCAGTAACAAAAAAAAAAAAAACAGAATGCTAACACAAAAAGCAGAGATCCAATTCTAGAATACAAGAAAAAACTAGGAACAGAAGCAAATACTTGTCCATGTTTGCAGGCAGGCATTTGGTGTTTGCTTAAAATAAGCTGGAAGTAAATATTTATCTGGCATAGCTAGAAATGCTCATTCAACAACAAAAGTTCCAAAGCACATTCAAGCATAATACCTCCCATGAGGAATCTTTTGTACAGTAAAGAGGTGTCTTGCAGAATAGGTGCCTATGCTGAACGGTCCAAAAGACCAGGCATTGATAAGCATAATCAACCTTGAACATACAGTAGTCTAACCACAGGCAATTAACTCATATGCATGGAGACACCTGAATGTGAGGCCTAAGATCATAAGATTTGCCCAGGTGAATCTCAGTTAGTCGGTTACCAATATTCAAAAGATGAAAAATTCAGCCTCACAAAGTCCATATAGTTCAGCCTCATAGATCATAGAGCCAACATGAATAAGGAGAAAAGTCATTTGGATGAGTACAACAAGTGCATGTTTATGGTTGATATTGCAAAAGTTGGATATTATCTCAAATGCAGGCAGTAGGTTCATACAAGTGCCATGTCAATTCTTCATGAATACCTTCTCATAGGTATCCACCTAGAATTATCAAGGGTTCCTCAAACATTCATTAATATTTATTTAGAAAAATTTCTCTCATGCCTATAGCATTTGCCCCTAATTCCTTATATACCCACAATGTTTCATAAATTCCTCCTATATCCATAACATTTCATCCTAAATTCCTCTCATGCCCATGCTGTTAACACAACTGTTATTTGGCCTAATGAAAAGATGATTTTGCCCATTTGAAATTTCTTAATTGAGACAATTCAACCTAATATGACTCAATTGATGATATTAAATCATCAATATGTGTCATTAAATGACTCAAAAGTCATATTAAAGTTGAATCATTTTAATTAGGAAAATTTTAGATGGGCAAAATCATCTTTTCAATGGGTAATTAACGATTGTGTTAATGGCATGCGTGTAATAAGAATTTAGAGTCGAATATTATAGGCAAAAGAGGAATTAGTAAAACGTAGTGGATATATTAGGAATTAGGTACAAATATTATATGTCTTTCCCTATTTATTTTAATATTGTCCTAAGAATGATATTGTACGGGAACCTCCAAAAAGATAAATATACAAAACAAATGAAATAGCAGATAGGAATTAAGTCAACAATACCAAACACCATGCAACTCAAGATTAAGTGTTTACAGGGTCCAATTTTTCTTAGCCATAAATTAAGATGAACAGTACTTCCAACTCCTAGGCAAAAGGAACGATCAATGAATCTGATAAGAGAACCATTCTTTGATTTGATAGACATTCACTATCATTTCTCTTCATAAATTAGCAACAAGAGATGAATGTTTTTTTGGATATGGTTCAAGACATTACGCAACTCAAAGCCCAAAAAATCAAGGTTAGCACTATTAAACCCATAACCACTTGGATAGTTATTTCTTTAGAGAAGATAGATTGTGCTTCTTCATGTGCACTAGTGCACCGATGCAGGGTTTGAGTGCGCTGGTGCATGTTCCTGTGTGCATTTGTGTGCGTGTGTGTGAGAGAGATCTTACTTGCTGTGCCAGCTCCCTAGTTGGTGACAAGACAAGGCAAAGAGGAAATTTCCTCTTTGCTGTTTTCCCACTTTCCTTCCGCAATATATGCATGAGCGCAGGGACACCAAATGCCAATGTTTTACCTGGCAGAAACAGGCCATTGTGAACTTCAAACAAATAAAACAGACAAGGTTGCACTGAACAAAAAGATTAATTCTGCTATTGAGTTGACAACTCCATAAGCATAGTAGCTAAGCCACCTTATCATGATCAACAACACTCATATAGTGGAGCAGATAAACAATTCAAGGTCATCCACATTAGAGATTCAACTTATGCAACCATTATATCTTACTACTGACAAAATAATAGCGATAATGTCATGTTGATGACCAGTAATCATTTCAGGCCCAATGCTCTAACAAAGACATTTGCTACAGCAAAACATTTGTACTAGAGGGGTAGCAATACCCACGCTCTCCTTTCTTTGAGCAAAAACACCATTTTTTCTATATCGATTAAAACACAGTTGAATATAAATCATTAAAAGTAGAAGAAGGCGCAAGCAAATGACCAGAGCCAGTTGCGGCAATTCCAATGAAATCCCGCCCGTCCAAGAGGAAAGGCCACGCATGCGACTGAATCGGGGAAGGCCTGCTGAAGTTCTTGCAGCATTCCAGGACCTCATCAGGGACGCCAGAATCCATGAACGACTTCAAAGCCGCGTACTTGGACGAGGTCGCATCATTTCCGTAGACGACAACACCATCAGCTTCCTGCTTTCCAGTCTCAATGGAAAGTTCCTTGCCTGATTCGTTCTCCTTCTCCTGTGCCGCTTCTTCCGTTCCATTCCCTTCTTCAGAAGTCTCCCCTTCCGACCTCCTATTTCTCTTCTTCTCCTCTTTTTTCTGCTCTGCAACTTGTAGGATTTGGTTATCTTCAATCTGCTGCTGCTGCCACTTCCTCTTCCTCGATTTTGAGGAATCTAGGATTTTATTTTCGTTTTCCTCCGCTGTTCTCTTCTTCTTCTTCTTCTTCTTCGACTTGTAATCTTCAAATCCATGACGAGCATCTCCATTTCCTTCGGTGTCTGCTTCGCCCGACCGCGGAATTTCTTCGAATTTTCGGCCCATCGCAGCCCTGAGAAAAATCGCACGGATTACGGCGACAGGACGGGGTTTCTCTAGGGTTTGACTATGTATTTTTATTAACCAAGGATTTTTTTGCTTTCCAAACCTACGAAGTTGTAACCCTGCATTTTTGTATGGTAAGCCTTTTATATTTGAAGTTCGATTATATACATCATCATTTATTTTAAGTTAAAATATATTATTTATTTATTTTTATAATTAGTTACATTTTTTGATTTTTTCTTCGTAAATATGTTTATCCAAATATATTCAATCTATATGCAAAGTTTTCTCATTTTACAATATTTTTATATTTTTATTTTTGATTTTTTAAATATCATCAATTTGAATATTGTATTTTAGCCTAAAATATATCATAATGTATATAATCATGCTCTTTATATTTAGGATGTGTTTGCTTATAAAAAAGTCTTTCATTCTAAAATTTTTTCACCCTTCACAGTTACCCTATTTTTAAATTATTTTCACATCTTCCTGTATAATTACCATACTTTTCAATCATTTCTGTACAACTGCCTACACAACTAATTTATCTATTTTTATTTTATTTTTTTTACTACTCATTACTATATCTATCATATCACATCATTTTCTATCATTTTAAAAACTTTTATGTCAAAAGTTTTATCATTTTCCAAACATGCCCTTAACTTTTAACTTTTTTTAAGGTTTTTGCATTTTAGACCTTCCAACTTTGTATACTTTTTCTAAACTTTGATCTTTGCACATTTGCATTCTAAATCCTAAAATTTTCAATTTCATTGTATTTTAATCCTCAATTATAGGTGCATTTGAGAATAAGTGAAAGTTGTCAAGGTAAAACTTTTTAATTTAAAATTTTTCACTCTCCACAATTATTCTATTTTTTAATAATTTCTTCACATTTTTTATACAACTACCTTACTTTTCAATCATTTCTACACAACTACCAACACAATTAACCTATATATTTCAACTTTATCATATTTATTCATCATCATTACTCCTATCATATCACATCATTTGACAACTTCTACTCTCTACAACTTTTCATCAAAAGTTTTATCCATTTCCAAACACACTCTATCATGACATTTAAAACTAATGGATTCAGGCTATTTGCATGCATACTCTTTTTTTAATAACAAAAGTAATCTTAGATCCCTAGCAACGTTCAACCGTGGTAATTAGTTGTTATCTATCATCCAAGCCTACTAAAACTGTAGTTTCTTCATTGGGATTTGAGGTGTGAGAATAATGACCACATTACTTACAACAAATGGGTTTTATGCTTGAATTTTATATCAATGACAACTTGCTAAAGTAAGAAATGATAGTCTCAACAATGATGGCATTGGGATCTAGTGAAGACGATGATGATGGCTGATAAGTTCGAATTTGATTTGAGACGTAGTTGAACCAGATTGAGGACTTAAATCATTGAAGGAGAAGATCAAGTGAATAGATTCAAGTTCTACATGGAAAAAATTACATATGAATAGAATGTCATAAAAAAATTACGAGGTCAATTCTAAATAAAGTTCCATTATTAGAGTATTGATTGTATGGAATGAGATACAAATTTAGGTGATTTTCCCTTCTATTATGGAACTCACCCCCCTCTTCAACACAAAGAGAAGAGCTAGTGAATTTTACCCTTTTGCTCCAAGGAATGGATCCTTGAGAAGAGCTTGCTAAATCAAACCTCCACTACTCGGAAGAGTCCAACCCACTTTGAGCGCCTAAGGGGTTTAATCATAAGCGGTTTGGGCTAAAGGGGTTTAAACTAGTTAAATATGCGTGTGATGCTTGTGTTATACATAGTTCATTTAAAGATAATTCGTGTTAAGTGTCAAAGGAAGATTTGTAATCATCTTATTAAATCTTTCTCACAATGACATGGCCATCTCTAATAAGCTAAGCACCAAACGAGATTTACTACAAATGACTTATGATGACTTAAGCTAACTTTGCCTCCCAGAGCCATCAGAGTTGTCATTAATTTTGGGTATACATTAATGAGCCTTCTTCGGCAAGAAATAAGTCGACATTTGGGTGGTGTCAATCTTGCTCTGGTATTATAAGATCTCAAGCCTTGAGAGTGGGCAATTATGAGAGCTTTAATTTTCAGTAGTTTACCATTATTTTGGTATTGGTAAGGTATCTATTGTTGATCATATGCTTACTTTAAGAAAGATTAATTTGATTTTAATAGTTAACAAATACGTAAAATATTATTAAAAAGATTCTAAGGAATTTGTGTAAGTATGCTCAGATACTTTGTCTCTAATTATGTATATGAAAATGAAAATGTGAAATAATTTAAGTTTCAAGAGTTCAAGTTCATGAATAACAAGCTTAGCAAAGTGGAGTCTCAGCCCAAGTTGACTTCACTTGTGACCTAGGTAAAGTTCCATAACCAAGTCGACTTTGCCCGTAACTTTAGACAGACAACAAAGTGAAGTCTCAACCAAAGTTGACTTCACTTGCGACGTTGGTGAAGTCTCAACGCAAGTCAACTTTGCTTGCAACTTTGAAGGTAAAATTTTGAACAACAAGTAGGCAATAAGTTTTAACAAAGTAAAGTCGTAAATCAAGTCGATTCCACTTATCCTAAGTCGACTCGATTTGTGACTTCAACCTATAACGATCGAAAATTCGAACGTTAGAATATTAAACACACGTCAACCTCCACTCCAACGGCTAGATCTTTTTTTCTCTATAAATATTATTGAAGTATGAATGTGAACAAGTAAATAAGAAGGAAAGAAAGAGGAAAACACAAGATGAGCTTACACCTTACATTATTCAAGAGTATTAAAATCATTTGAACAACTATTGAAGCTTCAAATGCTACTAATTCAAATGTGCTTACAAGATCATCTTCTTCACATGATAAGAAGCTGTTGGAGCTAATTGATTACGCATTGTAAAGTGTAAATTCTCTTTTGTCTATTTTGTTGTGTTGTTACCTTGGATTAGTATTGGAGATTGAATTCAAGAAGAAGCAAACAAGGGGCTGATTTGAGTTTGTCTCACTGACGGGTTTTGCTTGATTGATTTTGTGAAACCTTGATCTTAAATACGTGAACGAAACCTTAGGGTTGTAAACTCTAGGTAATATATTAATAAAATATATATTCATAAGTATGAAAATATGTGAAATTAGATGTTCAAAGAATTATTTATGAAATGAAATTCAAATGAATAGTGAACGTGAATAGTGAAACATGTGTGGTTAAAGTAAAGTGATGAGTTAATCATTTTGGATTAACTTAATCAAAAAAAGACAAAAAAGGAAGTGTGGCGCCCCGGCCCGAGTGTCACATCCTTACCTCAGGAACTATCGATTGGTAAACGTGATCAGGATTGTTGTCCTGTCACACGGCGGGATTTATCGGTTGTTTATCCTGATAATTGTGGTCATGTAGAGTTCATAAAACACTTCATATTCTTATGAATTCATTTTCATGCATCTCTAAGTCATTTTGAATCATTCATTTCATACAAACATGCTTTTCAGTGACATTTCATCTTTTGCCACAATTCGAATGTCACTACATGTGTAAAACATAGTCATCCATATAAACATTTGAATCGTTTACATCTATTCAACATAAAACACTACATGTAAATTTACAATCATTTCACATAATTGCGTAACATGATTTTCTCCTTGGATTCCTTACGCCGGTGCTTGTTTCTTCGCCATATCCTGTTTGTCACCTGTCTTTGGGTTTGGAAAACGAAAACGTGAGTCGAAACTCAATAAGCAAGCATTTTGCATTTTTCAGTAAATTCATTTCAGGCAACATTTTTCATTTCAAATCATCTTGGAAAGCATCTTATACCTTATCCAAAGGTATATCTTGA
>JAXCLR010000092.1:31382307-31396720 GCA_035584095.1 Annona squamosa
ATCTTTATTTCCATAATTCATTTTAAATCATGGAAAATGATTTTTCATGATATAATTGCACACTTAAATCACAAATAATTAATTCTAAACCCATTATCTCATTTAGGCTCAAAATGCTTAATCACATTATTAATGCTTACCCATAACCCTAATTGCCAGCATTAGCAAAAGTCATAAAATACCTTCATAATTTCATAATTCATAAATAATCATCAAATACATGTGCAATGCATACATATGACCTACTTGGGTTAGGGTTTCACACACTCTCTCTCTCAAACTCCCATTTGCAAAATCCATTCCAGATTGAAATTCATCTCCAATGGCACCCAAATCGGCTACCAGAACAACCAAATTGGCTGTTTCCAAGCCTTCTCAAAGGTCAATACCCAAATAATCTGAATCTCAAGCTGATGAGAAGATCCCTAGGAGACAAATGACTCCATCCAAGTGAGCCAGGGAAGAATCGTCTAGATCTACCGGCCATCAAGTCCAATTCCAAGATGGAACTCCAACCACATCAGCTCCAAGAAAGGAGGAATTATAGATCTCCGGTAGTTCCAAAACTGGGTCTAGAAGAAAAGGTACCCCAACTCTAAAGGGCCAGGTTCTAAAAATGCCAACAACCTACTTCAGAACCGAGCAACAACATTGTAGATTCTATAAACACTTCTACGAACATAAGATTTTTGTTCCAAAGATCATAGATTTCAAATTTTTGAATGATTAAGAGTTCGAAATTGAGGAATTACTGTACTTTCAAGGATAGACAAGGTTGTTAGAAGCTGATGATAGAGTGTATCCCAATTTGGCACATCGTTTTTACTATCGATGGGAGCAAGAATATTTTAGTACATTTGTAAAAGGTGTCGAGATTCATTTTGGCACAATAGGGGCCCCAAGTCATGGTCAAGCTATTATGCATGTCGGAAGAATCTTAGCGGTTCTAGATGAGGATGAAGCATACCCAACAATCTATCCATGACCCAGATTTACAATCAGCTCACAAGGAGCAACAAGTAGCACCCGGGGATCAAATTCCTTCACTACATGGACCTATCTCCCAAGCTTAGGATACTCGGGCTATTGATCACTCACTGCATATACCCTAAAGGAGGAGGCCAGAATCAGCTGAATCTATAGGAGGTAGAAATTCTATGGAAAGTAGAGAATAAAGTCAAAGTTATCCTACTTGCTTTGTTATTGGAAGCCTTAGCCTTAAAGAAGGACAACCCATGAGGGATCTTGCCATATGGGACATGGATCACCAAGATCCTTGAGTTTTATCATGTGGACATTGATGGCGAACCATTCGAGGTGCTAAAACCAACTAATTCTATAAATAATACATTACTGCAGAGAATGAAAATAAATGTGGAACAATTCAGAGATGAAAGGATCAGAGAAAGGATGAGACAACCGGCTCAAGAAGAAGTCGGAGGAGCACAAGCTGAGGGGTAGCAGCCCCCGCCATCACCACAGCCTCAACCCATCCCTTCTCCTCAACATGATGCCCCTGATGAGCCTGCATCGCCTCATTTCCATGGATCCTGTTCACCACGTGGCTCAAATATACATGATTTGGCTCTAAGACCACCTACTTTGGACACTTCGGTGACTGTTATACGGGAGCATTTGGAGCAGCTAGAGGATAGGCTGACTTCATAGATCACTGGGGTGCTTAATGCGGTCATGGACATGCATAAAAGGCAAGATCGTATGGATCAAGAGCTCCGAATGATCAAGTATCAACTTGCATCCGGGAGCGGCAGAGTTCGACCGATACCCGATCTGGATCCATTAGTGAGTGAGTCAGTGAGACGAGCATCTACACCTCAGCCTGTCTCACCATTCTACTCATCCGCTCACATTCGACCCACTCCACCCATCCGTTAGGCTCCTTATCTCATATCGGCATTTTTGTTAGCCAAATCTCAAATTCTAGATCCTTATTTTTGATCTATTGATATAAAGAGTTGAGTTTTAAATTTTTAGGATTCGAGCCATAGGTTGGGTAGTTTTTATATATAGGCTTGCATTTGTTTTGTATTTTGTTTGAAATAATCTGATTATATATGAATAGGAATGCTTGAATGAATGTTTTAACTTGTGATCTATATGATATATGCAATTGTTGAAAATGAAATGTATATGTTTATTTCATTAAGTTTGAAATGCAATACAAAAGACCTATGATTATCTTAAAAATACCAAAATAAGATAAAATGATATGTTTTAAGACATTGATAGGTATAAACTCAAATTAGTTTTGTCAATCATCAAAAAGGGGGGAGATTGTTGGAATCAATGGAAAAATAAGCAAAGTCTATGTTTCAATGACTAATAATTCAATTTGAGTAAGTTATGGTTAAATATATTTTGTGGAAATGCTCAAAGGATATAATAATGAAAAATATGAAGTCTAACAGGTTAAGTCGATTTCTAAGTTGACTTAGGTATCGACTTAGGTCAAGTCGATCCCCAAGAGTATTTCAAAAGGAATTTTATGGCCAGCGCTGAAATTTGATTCGAGGTAGGCGACATTGTAGAGCTAAGTCGACTGCATCTTTGACATGGGTGAAGTCGCAAACCGAAGTTGACTCCAGCATCGACTTCAAATGGGATTTTATAGTTAGTGCTGAAATTTGATCAAAGATTGGCAAAGTCGCAGAGCCAAGTCGACTTCATGTTCGACTAAGGTGAAGTCACAGACCCAAGTCGACTCCAGTATCAACTTTGAAGAACCCAAAACGTCCAGCACTGATTTTAGGAATTCAAAAAGTGAAGTTGCATACCCAAGTCAACTCGGCATACGACTTAAGTGAAGTTGGAACCTAAGTCGACTCAAACATTTAACTTGGAACAAAGTTAAGATAAATCAAGTCCAAGACAAGAAGATTTTCATGAACAAATCAATCTAGATCAAGGAATATTCATTTGGACATTTCTATGAACTCCAAGATTCAAGTACTCCAATTTCAAGACATGAAGTTAAAGATTTCAAGAAAAGATAATCATGCTGAGTTCCAAATGAAAGAAATCAGTGAAAGAACAATTAATGTGAAAAATATCAAGCAAACAAGATCACTTTCAAGAGATTAAAGTTCTAACTAACACACACAGAAAGTGAAGTCGCATACGAAGTCGACTTCATCCGTGGCGCCCCAAATCGAGTGCCACATCTCGAGCCTTACCTCAGGATCGTATTGATTGGTAAACGTGATCAGGATTGTTATCCTGTCACACGGTGGGATTTTAACAGATGTTTATCCAATTTAATATTTCCTCATGAGGGTTTGATTTCTCATATTTCTATCTCAAAAATATTTAGGTTATTTCCAACCCATTACCATATACAAAGAATGTTGATCCAAAACATTTCATCAAATACATAAATCAGATGTCACTGCGTGTACTATCCACAGACTTTACATAAAACATTCGTAGGGTTATAATTATTCAACATGAATTATTTCATAACATAGAAGTACTAGAGTTTATCCTATGGCTTTCTCAAACTAGAACTTGCTCATTCGCCATTTCCTGTCTTTCACCTGTCTTTGGGTTTGGAAAACACAATTGTGAATTGAAACTCAATAAGCAAGCTATTTACATTTTCCACGCAATTCATTTAAGGCAACATTTTGCATTTAAAATTATCTTGGAAAGCAACTTATACCTTTTCAAAAGGTATATCTTGAAAACATAAAATCTTGTACCCATCACAAGTACCTATGCATAATGCCATATAAAAGGATGAACATAATCATCATAATTCCCTTAGAATGGAAGCTAGTCAGGCGACCATTCGTCCATGTCATCTCCCATTTCAAAGAGGGCGCCGCCGGCCTTGAGCCTATTTTAGCAACTTGGCCACACCAAAAGGGGACAATCGGTCCGCTTATACCCTTCAAGTGGACCTAGTACCTTGTGCACATGAACTTTTTATAAATTCATCTTTAACAATTTAGCATGATTTTTCAATCAGAAACATAAAATCACATCATTTTTCCATAGCATTTATCAAAGACAATTTCATAATGTCGCATTGAAGTAAAAACATTATTTCAACCCCATTTAGCTAAGGAGTGGTTATTCTTCAATATATTAAGAATAATTTTCACAATTCATTAAACAAGTTAGAGAAAAAATTGTATTTATGTAAACAATTTAGAAAACAAAATTCATTTAGAAAATTCGCTTGCTTACCTGTGTCCCTTAGCTTTCTGACTCTGCTTTTCTTTTGTCTTTGCCTGTATGAGAATAATATACTTTTTCATATATTTCTTTTCCTCATATCTCATTTATTTTTCCAACCCATTCCATTCACATATATCATTTATTTGACTTCTCAAGTCATTATGCACATATATAGCATATATCACACATGTTAGCACATTTCAGGGTTTCATACACAACATATATAATCCCATAATTAGGGTAATCATTCCACCATATAATAATCATTCAATACTTATCATTTATAGGTTCATTAACATCAATTTTTCATTTATTAATCCTTTTCCAAAATACAACCATCGGTGCTCCTTTTATGCACATATTGTCACTTCATACTTCATAAATAAATTTTAAAATTTTAAATTAATCATTATACACTCTAAGCAGATGTATAATCATGAAATATATTATATTTTTATTCATTTTTGTACAAAATCATGTTTCACAAGTCATTCATCACCCTTGCCTATCTAGTACTTCACATATGCCCATTTGGTAACATATATAAAGTATTTCATAAAATTTTCTAAATCAGAAATTTAATCCATTTTTCAGCATGTTAATTATCCTTAATTAACACTACATTTAGGATATTTTTATGGGATTTAAATCCACTTACCATAGGTTTCCAAAACAACAGGTTTGGAACTTGTTTTTCACCCATTTAATGTGTCTTTTGACACATAACCCTAAGCAGTTTAATCAATCCAAATTTTTAGCAAATAACTCCATTTTTTCTATTTCAAATTTAGGGCATTAACACATTTTTAACATTCATAAATTGAAATCTCTCAAAATAGCAAGTTGCTGACCCGTTTCGGGTCCCGTTTTCACTCCATTTATACATCATTGCATAAATCTATAAAAATTAGATTTTCAGCTTATTTTCCTAAATCCTTTTGGGAATCAATAATACATTAACCCGAGGGTATTTTACCCTACAAATCATTCACAAATCAAGCAAACCCTTTTCCAAGCGCTTTTAACCTAAAAATGAAGAATTTGGGTCATAAACGTCACTTTACGTTTCATATTTTCTAAAATTTATTTATTAAGCTCAAATCAACATTTGTCCTGCATCAATACATGATTCATAACCTAATCTTATCATTCATTCAAAATAGCAACTTGACATGGGGATTTACAGTTTATCAACTTGAGTTTTCAACCCATATATCATTCAAGACTTCATTTTCACCTTCTAAATTATGGGAATTCATGCATATTCCATAATCAATCAAGAGCATATTGAATCATCACTTGAGGAATTCTTTAAGCATCCCTTTCATATTCAAATTTTAGAGTTTAAAACTCAATTTAAACAACTCAAAACTACACATATACTTACTTCGTTAATGCTAATATAACTCTATTTACTTGGAAATGATCTCCCTCCTCAAATTCCCTTCTTTTTCCCTTCCTTTTCCACTTCCTTTGCTGGCTAAAAATGGAGTGAGCTACTGGCCTTGTGGGAGAAAAATTCTAGCACATAGAGAATTTTCCAAACCTCAACTCAAATGGACATGCATGGTTTTTATAGGTGCTAGATATATGTAGCTGTGAGCCCCACATTTTGCTGCATTTTCCACATCACTTAATGTGCTATTTTACAGCCAAGTAAATTTGCATTTTACCATTTTTCAAAAATAAAAAATCTGGTTTACATCATGGTCGTCCAACTACCTAGCCCATCACGTCCCTTGTTGCCCCTTTTTTTAGCAATTTTTTTTATTTTTTAATAATTCCCATTTAAGGGTAAAACATATACTTAATTTTCTTTAATTCATTCATTAATTTGGTATTAAAAAATTACCAAAAATTGCATAAATCACACTTAGCATTGCACGTCAATTGCCCATCACGCTGTCCACATTTTCTCTCTCCCATTCAGCTGCATTCCATCATTTTTTGCAGGGATTTTTCATAATCGAATGCATATTCTTATGTCCCTACATATTAGATGCATTTATACATATTTTATAAAATAAAAAAATCAAAAATATGCTTCAATATAGCCACTTGGACGTCCCTATATGCCACCTTACCTATGCTCATGTTGAGCACTTGTAGCTTCATCATGATAGACCTTCATTGCTGGAATTTTATTTGGATTTTAGTATTTCATAATAATACATAAAATACCCTAGAAATATGCTGCATTTAACTCTTCAATTTCCATTAAATTTATGTAATTATTTCAAGTACTCTAGCATCAAATGAATGGTACTTTTGAGGTGTTAAAGTTAAGCATGCTCACCTTTTTCAATGCAGGTATTTTCCCAACATCTTAAGCTTAATCCAAGCCTTCCAAAATAAGAATCTCATAATTTTATTCAACCATTTTTAATTTTATCTCAATCTGATTTCCCTAGCTCCCGTTATAACCGTTTAAAGTTAATGGTTAAAATTAAGATATGATCAATAAATCATTATACTCATTTCATTCAAGAATTTTCATAACCCAATAATTTCATATTACCAAGCCCAACATCATCAATTTCCATTTCAAATTTCACATGAATCTTCCTTATGGGCGTTGAGTTATGAATTTTCTAGTGTTTTTTATTAAACTTGTCAATTACCATATAAATTCTCGTAATTCATATTAAATAATGGAAAATGATTATCCATGATGTATTCGCACATTTAAGTCAATAAGAATTTGCTCTAATCCTGTTATCCCATATTAGCTCAAAATGATTAATTACATCATTATTGCTAATCCTTAACCCTAATTATAAAAATTAGCAAAATCACATAAATCATTCATAACTCAATAATTCATATATAAATGTTATATACATAATCAATGTATACATATGGGTTCTACATGGGTTGGGTTTCACATCACCTACGACTTTAGTCAAGTTCAGGACCAAGTCAACCTGAGGAGGAACTTGAGGTATTTCTGGGGACTGAAGTCGCACCCCAAGTCAACTTTAGTATGTGACTTGGGTGAAGTTGCACCCCAAGTCGACTTCATCTACGACTTGGGTCGCAACGGTCAGATAATTCGAACGTTGGCGCATTAAATGCGCGCCACCTACCTCCAAACGTTCGAATTTACTCCACCATTATAAATATGCACTCAAGTGAACGTGCTAGAGGTTGGTGAAAGCATTGACTGTGATTCAACTATCATCATCTCCAAGAATTAAGTGACCAACATAAGTTCTCAAGGGAAGCACAAAGCTCAAACTTGTTGCATGCTTTAACGCTGTTCAAAGCTTTTCTTTTATAAGTTCTTCCACGAGCTAAATCTGGCTACATAATCTGTGAAGTGTAGATTTCTTTACTTGATCCTTTATTTGTATATGATACTTAGTTTGATATTGTTGTTTCGAACCAAGTGATAGCAAAGCAGCGTTGTGACTCGAGTGAGACTCATCACCTATTTGTGTTGTGATTTTTGTGTGCCCCTTAGAGCTGAAATCTAGAAGAGAGCTGAGGCTCTATTTGTATTTGTGAAATACATAGTGGAACTCAAGTCACAAGAGGTGTGAGCTTGAAAGAGTGGAGTAGGGGAGGTTGCCTGAACCACTATAAAAACTTACTTATTGCTATGATTTGGATTTTTTTTTTATTGTATTATTACTCTCCATATTTTTCACTCGTTTCATTAAGGAGACTAAACTAAACCAGGAAAAATTTTCTGTTTAAGTGAAAAATTTTAAATACCCAATTCACCCCTCCCCTTTTGGGTAATTGTCATAAACTCGAGACCAACACGATCAACTTCCCCTACTCCACTCTTCCACGCTCACACCTTTTTTTTACATAGGTTCCACTATGTATTATCAAATACAACTAGAGCAACAGCGCTATGAAACCTAACCTATGAAGGACTCTAATGTATGCATTGAACATTTATATGTGATTTATATGTGAATTTATTGAATTTTGAATGATTTTATGATTTCGTTAAATTATTACAATTAGGGCTAAAGGTTAATAATAATGATTCGAGTGATCATTATAAGCTGATATGGGACAATGGGATTATAGTAAATTGTTGGTGATTGAAACATACCAATATATCATGGATAATTATTTAAAATTATTTGATATGAATTATGAGAATTTAAAGGATAATTATCAAGTTTAGTGGAAAAATACTAGAAATTCATAACTCAATGCCTGTAAGGCGAATTCAAGTGAAATTTGAAAGGGAAGTTAGTGATGATGGGCTTGATCTTATGAGGTTACTGGGTTATGAAAATTCTTGATGAAATCAGTGTGACAATTATTTGACCATAGTTAAAATCCAACCGCTAACTTCAAACGACTATAACTTGAGCTAGGAAAATCGAATTGAGATGAAATTTTAAACGGTTGAATAAAATTATGTGTAAAACCCTAACCTATGTAGGACTCAATGGTATGAATTGAACATATAAATATTTGATGTATATGTGATTTAAATGAATTTTAAATGATATTTTGCAATTAGGGTTTAATTAAGAATGGTGACTAAAAATTTAATTGTCGAAGCCCAAAGTGAGTTGGTAGGACCTGAGGGGCTTAATGAAGATTTAAAGGTGACAAGATGTCATGAATAATCATGTTAAAAATCGTAAATTAATTTATGGAGACTAAAATATAATTATGAAATTAAGGTGAAAAATGATAGAAAATACATAACTTGACGCCTACAAGGCGAATTTTGATGAAATTTGAAAGGTAAGCTCATGGCGGTAGGCTCAATCTTTTGAATGGATTGGATTAAGAAAATCATGATGGGATTAGGGTGAAATTAATAATATTTATCCCAAATCCAAAAGATAAATTCAAGTGGTCATAATTTGAGTTAGAAACGTCGGTTTGAGATGAAATTTGAAACGATTGAATAAAATTCTAAAATTTATGAGATAAATGAAATGGATTAAGCTAATTATTATCAAATTTTCTTAATCACAAAAAGATGAAAGCCATTAAATGCAAGTCAAGGTAGGAAGCTTCTTGGACGTTGCAATGAGGGCAATTCGGGAAGGTGAAAATGAAATTTACTAAAATGCCCTAAGGGTTACTCGAGCACCAAGAAAAGTGGCAAATAAAAGGATAAAAGAAAGGGAGCATGGGGCTGGATGTTCCAGCAAAGGAGAAGAGAGAGAGACAGAGACAGAGAGAGAGAGAGGAAAGGAAACTAAGGGGAGAAAAATTCTCCAAAAATCCAGCAAGCCTCACATGTCCAACCCAGCAAGGAAAAAGAGAAAATAAAAGGAAAAAAAGAACAAAAAAGGGAAGGAGAAGCTCGGGGCAATGATTTGACAAAATTGGGTAAGTACCCGTTGAGTTTAAGCCTTCCGATTTTCAAGTTTTCTTCTTGATTTGGAATCATGATTTTGAGTTATAAAAGACTTCTTAAAGAACATGTTTCAAGGATTAAAGATTCTTAGATAAATAAGTTGATTTATAAAGTTTAATTTGGGGATTAAACAGCCCATATCATCTAATCTACACACATGTGTAGCAAATCTGGACCTAAAAAGGAAAATATGGAAGAAATAGTTCATGAATGATTTTTAGAAGACTCATGATGGGGTGATTAAGGAATGACCAAAATTTTAGCTTAAAAGGATAAGCACGTTGCAAATTAAAAATCTAGGAAAATCAACCAGGATAGGATTAAATGGGTGGCAGGATCAGCTGCAACAAATGATTTTTAATAATTTTTATACAAGGAATTTTGGATCACATGGAAAAAATAAAAATTAGGTTTTGATGGGTATAAATATACCCCATAATTTACGTGATTCTGGCTGTCTGAAAAGAGATGCTGCTGTCCAGCAGAGTAAAAATACAAAAGTAAATGAAAATACTAAATATTTTATGCTGAAAATATTTATTTTTATTAGTTAATGTAGTTATTAAGGCATGATAGAAATTTTAGATAAAAAATACTAGATTTGATATTAATTCAAGATTTTGAGAATTCAGTATGCCTGAATTCAGCGTTATGGACAACTTAAGGAATAAATAAAGATAAATATTAAATTTCAGATTTTTGTGATGTAATTTGATTTATAATGAGATATAAATAATTTATTATGAGGGTTTAACCTACTAGAGGCAAACAAGATTACCCTAAATATAATTTTTTAAAGGTATGCAAATGGATGTTTAAAGAGGGGTGCAGAGGGTACCCAAAATGTATATGGAAGTGGCTGTTTTTGAAGCAACCAATATATGAATTTTAAACATGTGTTAATACCATAAATTTGGGTTAATAAAAACATGATTAGTTGCTGAAATTTAGGGATTAAAAGTAAATATCGCAAGAGACGTTGAAAATGGGTAAACAAGTTCAAATGTTGCTATTTTGGAACCTATAATGAATAGATTATAAATCCAAAATTAAACCCTAAGTTATTAGTTAATTAAGGGGTTTAATCATGCTGAAATTGAAATATAAGTTGCAGTTTTGAAAAAGTTTAAGAAACACATAAGCATGTGTTGAAAAATGGACTTGTATGGAAGGATGGGTATGAATAAATGATATATGGATTATGCAAGTTGTTAAAATGCAAAAATGCATAACAACATGATGAAAAACGTGGATTAGGGTACACTTTAAGTAAATAATTATAATCTCAAATTTTGAGATTATTATATGATGTCTAAGTTAGCAACTAAGCGCTTAAAATGAGCACTGTTGTATGAAAAATGGAAAATATGTTTAAAATGATAAATGGAGGTAATGAACCTCCAAATAATAATTTAATAAAATATTATTATATATATGTAAATTTACCCTACATAAGGGTATTAAAAATGGATGAATGGATGATTGATATGTATAGACTATGTTGCTAAGTATGAATACCCGACTTGAAAGACAAGTGGGTTAAGCTAGATGAACTTATGTAGGTTGAAAAAACTAAGGAATATAAGTATTTAAGGATGATGCAAATAAATGAAATGTTATTTTCATTTATCTAGGCAAAGGCAATAAAAAGAATGGAAGAAAAGGATTATAGCGATATTAGGTAAGCAAGCGAACTTTCTAAAATAATATTTTCTTTCTATATAATGATATGTAATTGAAATGTTTCTATTTATGTTTTAATAAATGGGCAAGCATAAGTTTTGAAAATGATGGCTTTAATGAAAAGCCACAAGTTTTGAAAAATGACGACTTTAATGAAAAGTCGTAAGTTTTGGAAAAGAATGACTTTAAGGAAAAGCGTCAAGGTTTGCTTCATGGGAAGCAAGCAATATGTTTTAAGATATGAATTTTATCATCAGTGTTGCCAAAGATTGACAATGCTTTATGTTAATGGAATTGAAAATTTTTCTTATGAGTAAGCGAGTTCTCCTGATAATGTTTTTAAAGGATTTCATGTTTGATACCGATGGTTTTAAGAATTTTCTTTTAAGCAAACAAGTTCTTTATGATGTTGTTTCAAAAGTATTTTATAAGAAAAATAGAATTTTAACCTTTTTCACAATGTATTGTTTGTAAATAAGTTTTGATTTATTTCTACAATAATTTGTGATAAACAATTGTGTTCATAAAAAAAAAAAAGGAAAAGGGGAGTTGATTTATGAAAAAGATTTGTTTTGCTAGGTCATAATAATTAAATAATAAATGATGATTTGAACATAGTCCATATGTTTTGAAATGATATTCGAAAAGTTTTTATTTCCTTTAGATAAGGAAATCTATGTTGAAAATATCTTGAAAATTATTTATACGAAGGTTGTTGAATGGGATTTAAGGATGACCAACCTTATAAGTTGATTTTCTTAAAATGGTTTGATTTCGGGTTGCTAAAGTAGCATACAAAAGACCATGCAAGGCTCCTTTATGCAAGAATAGCAAAATTGATATGTGGACAAGAGATTGATTTTATGGTGGTTGAGAAGGGGTTAACACAACTGCATAACTTTTGTGAGCGAAAGGCCCTGGAATAGAAACCAAGAAAATATTAGGAAAAATATATGACTTATTCTTGAAAATCTAAAAGTTTTAAAATTCTTTTATTAAAAGGGTTTTAAGATGTATTGTTTCTCAAACATTTTAAATATTTATCAAAATATTTTACTCAAAATGTTTCTAAAAAATTTAAGGAAGGTCATCCTAAAATTAGATTTCAAATGACAACTTGTTTAAAGTGGGTGTGCTCGCTTTACAAGTTGACATGGAATGTGGTCCGTGATGTATTTTTGAAAATGTTTTTTTTTTAAAGACACAGACTTCAGTCTGTGATGTTTTTAAGTTATGTATGCAGATTGAGGTTTGCGATCTCTATTTTAAGGGATACAGGTTGCGGTCTGTAATACTTTAAACCAAACGGACTGCGGTCCGTTATGATGATGTGTGGTGCACCAATACAAGGAATAAGCCGATTGTAGGGCACGGTTGGGATGACCGGGCCCCATTCAATATAAGGCCAAGTCGCTAAGGGATAGTAGGAGTGCTAGTGGCACCATGTCTGAGATGGGAGCAGGATAAAGGAACAGCCGCCTGGCTAGCATGCTGTTAAGGATTCTCTTACAAAAGATAGCATGATCACTTGCTAAGTGCTACTATTGGATGGGAAGAAATGCATTTCTTATGTTTTGCTTTTGAAAAGCCCAAAGATTGGGACATGAAAGCCTTTTAAGAAAAATTATCCTAAAAGAATTTTTATGAAGTGGTTACCCTAAATAGGATGTTTTACACAAAAGTGTAAATAACAGGAATGAAAGGAAATATTTTTATGCAAATGCATTTATGGAAATGGTTTATGTATCTTATATGCATTGTTTGTTATAAACAAGCCCCAAGATGGGGATTATGAAAAAGGTTTATGTCAAACTTGTTTTTGGACGTATGAATGTCCATTATTAAAGAGGCTAAATGAAAAGTGTTTAAGGACATGAGAATGTCCAATGCCAAAGTGTTTTAATGAAAGATGTTTTAGGACATATGAATGTCTATTGCCAAAGGAAACTATATGAAAAATATTTTGAGACATTAAATGTCTCTTAGTTAAAGGATTTTATAATGAAAAATATTTTTCGATACAAAAATGTCCTTTGTCGAGAATGGCTAATGTGAATGATATTTTAGGACATGAGAATGTCCTCCTTTGTCAAAGGAATTATGTGAAAAATATTTTGGACATGAGACGTCCACTGGCAAAAGATGGTTTTGTGTAAAGGTCTTGGAACAGTGGAAATGTTCACTCAAGACAAAAAGGGAATTAATTAAAGGAGGTAAAATATGTATGTTTTGTCTTAACAAGCCCAGACGTGGCTTGTAAATGATTTTAAGCATGAATATTTTATGATAATGTTCAAAGACATAAAATTGTCCTCATGAACAAAGGATTTCACAATAATGTTTTAGGACATATAAATGTCCTCCAAAAAAATGTGTTCAAGATGTTTAATGAAATAATTTTGTGACGCCCCAAACCGAGCATCACCTCCTAAGCCTTACCTTAGAGATCGTAGTGACAGGTAAACATGATCAGAATTTTTGCCCTGTTGCACGGTGGGTTTTTAACAAATAATTATTTAATTTATTACATTTTCATAAAAGTTTATTTTCTCCAAACTATATCTCAAGTAATGACTAAGTCAATTCCAACCATACAACACACAACATTTCATGTAAATCAGAAACATTTTGTCACTTTCCTAAATCAAATATCACTGCATGTTGTAATCATAGTTGTCCATATAAAAACAACAACTTAGTTACATTCATTCAATAAAAGTTCTATTATATCATCATGACTGCAAAAGTTATTCTCTTGCCAATATGACATTTTATTTGCTCCTCTGCCGAGTCTCTTCATTTACCTGTCTATGGGTTTAGAAAATAGAAACGTGAGTTGTACACTCAATAAGCAAACATTATATACATTTCCAAGCAAAACGCTTTAAAGGAAATCCTTTTCAACATAAAGGTTTCTCTCCATTTAGTAGAGACATTTATCAAGTGATCAGCTACTTGCAAAGCAAAAATCTTTTATTTAAAATCATCATCATGGAAAGCAACATTTTACCCCCTCAGAGATATACAATGACATTGTGAAACCCCAACCTAAGTAGGATTTAATATATGCATTGAATATTTACATATGATTTATAAGTAAATTTATTGAATTTTAAATAATTTTTGTGATTTTGCTAAACTATGATAATTACGGCTAAGGATTAACAATGATGATTCGAGTGATCA
>JAXCLR010000092.1:31396820-31432759 GCA_035584095.1 Annona squamosa
GACGAGATCCAATTAAGAACCCGCCGCGTGATCAGGGCAACAATCCTGATTCACACTTACCAATCGACAAGATCCTGGAGTAAGGACTATGTGGACGCCTCGGTTCGGGGCGCCACAACATACCACGACACACCAGCCATAACAAAGCGACCTTTCAGAGAGGAGATGGGGAGGACATCTCTCCTGTGGAATTGCCTTTAAAGAAATGCATGATACTTGAGAAGGCACTAGTGGAGGCTAAGGACACCCCTCGGCCCCACCACCAGTAATAGCTTTCTTCGCTTCGAATTACCGTGAGCTTAGGAACCCACAGGAAATTCGGTGTTTGCTTGATCTTGTCAAGCGAAAAGCTCCCACGGTGGTCTTCCTTGGCGAGACCAAGCAATCTAGCAAGGAAATGGAATGGGTAAGACAGAAACTGAAGTTTGAATGCTGTTTAACGGTTGATTCTGAGGATAGAAAGGGGGGACTTTGTCTTATGTGGAATGATGAATTTCGAGTCACAATCAGAAGCTTTTCTAAACACCATATTGAAGCCGATATCCAGGGGTGGAGGTTTACGGGCTTTTACGGTCACCCTGAGGTTCAAAAGAGGGTGGAAACTTGGAACCTTCTCTCTGTTCTCCATGGTCAATCTGACGCTCCCTGGCTCATCATGGGGGACTTCAATGAGGTGGTGGGCCCATCCAAATATAGAAGCTATAAGACAAGATCGGAGCATCAGATGGATTCCTTTCGAGACACAATGGACGCATGCAATTTAATTGACTTGGGGTTTGTTGGCCCCCCTATGACATGGCGAAATAACAGAAAGAGAATCCAAAGAGTTGAAGCACGCTAGGACCGTGGTCTGGCATCCCAACAATGGCAAACCATATTCCCATTTGCAAAGCTCTATCACCTATCCTCCGCCTCGTCTGATCACCATCCCATCCTCCTCATTCTCAACTCCATGCAGCACAAGTGCAAACCCAAACGTGACTTCAAGTATGAAAATAATGTATTTTTTAGTAAATATACTAAATGAAAAATAAATTATATACGTTTACGTATCTTTAAAAAGATATCTTTTGTATTTTTAGAAATATATTATATTTTATAAAAGATATATTAATTAGATATTAGTAAATTTAGTAGATTTTAAGGTTCTTAACCTTGAAACTTACTCTACCCTAATTAAATTAATTTTGTTTTTGCTTGGACCTGGCCTTACTATGAATAAAAATTGAAACCTACTTTACTAATTTTGGATAATTTGATGTTTAAATTGTAGCTCTAATTTCATGCCATTAACATCTAATGGGTCATTTAGTTAGAGGACTAAAATGGTAAAATCTTGAAACTTGGAGAATGTAAAGCAGAAAATATTCAAATTTAAACTTTTGCAGCAAATAGAAAATGTATGGGTAAAAATTGAAATTTTGCAAACTAGAGGTATTAATGCACAAATCACCCTCGAGGGCATATATAAGGCTCCGAAATTCTAAATATTGCCAAACACACATCTAAATTTAAAATTTCTAAATAAATAAATTGATAAAGGATCTAGTTGGCCCTTTTTAAGTGAAAAAGTGCTGAAATATTGCTTGTGGATGTTTACCCTTGACATATCACTTCCACTAAAAGTTTTGACAGTAAAACATGTACAAAAATTCTATACGAATAACTGTTTTTGCTTAATGGTGTCGTAGACACCCTTCTCTTGAGTCCAAATAAATGGATCAAGATACAAGCCCAATAAATATGAAAGAAAAGTTTATCCAAAAATAATTTTCAATGGGCTCTAGAATAAACAGCCCACCAGACTCCAGCAGACGGGCCTATCCAGCCTTAGCCTACAGGAGCAAAGCTCCAATAAGCCACCAGAATGTGCTCTACAACAACAATACGCCAAACTCCAGCAAACGGGCCTATCCAGCCTTGGCCTATAGGAGCAAAGCTCCAACAAGCCACCAGAATGGGCTCTACAGTAGCAGCACACCAGATCCAGCTTCAGCCCAATAGAGATGCTAGTCATGGCCCATGTCCCGAAGGTCCACTCCACCTTTATAAAAGGGAGGCCAAGCTCCCACTTCCAACACACCAAGAGAGGCATCCCAAGAGGGGAGGACGGGAGTCTGCAGCAAACCTCTAGTGCCTTAGCTTCTCCTCTCCTCTCCTCTCCAGCTCTTTCCCCCCCTCTCTCTCCCTCTTCTTCAGATTTTTTATTTTTATTTTTATGTTCCCCCTTTTATGCTCATGTAAATGGCTTCGAGTTAACGGATTTTTTCCATATCCATTTTAATTTGAAGACCAAGATCCAAGCTCTGTAAAACAGGTATTTTTATTCAATGAAAATGAGGACTGATCTCCCTATTAAGATTAGTGGCGACTCCATTTTCTATGTCTTGTGCTAGTACTAACACTTTTGTCTGAGTTGATGCTCTAGCAAGATGGGTACACACAGTCCCGTGGTTTCTAGCACCACATACTACTATTATGCTGCCGAATCCGTGACTCAATCTGTATGGAAACACCCTTGTCTTAGCCAATATACCATCAAATCCATGAGAAAACTCTTGTATGTCAACACTATTCAAAGATCGTCTATATTAAACGCAAGTTCCGACCCTTTCTATCTGGCTAGATTTCACGAGGCAAGAAAGGCGTCCGAACCCATTGTAGCGTTTGTGACTGGTACTATAGCTTGGTGACTCCGCTGGGGACGGCACTACAAGTTTGCATCGGGCATAAAGGGGGTAGAAATCCAAAGATCGGAGCATTTTTTCCCTCGACGGCGAGATTTCGAGGCATCTTCCCCCTTCTCGATAGCAAGGTCTTGCTGTTTCGAGAACAAAAATGCCCAAAAGATGCCTGAATCTATGAAGTTTTTAGGTCCAAAGGCATTCCGCACATGAACTGGAGAGAGCTCGTAAAGGGGTAAACTATTGTGTTTTGATTCGTAACTGTTCATGCATGTAAAACAAGCCTAAAGGAAGGGTTTCCAAGAGTTACATTGTTAATTGATACTAAATAAATTTTTGCCAAAAAAATCACACCTTGAAAAAGGGACAAACACTCTGACCTAAAAACTTTTCGGTTCTCAAAGAGATCAACCCGGGTAACTTTGGGAGGCGCTCTAAGGCACATGCTGTTGTGTATGATGTCGTAAAAGCGTATATGTGTAAAAGGAGCCATGTAGATTAATGTCCAAGAGTTAAATTGCTAATAGCCATCAGAAAAATATTGGTAAAAAAATCATGCCTTTTTCCAGACTTGAATAGTTTTTTGGTCCAGAAGCGTCTTTAGAAATGCCTCAGACAAGTTGGGTTAGAAAAATCACAAATCTTTTTACGGGAGGAACTTGAAGCATATATAGTCTTCACAGATGCTTAGAAGACCCCATTTTGCAACATCTATTCAAAGGCCGATCTTCCCATTTTGAAAGTCATAAAACAAATTATTATTTATTATTTATTTTATTTATTTACAGTTACTGACCATTTTCATTTGTGGCTCAAGTTTCTCATCATAGCTCAAAAACAGAATGGGTCAACCACTAATCGAAGCCTCATGGGCACCAGATCCATAACAACAAGGATGGAGTTGGAACAATCGTCACGTCACGAGGATTGAGATCAACAGTTCAAACAGTCCATCGAAGCCTATATGGTGGCGATGGACAAAAGGACACGTCAAAATCCAGAGGAGGTGAAAAGGTGCTGAAAAGAGCACTGTGACTAGACATAAGAAGTTTCGTGGTCCGGTTCCAATGAAGTAGCATCAAGCTAGCGACATATTTTCAAACCCAAAGATGATTAATCAACTTTTCCATCCTTAGTTTTGAAACAGGGGGCATCATATCATATTTTTCATAATTTTTCTTAAAAAGAAAAGAAAAAAAGTAAAAAAAGCAAAAAAAAAGTAAAAAAGAAGAAAGTAAAAAAAGTGAAAAAAGAAAAGCAAAAAAAGTGAAAAAAAGAAAAGGTATATCTCAAAGCTCTAGTTACCTTCAAGCCAAAGCCACACACATGGAGTCGACGAATCATTTTTCAAAGAAAAATACTGCATTCTCATTTGAAAAATGGGATCAAACAATGCAACGAATACAACGGATGGAGGACATGCTCTACAATATGCTAAAGCGATGCCAATCAACAGCAAGTCTACAACATTAAGCATCATCTTCTTCATCATAACATCAGCAAACAACAAGTTCAAACTTGCAATCTATTCCAACTCAAAGATCCCATGCCCTAATGAATATGCAAAGCTAAATTGAAGAGATCAAGACGCAGTTTCAAATCTAGCTCCAAGAGATACAAAGAAAAATCAAGCGACAGCAAGGGGAGGACCTTCATTTGATAAAAATTGAAGACTTATGCCCATTTCCAAATACACAACTACTTGAGAATATCAAAATGCCAACCCTCCCTGTATATGAAGGAAACTCATGCCCACATGTCTATCTCAAGGCCTTTTGCAGTATTTTATACCATCTAATAAAAAAGAAAGAAATTTTGTTTGTGCTATTCCAACATAGCTTGAGAGGGGATGCCCTTGAATGGTATATGTCGCTCGACTGCAAACAAATCAAAACATAAGAGCATCTATCTCTAACTTTCATGGATCGATTTTTTTACATGCTAAATGTTGCACCCAATAGGGATGACTTAGAAGCATTAAAACAAAAAAGGCAATGAAATATTCTCAGAATAAGTGGCTAGATGGCGAGGCATTGGTGGCAAAAATGAAGAATCCTTTGCCTTTGAACGAGTGGATCTCCATCATCATCAACTTGGGTCACCCAAGCATTTCGGGCTACCTCATCTCACATCCCTTTTCCAGCTTTACACAACTATTGCAAGTAGCGGAATAAGTTGAAGATGGCCTAAGAAAGGAAATGATTTTCCCATGGCCATAACAAGGGAATGCTATTTATCTTGAATAGGCAAGTCGGACACCTCAATTGGCGGACATCGATATGGAAGTCAATTTTGTCAAGGGTAATGCCAAAAATTTTGACCCCTCTATTTTTATAACAAAAGCCTAGTCTCATAATGATCCTGTTATTTTGCAAGGCTGAAATGCCAACTCTATTGTTCTTTGGAGAAAATGTGTTGAGCCTGTTATTTTATTAGGAAAACCAACCAAGCCTATGCAAGATAATCCTATTTTACCTAAATACCTACTGTTGAAAGAAAATCCTCCAATATTTTTCCTACCAATCCGGAGACTTCACTCAAAATAGCGAGTCAACGAACTTTGCCTCACTTGTTCCCAGAAAATATCTTTATTCTGGTCAACCAACCGACATGCCCACAATCTAAGAATGCAGAAGAAAAATTAAAAGCTCCTTACATCTCTATTCCTAGCATCCATCTAAAGCAGTCGTTGTCATCATCACAGAAGGTAAAATATTGCCTTATTGACAAAGCAGACAAATGCCTCATAAAAGGAAGTGCTAGCCAGAGAGCATAAATTTCAAGTAATTTATGCATGAGAAAAGTCAAATGGAAAAGGCCATCTATAAGTCACAAATGAATTTATCCCTCACATAGACGATCAAGCAGAGGCATATAAAAAGCCTCAATAAGCCATCATCAACATAAGTAATGTCGACAAAGTCAAACAGCCAACAAGATTAGCCTCAGAAGCCGCAAAATGCGTATGACACACAACCATCATCAATCAACCCATCATAACAGATACATCTTTGTCAACACATCCACAAGGAATATTTAAAAATGGCTACCAAACAGTCTTTTCACCAAGCTTAGCAAGAAAAATGCCAACAACAAATAAAAATAATATTTCATCGGGGGCAATATTTATTTCAAAATTATTCAGAGGCGGTCATAACAAATATTACGCATAAGAAGCAGATTACCAAAGCTATCTGTCAAAGAGACATTAAATTCAAGTAATAGAAAATAATTCACAAATAAGGTTGAAAGGTAAAAGGTGGACAAAAATACATTTATATCATCTCAAAATATGGGGGCAAACAAATTCAAAAACAAATAAAAGAAATTATATCAAGTCACATCTAACCTCAAACAAAGTTTGAGATGCAGGAGGTAAAGTTGCATGAAGAAAGGTATCTATATATTTTTTAAAAAAAGAAAAAAAAGAGAAGAAAAAAGAAAAAAAGAAAAAATACAAGGCAAGATGCGGTTACGGTTTCGATAATACATAAGAAATAGCGCTCAGTCCACTCCCCGAGTTCTCCCTACATCATTAGAAGCGATCCCCAGTCGCTAGACCAATGCTGCTCAAGGAATGTTTCAAAGACCTAGAAAATTTTTAGGTCTAGGGGATATTCGTAAATGAATTTTTAGTCACTCGCCAGATGCTTTCTGATATAGCCAAATGAAGAAACAAGTTCGTTGGTGCCTAGGCCCCAACCTACTACATCACAAGAACAGTCTAAAACTCCCGAGTTGACAGGCTTCTAGAGAATTGGCACCTAGGCGCCAGCCAAGTCACGCTACAACGCTAAACAAGCAACACAGGGGAAGCAGATTAGTAAATGCAGTCATGGAAATGCCATTAAAAGGGCTTAAATAAGAGATAAAACAACCACCTACTTGCTGAAATAGTTGTAGGAGACGATAATGGCAAGCATTCCACAAAATGATTTGTAAGGAAAAAATCTAAGGAAAATGAGGAAGAAATCCACCGCCCGACGGAATCTGTCCCGGCTGAGATTCTAGATAGCACAGCCGCACACCGAACAAGCATTAACGAAATTGAGGAGACGCCTAGCCAATAAACACAACGGTACCACCAAAGAGGACGACGACCTAAACACTCAGACCGTAGAGGCAACGGTGGCACACAAACCCTCGACGATAGCAGCACGGCCCAAGCAGAACGTTGTCGGTGAATGGAAAAGACGAATTGGAAGTTGGCAGCAATGGAAGAAGAAGACCTCTAGAAACGTATCATCTTTTTCCAGAAGGTTTAGCTTGACGACTCTAGAAAGAGGAACTGTAGCCTTCCATGAAGCCAACTCCGGGCAGGTCTTCTGGATGATAAAGAAACAGAAGCCCAACCAACGACTTAACCTGGAAGCACCATGAAAAAAAGTGGGCAAATTGCTACCAAAAGGGGCCCCTTCCACGTAATCCCTGATGATAGCGACAATCTTTGCCGCTGATAGACACTCAAGCCACAACAGCTGTCCGCTGAAAAAAAGAGGAAAGGAAAAGGGAGGAGATAACTGCCGATTGATAGTGGCAACTCTAATGAATACAAGCGATTCCCTCGCAATCTGACCAAGTGCACGCCAGCTCTAGCAGGCATCCGGCTCACCCAAATCGCACCCGCCAATGCCTGTAGTCACTCAACATAGTTGTCATTAACATCGGCTGCAAGAGAAGAACATAGCAAAAAAAAGGAAGAAGGCAGAACCGCTTAGCCCAGCAATCGATAGCACTGCTCGGACATGCCCAGAACGGCACCAGCAAACCCCTTTCGAAGAGCCTGAACGATTGCCGATAGACCCCTGAATCACCCGGGAAGCGGTGCTAAATCACCCAACAATAATTGCACAACCGCTCCACACCTGTGAATAACTTAAAGATACCACCGACAAATGATTAGCAACAAAGATAAAAAAGGGTAAAGGAAGAGGGGAATGCATACAGACTCTTGAGTGCTAGCAGCTAGCCTAAGTACTTACTGTCGCTGGAGCAGAAAGGGGTCCGACGAGCAGTAGGGATGCCCGGACTAAAAAATAGAACATAACAGTGACGAATAAGAAAAGAGTAGAGCGGGCTAAATCCTTAGAGACGCCGGCAAGCTGCCTTAGAGGACGAATAGGTGCGTTGTCACCAAGTGTCAAGCAGACTATAAGCCATGAAGAGGAAACACTGGCCACTTACTACAGAGACGCGAACACAAAGATGAGGAAGCCGACACTGATGAACCAAGATACAGGCATGCCTACAGGCAATGAGGAAGATCGGTGATGGGAATAGAGCACCCCAACTCCACGGCCGGATGTGAACACCTATGAAGGCAAAATCAACAGTCAATGAAGCTCGGCACCACTTTCGCTACGAGCAATCTGGCAGTGGCAGACCTTGACGAATGCCCCCAAAAGATGGATCCTAATTAACAGGCACCCAGTTCCAAAAATGGTGGATGATAACTCAACACGATGCCCTCAATTACTAAAGAGGAAGGCGGCCGAAAATGGAGAAAATCACAAAAATGGTAGAGGCAAGCAGGCCCTCGACGACAACAACTGCGATGGTCGAGAGGATGGCCGGAGAAAAGAAAGACGATTGGAAGTGGAAGAAACTGACAACGTGTCCCAAACGGATCCTTGACGAGAAGAAGAAAAGACGATTGGAGGTAGGGAAAAAGGCCAACAATCGTTGCCCGAACAAACCCCCGACGAGGAGAAGAGAAGCGGACGGAGATGACAAAGCCAACCAACGACGGTGATTTTGGCAAGAAGGACAGCAATACCTCGAGTAAACCCTGGCCGGTGACCAAAATCCAGAAATGGGAAAACGACAAAAGGGGAAGCGGAGGAGAAAATGATGAAACCCTACTAAGTGAAGATTTGGAAAGATGACGAGAATGCCACCCAAAGTTTGAAAATTACAAAACCATGACAATTAAAGAAACGGTCTAGAAAGCTAACAAAATTTTCAAAAAGGGCTCGCGCAAGGTCATTTTTTTTCAGGATGGACCACATAGACCTGATTTACAGCAAAGCTTGTGTAAGTTCACGAAAATTGCAAGATGACCCCGAAACCTAAACAGTTTTTTAGGTTTATGCCAAATGAGTGTCTAAGGCTTTGCCATTTACCGTCTAGATGCCTCTGGCAAAGGGGGACAGCTGTAGCCACCCTTCCCTTGAGCCCAAATAAATGGATCAAGACACAAGCCCAACAAACACAAAAGAAAAGTCTACCCAAAAATAATTTTCAATGGGCTCTAAAATCAACAACCCACCAGACTCCAGCAAATAGGCCTATCCAGCCTTGGCTCACAGGAGTAAAGCTCCAACAAGCCACTAGAATGGGCTCTATAGCAACAGCCCACTAGACTCCAGCAAATGGGCCATCCAGCCTTGGCCCACAAGAGCAAAGCTTTAACAAACCACCAAAATGGCTCTACAGTAGCAGCCCACCAGATCCAGCTTCAACTCAACAGAGACGGGCTCCTAGTCATGGCCTATGGCTCGAAGGCTCACTCCACCTCTATAAAAGGGAAGCCAAGCTCCCACTTCCAACACACCAAGACAGGCATCTCAAGAGGGGAGGACGGGAGTCAGCAGCAAACCTTTGGCTCCTTGGCTTCTCCTCTGCTCTCCAGCTTTTTCCCTCTCTCTTTATCTCGCCCTCTTCTTCAAATTTTTTATTTTTATTTTTAATTTCCCCCTTTGATGCCCATGTAAACAGCTTCGGGTTAACAGATTTTTGCCATATCTGTTTTAATCCAAAGATTGGGATCTAAGCTCTATAAAACTGGTGTTTTTATTTAATGAAAATAGGGACTGATATCCCTTTCAACATCAGTGGCAACTACATTTTCTATGTCTTGTGCTAGTACTAAAAAGTTTGTCTGAGTTGATGCTCCAGCGAGACGGGCATGCACAGTCCCACGGTTTCCAGCACCACATGCTGCTGTTATGCTGTCGAATCCGGGACTCAATCCGTGTGGAAATACCCCTGTGTTAGCCGATATATGGTCAAATCCATGGGAAAACTCTCGTACGTCAATACTTTTTAAATATAGTCTATACTAAAACCTCTTCTATTCTAAGAGAAATGCATGTTCTGGCCCTTTCTATCCAGCCCAAATTTCACGAGGTGAGAAAGATGTCTGAACCAATCATAGTGTCCGCAAGGGGTGCTACAGGTGTGTGGTGATTTCATTTTCACCATAGCTCAAAGTGGCCTTAAAATCGACATACATAGTAAAGGCTTATATGTAATAGTTGCTGCTTGCATCAGAATGTTGCAAATTAGATATTTCAAACATAAGCAAGATCAAATCAATAGTTGATCAGGTTTACCAATTCCATTTTCATCCTCCCACAAAATTTTTGGAGGCCCAAATTATAGGAAGTGCTTCCAATCAAAAAAAAAATGGAAGCAAGGGCATTGTGTTCATTTCAAGTCTTGAGTACATTTGCTTCAAAATGTGTGTACATTTGATTTCTTTGATGAAGTTTATGTTAAATATATAGAAATTGCAATCTATTTCATTCAATTGATAAATCAACCACTAAAGCATATGTACATATAATTTTTCAAATTTTGATATTTTATAAAAATATTTATGTTGAAAATATCATTTTTTATTAGGGTTTTGTTATAATTGATAAAAATTGAGAAAATATTTTATATATCAAACATATATTATGTTACTTAGAGTTTATGTAAATAATTTATTCTCAATATTAATATTTTCTATATTTAATTTTGAAAATTTGAAAGTTTATTAATTTTTTTAAAATTTTGAAATAATACAAAATTTAATAGCATCTAACGACATCTAAAGATATTTAATAATGTCTTACTGAATCTAACAAATCTAATAAGATCTAATTAAATCTAAGGACCTCTAACAATATCAAACTTTCATTATATATATACTAATGGTAACTTAACAATCATAATATACTTTTTTCTCTTTATAAGGTTGTCTTTTTCTTATGTTTAGAGCTTAGAACATAGAGCTTAGTTAATAGGATTTTATCGATTTACTTAAATCTAACAGTGTCTAAAAGTGTCTAACAACATCTAACAGTATCTAACAACATATAATAATATCTAATGACATCTAACAATATCTAATTTATGATAATCTTAATTTAACACTAGTGATATGTTCCTAGGCCTCTTTAAAGGTGATTTATACCGTAAATATATTAACTAAAACTTATTTAATAGAATTTAATTAAATTATCTAAAGCTAACAATATCTAACAACATATAATAATATCTAACAATTTCTAACAGCATTTAATAATATCTAACAACATCTAATAAAATATCTAATTTTTTTAATTAACATGATAATCTTAATTTAACATCGGTAATACATTATGAGGCTTTTTATTAAGTCATTTACATCTTAGATATATTAATTAAAATTCATTTAACAGGATTTAATTCAATTTATCTAAATCTAACAGCATCTAATGACGTCTAATAGAATCTAACAATATCTAACAACATCTAACGCGATCTAACAGAATCTAACATCTAAATTTTATAATTAATATGATAATCTTTAATTCAACACTGGCAATATGTTCATAGCGTTCTTATTAAGTCATTATACCTTAAATGCATTAATTAAAACTCGTTTACTAAGATTTAATTCAATTTATCTAGTTCTAACATTATTTAACAATGTTTAATAGGATATAATAATATCTAATAATGTCTAGCAATATCTAATAACATCCAATAATATTTATTTTTATAATTAATATGATAATCCGTATTTAACACGGGTAATATATTCTTAGGTTCCTTGTTATGTCATTTATATTAATTAAAACTCATCTAATAGGATTTAATTCAATTTAACTAAATCAAACAGCATCTACTGATATTTAATATTATCTAACGATATCCAACAATGTTCAACAACATCTAATTACATCTAATAATGTCTAACATCATCTAATAGAATCTAATAATATCTAACAACATGTGACTGAACTTAAATTAAAATAAATATTAATTCATACTTTCATTAGTTACTTTTTAATTACTTTTAAATCATAGATATCTAAAATGTTGTAATAATAAAAATTATACCGCTCATATTCTATCGTTGTTAATCTGTGGATTAAGTTTGCATAAAATTTCTGCGATAAAAAATTATGTAGGTTAAATATTAAATTAAATTAACTTAAATATTTACTTAAATTTAGATAAATACCATACCTTTTTTGAATATTTTAACTTGTAATGAATATTTATTTTAACTTCAATTTAAATATTTATTTTATAATATCAATTTAATATATGGTACATATTATGAAATTTCTCAAGTAAAGTTTTACAACATATTATTTAAAATTAAGTTATTACATAAACATTTAAAATATTATAGTAATAAAAATCATAAATATCTAAATTATTATAATAATTAAAAATTACGAGTTTTAACATCTTTTCTAATTTTATTTAAATCATAAATATCTAAATACTATAATAACAAAAATTATACAGGTATATTATATTGATGTTAATTTGTGGGTTAAGTCTGCATAAATTTTTAATAAGAAATTATGCAGGTTAAAAATATTAAAGTAAATAAAGTAAATATTTACTTAAATTCAAATAAATACCAAGCTTATTTTTGAATATTTTAAATAACTATTTAACTTTAGTTTAAATATTTAATTTATAACAATAAATTGAATGCGATTCACCAAAAATTGAATGTTTTTCACTTGAAAGACAAATTTTCACTGTCCCTTATTTTGAATCGCATCTTCTAAAACAGACAATTATAACTTACAAGTAACAAACAATTATAACTTATAAAACCAATAAGGTTTGTTGCATTGAGGTTTTAAAAATAAGACTCAACCTTTTGTAATTACACATATAAATAGATAAATGTAATACCTCGCTGACATAGTTAGCAGTTGCTACTAAAGTACATGATCGATAAAAATAGGAGAATATATACATGTGCAATAATAAAATTTCTTAAACCATCATGAACCCGCTATTTCACTCATTTCAAATTAAATTAGATCCAAATTATAAAATCCATATACATACTTTATATCTTCACTAATTACCCTTTGAAAATCGAATCAGATTAGATCATTTTAGATCTGGATTCATGAAGGCCTAGCCTCATCTAATACACCAACCGCATGTTGGTCTCTACCAACATACCTATTATCTAAAAAAAACCAAATAGTATGAATCTGGGCAAACTCAGTAAGTAGAAATTTAAACGTAAACGGGTAAAACTTGAGTAAACAATGTTCATAGGGATTGACAAAACATAAACGCGTAAAACTTGAGTAAACAATGTGCATAAGGATTGACAAAACATAGACTAAATCCCATATCCAAATCAGATTTAAATCCATATAAAATATATGTTAATGCCCAAGCATACATCAACGCATCATACACATGTCATTTCTCCAATTCACTGAATAAGGTCTTAACTCCAATGGAGAGGTTCAGAATCTCACCCTGTAATCTAATCTGTTGCACAAACCTTACGTTGTCATAACTGAATCCTAGCACGAGTGGTTAAACCTACACAATACAGATGGATCAGGAAACACCTTTATCCAAATTGGAGGTGTAACCGATACCTTGCTGTGCTCACCACATAGCTGCAGTCACGCCGCACCAGATTCGTAAATGGCTCTAGCCTCAACCATTATGCTGAGGACTACTAGTCCTACAAATCGGGTCACAATATTCATTATACAAATCACAGGGCCTAGACAAACCAGGTCTACAATTCACCGAATCCATATTGGTCAGATAAGTAGGTCTGAACTAATGCCACCCAGGCTATCACATCCTGATCCCTAGTTAGGATGTGCTAATGGTTGTCACCGATAGTCCAACAATAACACTTTATAAATCCACAATCACAGCCAAGGCTCATGAATATGCTAACATACCAAGCAAATATGCCAATGTCATAATGCATAATACTAGCATGAATAAAGAGCCAATCTTGGCATCACAATAAACCATCATGACTGAAATATTTAATCCTTATTTTCATGCTTTGGATTCGGATCAGCGATCTGATTTTCATCCTCAACATGTTGTGCTTGACCCTCCATTTTCGAGCAAATTGTAGATGATTCCGTGCCCTGTCTTTGTTTTCAGCAAGTAATGAGCTAATCTTCATTGATGCTTACTAAAATGGCTAGAGATTTCTCTATTTGCTCTGGATTTTTGGTAATATATTAGTTTTGGACATTTGGAATGAGTTAATATATCTTAGTTTTCATTATATTAGGGGTGTGCTTCCTATTGTTTTTTTCAAGTTATGTTTTCATTTCACTAAGTCTTCGTTTTGAATCTGTTCATGGGTAAGGATGCATCTAGCCTTCATGTATTGAGTTTGGATTGATCAATTTTCAATAGCGATAGGTTTTGCTTAGCCCCAAGTTTCTAAGCAGATTGTAGTCGGTTCTTGTTTCTGTTTACATTTTCTTGTTAGTTAGTTCATCTTGCATTTTGCTATTCAGCTTGTTTTGATAATCAGTTTGTTTCAAAGGCATAGTTCATATGAATTTGTGCATAAGTTAATTTTAATTGTTAATTAACAATCATAACACAATGTAAGATGTTAGAATGTTAAATTCCATGTTCAAGAAAGCAAAAATGTGTAAAAGTGAATGATTGAAAATTTTTATATATCTTACTAATGTGATGACCATTAGTAGAGATACTAATGTCTTCTCAGTTAAAATAGGTCTACATCAAGGCTTAGCCTTGAGTCCTTAACTTTTTACATTATTAATAGATGAAATTACTAGACATCTCCAAGAAGAAGTACCTTGGTGTATATTATTTGCAGATGATATTGTTTTAATAGATGAAAAACTAAAGGACTAAATTTAAAATTGAATAGGTGGGTACACGCTTTAGAATATAATAGTTTTAGAATTAATCGCACTAAAACTAAATATATAAAATTCAATTTTAATAATATTGAGAACCCGAATGAGGAACCAATTAAGATTTTAGATCAAGTAGTAATAAAAACTAATCACTTTCGGTACTTAGGATCAATAGTTCAAGATAACAGAAAAATTAAGAAAGATATAATACATAGAATTCAAGTAGGATGAAAGAAATGGAGAAGTGCATTAGGAATTTTATGTGACGTCGAGTTCCAATCAAATTAAAAAGAAAATTTTATAAGACCGTGATTAGACCTGCTATGCTTAATTGGATAGAATGTTGGAAGTTAAAGAATAACATATATAAAAAACGAGCGTAACAGAAATGAGAATGTTAAGGTGGATGACTGGCAAAACAAGAAAAAATAAAATTAGGAATGAAATAATTAAGAAAACTTAAAAGTGAGATCAATTTGTGATAAAATTAGAGAAAATTGATTAAGATAGTTTGGTCATATTAAAAAGAGGCTTGAAATAACACCGGTTAGGGAAATAGAGACTATCCAAGTAGAAGATGGTAGGAGACTAAGAGGAAGATAAAAAAAAACACGGATGAAAGTAATTAAACAAGATTTAAAAATATTACAAATTTCAAAAAATCTAGTCTTAAATCGCCAAGAATGGCGTAATAGAATCCATGCAGCTGACCCCGCCTAGGTTGGAAATGACTTATGATGATGATGATGATGATGATCTCCTATGATTTTTACAAGACTGATACGAAAATCGTGTTTGTGATTTCTCTATATATCTGCACAAATTTGAATGTGGCAGCGACGTATCCTCATTTTAATGCTTTGAATGCGATCTGCGATCTGATTTTCATCCTCAGATGTTATACTTGACCCTCCATTTTTGAGCAAATTATAGATGATTCCTGGCCCTGTCTTTATTTTGAGCAAGTAAGGAGCCAATCTTGATTGATACAAAATAAAACGGCTGGAGATGTCTCTATGTGCTTTAGATTTCTAGTATCACTATTTCTATTTAATTATACATCAGTTTTCGTCGTTTGGAATGAATCGATATATCTTGATTTTGGTTAGATTGGGGGTATGCTTCTCATTGTGTTTTCTAAGTTACATTTTTGTTTCACTGGTCTTTATTTTGAATATATTCATGGGCAGGGATTCGTTTGGCCTTCATGCATTGAGTTTGATTGATGGATTTGTGAGGAGGTTAATTTTAATTCTTAATTAGCAATCAGAACATAATGTAAGATGTTAGAATGTTAAATTCCATGTTCAAGAATGTGAAAATGTATGAGAGTGAACAATTGAAAATTTGTATATATCTCTTATGGTCTTTGGAAGACTGAAATTGAAATCATGATTGTGATTTAGGCTTGACACTAAGCTCAAACAAAAGGCTGAATATAGACAGCCCTGTAGATGGGCCATTTGTTCATATACGTTAAATTTTGTAGCTACGACATTTGTTTATATATTTTAAATTTCAATCTATAGTCAATGTTTTTTATGGGAATATTTGATCAATTGATATGAATGGAACAAAAATATGGTTAATAAATGTGAAATTCGAACTGTCCGGCTAGGTATGTGAGTTGGATATGCGTGAATATTAATTCATGTAATTTATGGCTATTGGAATGAGCAGTTCCATATGTAAATGTGAAATTGAATACTTAAAAGAGATTCAAGTAAAATAGGCAAGTTTATCTTGGGGATGGGGCTCTCCTTTTGGAGCCTTTTCTGTGGGCAGGGACCTGCAACTGTTGGATTCGAAGGAGGAAGAGATTTCTCGATGTATTTGCACGAACATGAATATGGTAGGGATGCATCCTCGTTTTCATGCTTTGCATTCGGACTTGTGATCGGATTTTCGTCCTTAGCATGTTGTGCTTGACCCTTCATTTTCGAGCAGATTGTAGATGGTTCATGGCCCTGTCTTCCTTTTCAGCAAGTAATGAGCTAATCTTCATTCATAAATAATAAAATGGCTTGAGGTTTCTCTATTTTTTTTGCATTTTTGGTCTCACTATTTTAGTTTAATTACAAATCAGTTTTGGACATTGGGATGAATCAATATGTCTTGGTTTGGTCAGACTGGGGGTGTGCTTCTCTTTTTATTTTCTGAGCTATGTTTTTGTTTCGCTGATTCTTTATTTTGAATCTATTCATGGGCAGGGATGCATCTAGCCTTCATGAATTGAGTTTGGATTGATGAATTTTCAATAGTGATAGGTTTTGTTTAGCCCTAAGTTTCTAAGCAGATTGAAGGTTACTGTTTTTTTTTGCATTTTTTGTTAGTTAGTTCATCTTGCATTTTGCTATTCAGTCTGTTTTGATAATTAGTTTGTTTTAAAAGTGTTGTTTATATGAAATTGTGCATAAATTAAGTTTAATTGTTAATTAGCAATAACAACATAATGTAAGATGTTAGATTGTTAAATTCCAAGTTTAAGAAAGTGAAAATGTGTGAAAGTGAACGATTAAAATTTTTTATATATCTCATATGGTTTTTGGAAAATTGAAACTGAACTCAAGTTTGTGGTTTCTCGATGTTTCTGCACGAATCTGAATATGATAGGGATGCATCCTTGTTTTCATGCTTTGGATTCGGATCTGCGATATGATTTTCATCCTCAGCATGTTGTGCTTTTTCGAGCAAATTGTACATTATTCTGTGCCCTATCTTCATTTTCAGCAAGTAATGAGCAAATTTTCATTGATACATAATAAAACAGCCAGAGATTTCTCTTTTGGCTTTGGATTTTGGTCTCACCATTTTTATTTAATTATACATCAGTTTCGGACGTTTAGAATGAATAAATATATCTTGGTTTTGGTTAGGTTGGGATTTGCTTTTTATTTTTATTTTTTGAGTTATGTTTTTGTTTTATTGGGTCTTTGTTTTGAATTAGTTCATGGGTAGGGATGCATCTAGCCTTCATGCATTGAGTTTGGATTGATGGATTTTCAATAGAGATAAGTTTTGCTTAGCCCCAAGTTTTCGAGAAGATTGCTGTCAATTCCAATTTTGTTTCCAATTTTCTTATTAGTTAGTTCATCTTGCATTTTGCTATTCAGTTTGTTTTGATAATGAGTATGTTTCAAAGGTGTTGTTTATACGAATTTGTGCATAAGTTAAATTTAATTGTTAATTAACAATCATGACATAGTGTAAGATGTTAGAATGTCAAATTTAATGTTCAAGAAAGTGAAAATTCTTGAAAGTGAATGGTTGAAAATTTTTATACATCTCGTATAGTTATTGGAAGACTGAAACAGAACTCAAGTTTGTGATTTCTTGATGTATATGCACGAATCTGAATATGGCACGGATGCATCCTTGTTTTCATACTTTGGATTTAGATCTGCGATCCAATTTTCATCCTCAGCATGTTGTGCTTGACCCTCCATTTTCGATCAAATTATAGATGATTGACGAACTGCATATATCTATTAAATCGCTCTCTATTTAAGCAAGTATACATGCCGTGTTAAATAATAAAGAGCGAGTAGAGTATCGTTCCCACGAGAATTTGTAGACCGAAATTATTAGTTAGCTTAACTACTTTCAAAGGTTGTGAAATTTTGGGTTTGTGTTCCTATCAAACTAATAATTGCAAGAAAAATTAGAGTAGAGATATGAGACTACTGGATACTAAAACGGGTTTACTGCTTAGGGTTGGCAGATGGATAGATCGGAATCCTTGAATCTAAACTATATTGCTCTAGTTCTTGTTAAGCGGATTGCATATGAATTTACTAGCCCAAGTTCATGTATCTTCATATATGTCTTCCAACAGTATATAAAACTAATTACATCCTATTTAAGTGCTATGTTCCCATGCCATTAAATAAAGTAAAATTGATAAGTTCATAACTTGTATAATGACTACATAGGGTTTAACAGTATATTTCTATCTGTTAAACAACTCTCCTTACACGAAGGTCAAAACTTGTGCTTTGCACAAGGATCTGGCAAAGATCTCCCTTTTCCAAGGGTAAATCAGGCAGTTAAATCATCTTACAAAGTAGCTAATCTTGTAAAAGCATTATACTCACACATACAAAGGTAAATCATATACAATCATGTATTAAGCTTAGATATTCATTCCTTATTGTTCTAAGAACCAAGAAACAATATAGTTTAGAATTCAACTCATCCTAACTATCCATCTAATGGAGGTTTAGGTCAAAGACATGATCTTAACAACCACTACATCCATATAAAAAGTATCCATAAGGCAGAGAAAGAAATTTGCTAAGAATAAGAAAAACTGTTTTCCTGCGGTTTCCACCAACGAGACTTGAATTCCCTCTTCAATCTGAGCTTTAATCTTGATTCTCGCTTTCTCTAGCACTGTAATTCGTTCTCCAGCTCTACTCTCTCTCTCTCTCTCTCTCGCACATGCACGAACCCTTAGGATCTATATATAAAGTCCCCTGTCGTGCAAATTACTCACTGGAATATTTGCGTTCAGATGCGTATTGGCACATGGGCGCCCCTGACTGGCGCCTAGGCACCAACTCTCTATGTGCTAAGCAGCTTGGACACATTCTGGAAACCCTCGGAATTTCTGCACTGGCGCCTAAGTGCCCACTCCCTGGACTGCATCATGTGATTTGTGGTTCTTGACTTGGGTTTGCTATAGAGTAGTGGTGCATGGGCGCCCCTAGGGACTGCTCCTTCATGTCAGCTATGTGTGCTGTAAATGATCAAGGCATGTAGGGTGGCGCCTAGGCGCCATCCATCTACCTCTAGATGCCTCAGCTGGCTTTCAACTCGTCCGCTCTACCGACTTACATCCCGTCCTTCCTGCAAAAGATGGAAAAACTAAACAAATAAACTAAAAATACCTAAATAATGCTAAAATTGCTTAAAAACTAATTAATGTTCCTAAAATGCAAAGCGGATGAAAATTAAGCTAAAAGAGTGCAAACTAAGCATAATCTCTTGAACTAATACACAAATTAAGTATGAAATGGGCCATGATAACTCGTAAAAATACGAGTTCTCATACCCCAAAACTTAAATGTTGCTAGTTATCGAGCAACACATGCAAACAGAATGAATAAATGAATGAATGAATGTATGTAGAAAAACAAAAATGAACTCCTTTTTCTTCTAGCTATGCGTTGATCAATCCACTTAGCCATTTCACAAGGTCATGATTAATTTAACCTGAAAGAATCCATCATTATACAAACAGGGCATAGATTTTTCTTTCCAAACCAAGTTACATGTAGGTGCTAGAATTTTGCATTGCAAAGTTATATGTCAACATGTCAATCTTTCGTTCGATTAGAAAACTGGTTAGGAAATCAATGAATTCAAGCATATCAATGATTAGACGAAATACGCTGGTTACAACAAATGGTATCAAGTCACTGAATTCAATTTCTAACAACTACACATTCTTTTCCCCCCCAAACTTATTGCAAAAATTCTCCTCACCATATTTCAGGATATCTGGAGATCTATTTTTATTTTATTTTATTTTATTTTAAATCATCGTTACTGTGATTTTCCTTTGCTTTTTTTTTTGCGAACCTTACCATTTGTCGATGCTAAGTCTCCATTACTCAGCTTAGGTCAACCACCCCCTTTTTATCTTTTTCTAATTCCTTATTGGGGGTAATGAATATGTTAGAGTAATTTCTGTGAAATAATACCATTTCTGAACCTGTTAACGTACTTGGATAGCATTTATTTAGTTTTGTATTCATCATCTTGATCTGAGAGATATGCTTGTTATTGAATTAGAACCATGTATTCCGAAATTCCTTTAATTCTTTCACATATTAATTTCAACCTGCTTTATACTTGGTTTCAATTTTAATTGCCCATTCTTTCATGAATTTCGTTCCAAATCAGAATTAATCACAACCTTGCACATTTTCACAATCAGATGAATTGAAATAAAGACAACTTTCATTAGCTGGAATTGAAATGCATGTAACATAAACTAAGGCATGAAAATTAAAAATGCAAAACTAGCCTATAGATGAGAATTATACACCCTCCCTAACTTGAGAGATGCATTGTCCTCAATGCATGATCCTAATATGAACTAAAAATGAAAATACAATGAAAAGTAAAAAGGAAATAAAGGAAAAATAAAAAGAAAGACAAAAAGAAAGAACTGGGACTCCCTCAAGAATCGGACTTTGTCTCGTCCTCGTTGTCCTTGTCATCGAGCTGGGGCTGTGATGATTGCCTAAAGCAAGCTCTGACCCCTGGCGGCATCAGTGGAAAACCTCCAATTAATTTCCCTACAAAAACAAAAATAACAACAAAAAAATTAAGCAAAACATGATTGATGGGTTGCCTCCCATCCAGCGCTGAATTTATCGTCTTCCGCTCTACGCTCTCACTGTTCAATTCTCTTTCGGTTCCATCACCTCCTTACAACGCTGAAAATCATCTCCCATATAATGCTGAAGACATTGCCCATTCACAACAAAACTATTGCTAGATGCCTTGTTACATATTTCCACCACTCCGTTCTCTGTTGTCTTTATCACCACGAATGGACCTAACTATCGAGATTTGAATTTTTTTAGAAATAGCTTCAATCTTTAATTGAACAACAAAACTTTTTGACCTGGCTCAAAATTTCGTGTTAGAATTTTTTTGTCATGCCATTTCTTCACTTTCTCTTTGTAGATCTTGGTATTTTCGTAGGCTTGCATCCAAAATTCGTCCAACTTTTTGAGTTGCAGTAATCAGCGCTCCCCCACTTGTTGCATATCCAGGTTTAGTTTTTTAATTGCCCAATATGCATTGTCTCCAGCTCCAGTGGTGATGGCAAGCTTTTCCATAAATCAGTTGGTATGGAGACATTCAAAACTGAGTTTTATAGGTAGTTCGATACACCCATAGTGCGTCGTCCAGTTTGACGGACCAGTCTTTGTGAGAAGAACCAATGATTTTCTCTAGAATTTGCTTCAATTCTCTATTGGCCAACTTGACCTGTCCGTTAGCTTGCGGATGGTATGCTATCGTCACTCTGTGGCGTACACCGTATTTGTGCAGAATTGCTAAGAACTGCCAGTTACAGAAATGAGACCCTCCATCACTAATGATCACCCTTGGCATGTCAAAACGTGTAAAGATGTTCTTATTTATGAACTTAAGAACTGTTTTAGTATTGCCTGCTTGAGTTGGAATTGCCTCTACCCATTTAGAAACATAATCAACAGCAACCAGGATGTATTAGTTTCCAAAAGAGGGAATAAATGAGCCCATGAAATCGATACCCCATACATCAAATATTTCTACTTCAATTATATTAGTAAGAGGCATCTCATGTCTTTTAGAAATCTTACCCATCCGCTGGCATTGATCACATCTTTTGACATAAAAGTTGGCGTCCTTAAATAACGATGGCCAGTAAAATCCCGATTGTAGTATTTTTGTTGCAGTTTTGTCTCATTGAAAGTGGCACCCATATGGTGATGAATGGTAGCTCTACAATAATGCTTCTTGTTCACAATCTTGAATACATCTCTAATACAGCTGATCTGGGCATTGTTTAAATAAATATGAATCATCCCAGAAATAGAATTTAACATCGTGGAGAAACTTCTTCTTTTGGTGTGAATTTAACCCTGGAGGTAGCATTCTACTGACGAAGTAATTGACAAAATCTGCATACCTTGGTGGGCTGCCTAAGGAAATAGAGAAAAGTTGCTCATCCGGAAATACTTCCCGAATTTGCTCCGTATCATGAACTAGCCGGGGTCCTTCAAGGCGGGATAGATGGTCAGCAATCTGATTTTCAGCTCCCTTTCGGTCTTTGATTTCGAGATCGAATTCCTATAGTAGTAAGACCCATTGGATCAGATGTGGTTTTGAATCTTTTTTCTCGATTAGATATTTGATGGCTGAATGGTCTGTGTAAATGATCACCTTGGTGCCCACCAGATGTGTTCTGAATTTGTCGAATGCAAATACCACTACTAGTAATTCCTTTTCGGTTTTAGTGTAGTTCATTTGTACTTTGTTCAAAGTTTTGCTAGCGTAATAGATGGAATGGAAGACCCTTTTTTTTGCTGCCCCAATACCGCTCCTATTGCATAGTCACTTGCATCACACATTAATTCGAAGGGCAGATTCCACGTTGGAGAGATAATGATTGGTGCAGATGCCAGTTTCTTTTTCAACTCCTGGAAGGCTTCCATGCATTCACTGGTGAATTCGAATGGTGTATCTTTTTCGAGCAGTGAACATAACAGCTTAGCCATTTTTGAGAAGTCTTTTATGAATCGTCTATAAAATCCTGCATTTCTCAGAAAACTATGAATGCCCTTGACCGAGGTGGGTGAAGGCAACTTCTCGATCGACTCAATTTTTGCTTTGTCCACTTTGATTCCTTGTTTAGAGACCTTGTGACCAAGTACAATACCCTCTTGTACCATAAAGTGATGCTTTTCCCAGTTAAGAACCAGGTTCATTCTCACATTGCTGGAGCATCTTTGACAGGTTGGTTAAGCCCTCATCGTAGGAATTTTCGAATACTGAGAAATCGTCCATGAAGACTTCCAGAAAATCTTCCACCATGTCCGTGAAAATAGCCATCATACATCGATGAAATGTGCTTGGAGCATTGCATAGGCCAAACAGAATGTGAATGTTCCATAAGGATATGTGAACGTGGTTTTTTATTGGTCTTCCGGTACTATCATAATCTGATGGTAACTTGAATAACCATCCAAAAAGCAGTAGAATTCACGTCCTGCTATCCTATCCAGCATCTGATCAATGAATGGAAGTGGAAAATGATCTTTTTGGGTAGCTTTATTCTACTTGCAGTAGTCCATGCAAACTCGCCAACCAGTAACTGTTCTGGTTAGGATTAGCTCATTGTTTTCGTTGGAGACGACCATCATGCCACCTTTCTTTGGGACGCACTGCACCAGGATGACTCAAGAACTATTGGAGATCAGGTATATCACACCCGCATCTAACCATTTGATGATTTTCTTTTTAACCACTTCTTTCATAATTGGGTTTAGTCTTCTCTGTGATAGAGGGCCTGAAATTCTCTTCTTCTTGAATTTTGTGCATGCAGAAGGATGGGCTAATGCCTCTGATGTCTATTATAGTCCATCCCATAGCCTTTTTGTGATCTCTGAGTACTTGGAGCAATTTTTCTTCTTGCACGGTATCAAGTGCCGAAGAGATAATCACCGGGTTGGAGGATTCTTTTCCCAGGAAGGCATATCTGAGGTGTTTTGGCAGAGGTTTCAGCTCCAGGATAGGTGGCTTTTCAAATGATATCATCATCTGCTTTAAAGAATCTAGTTTGAGCTCCAGCAATTCAAATTTCTACGGATATCGTTAGAGTGTTGGAGGTTGCTGCAAATAGTGTATCATCCCTAATAGCTCTTCATCAGATTCATTGCCTCTCCCAACAAGCGATGCTTCAAGGATGTCTTTGAAAGCAGAATTTTAGAATACAATTTGGACTACTGAGTCCACCATGTCGATCATTAGACATTCCTCAGGATCATTTGGTAACTCCGTTGTCTTGAATACGTTAAAAGTAACGTGTTCTTTTTGAACCTGCATGGTCAGCTCTCCAGCTTGTACATCAATAATGGCTTTTACCGTAGCAAGGAAAGGTAGACCCAGAATGATAGGTACGTCTCGATCCTCTTCATAGCCCATGATAATAAAATCTGTCAAAAAAATGAATTTGTCTACCTTGATAAGGACATCCTCAATAATACCTTCCGGGTATGCAATGGATCGATCCACCAGTTGTAGTGTCACGGTGGTAGGTCGAGGTTCCTCGAGGACTAACTTTTTGAAAATAGACTTAGGCATGAGATTAATGCTGGCTCCCAAGTCGCATAATGTTTCCCGAAGTACTAGTTGCCAATTGTGCCTATGATTGTGAAACTCCTGGGCTCCTTGAGTTTAGGAGGTAGCTTCCTCTACATCCTTGCACTTGTTTCCTCTGTTAGCGCCACTGTCTCAGATTTCGTCAACCGCCTTTTCTTTGATAGCACGTCTTTCATGAATTTAGCGTATCTCGGCATCTATTCTAAGGCTTTGATGAGAGGTATATTAATGTGCAATTGCTTTAGTACCTCAAGAAATTTCTTGAACTAGCCCTCCTTTTTAGATTTTTCGAATTGCTAAGGAAATGGAGGAGGCAGCCTTAGATTCATGGCGATTTTCAGCATCTGATTGGTTCTGAGTTGCAGCCGATTCCTTTGTCTCTTGTGATTGCTGAATTAGAAGGTTAGTGGGTTCAGTCACCAACTCTGGTGGAGTTGGGTTAGGTAACTGCTTTTCACTATGCAATGTGACTGCTTGGACTTGTTCTTTGCCTTTGCTTTTCAAGTTTTGCTCGGTGTCGCTCGGCAACAATCCTGGGGGTCAGTTGTTCAGGGTTGAGGCTAGTTAGCCTATCTGAGCTTCCATGTCCCTATTCGTTGTGATCTAGGATTGCATAAACTTCATGAAGAGATTTTTCAAATTTGATTTCTTTTCTTCTTGCGATGGTGGAGTGAATTGCATTGGTCTTGTGGGCTGTTGCTGCGGCTGCTGCTTTTGGAATACGGGTGGCTGATTCGACCTCGTCTGCTTGTTCCATGAGAATTTAGGATGATTTATCCAACTTGGGTTGTAATTTTTTCCATACTAATTAGCTGGATTTCTCTGAAAATTTTTCACATAATTAATGGACTCCGGGTTAGAGGCACATTCATCACTAGGATGACCGAGTTTACCACACCACGTGTAAATGTCTGCTACTATCGACTGCTGTGGTGTTGACATCCCTAATGCACTGATGTTGGTTGGCCTAAATAAGTTTCGAATTTGCCGAGACAAAGCGTCGATGTGGGCTTTTATCGATGAAACTGCATCCAATTAGAGTAGACCTGCACCTTTGCTTCTGTTTGATGGTAAATGATAAGTGTTGGCCACCATGTTCTTGAGCAGGGCGTATGATTCCCGATAGCTTTTACATAACAAAGATCCATTTGATGAAGAATCCATTATGTGACGGGTGTAATCCTGAAGACCATTATAGAAAATTTGAATTTGTACCCACGGCTGTGCAGGCACTTTTGGAGCAAGTCTTTGAAACAATCTCATACCTCTGATACGGTCTCCTCGCTGTGTTGCTTGAACAAGGCTATATCCATTCTCAGCTTGGCTAACTTGGCTGGTAGAAAGTATTTTTCTAGGAATTTCTGAGCTAAATCATTCCATGTGTTGACGGAGTTCAGTGGCAAAGAGTCTAGCCACTCGAAAGCTCGATCATGCAAAGAAAATGGAAACGTTCGAAGTCGCATTGCTTCATCGGAGACTCCGTTCTACCTGAAAGGGTTCATAATCTGCAGGAAATTTTGCAGATGACGGTGTGGGTCTTCAGATGCAAGACCTCTGAACTGCCCGATAGACTGGAGCATCTGAAAAATCACCGGTTTGATTTTAAAATTCTTGGTTTCGATTGGAGGAGGTGCAATGCTTGTTTGAACATAATTTTATCCAAGCACAATCAGATCCCAAATTGGCTAGTCCAAATCATCTTGAGGTGGATGATTCGGGATCTTGATCCTCTAGTTTTCTAGCTGGTTTGCAGGGACATTATCGTTTAGGTTCTCAATACGCTCCATCGTGTGCTATTGGTTTCTAGCCTCCATGCTCTTCCATCGCCTTCTCAAATAGGTTCTTTCGAGTTTTGGATCAAAAGGGATGACAGTCTCCTTTCCTGCTCTGCCTCGGTACATGCAATATGAGATAATTCTGCAAAAACCAATGAATTTGAACTAGCATAAATAAAAAGAATAAGAAATCTAATCTAAAAGAAATAAGGAAAATAAGATATTCTACAGAATTGTATAAGAAAACAATAAAACTAAATGTAGTTGGTTGAGCAAATCCCCGGCAATAGCGCCAAAAACTTGACGAGCTGCGCATATATCTATTAATCTATTAAATTGCTCACTATTTCACAAGTATATGTGCCGTGTCAAGTAATAAAGAGTGAGTAGAGTATCGTTTCCACGAGGATTTGTAGACCAAAATTATTATTTAGCTTAACTGCTTTCAAGGGTTGTGAAATTTCGGGTTTGTGTTCCTATCAAACTAATAATTCAAGGGAAAATTAGAGTAGAGATAAGAGACTACTGGATACTTAAATGGGTTTACTGCTTAGGGATGACAGATGGATAGATCAGAATCCTTGAATCTAAACTATATTGCTCTGGTTCTTGTTAAGCGGTTTTATATGAATTTACTAGCCCAAGTTCATGTATCTTCATATATGTCTTCCACCAATATATAAAACTAATTACACCCTATTTAAGTGCTATGTTCTCGTGCCATTAAATAAAGTTAAATTGATAAGTTCATAACTTGTATAATGACTACACAGGGTTTAATAGTATATTTCTATCCGTTAAACAACTCTCCTTACACAAAGGTCAAAACCTGTACTTTAAACATTAGTCTGGCAAAGATTTTCCTTTTCCAAGGGTAAATCAGGTAATTAAATCATCTTACAAGGTAGTTAATCTTGTAAAAGCATTATACTCATACATGCAAAGGTAAATATACACAACCATGTATATAAGCTTAAATATTCATTCCTGAATATTATAAGAACCAATAAATAATACAATTTAGAATTCAACTCATCCTAACTATCCATCCAGTGGAGGTTTAGTTCAAAGACATGATCTTAACAACCACTACATCCATATAAAAAGTATCCATAAGGTAGAGAAGGAAAATTAGAAAGAAAAAAACTATTTTTCAGCGGTTTCCACGAACGGGACTTGAATTCCTTCTTCAATCCGAGCTTCAATCTTGATTCTTGCTTTATCTAGCACTGTAGTTCGTTCTCTAGCTCTCTCTCTCTCTGTCTCTCTGTCTCTCGTGTGCGCGCGCCGCGAACCCCTAGGATCTATATATAAGGTCCCCTATCGTGCAGCTTACACACTGGAATATTCGCGTTCGGATGCGTATTGGCACCTGGGCGCCCCTAGCTGGTGCCTAGACGCCAACTCTCTGTGCGCTAAGTAGGTTTGACACATTTTGGAAACCCTAGAAATTTCTACACTGGCGCCTAGGCGCCCAATCCCTGGACTGCATCATGTGATTTGTAGTTCTTGACTTGGGTTTGCTGTAGAGTAGTAGTGCCTGAGCGCCCCTGGGTGGCGCCTAAGCACTAACTGTTGGAAACAATTGTTGAAATCAAATATAAAATATCTAAAGCATGTGTTTTGATGATTGACAACACAATTTGAGTAAGTATTATCTAGTAATGTGTTTTGTGTGTTGTTTAAGGATATAAAAATGAAAAATACAAAGTACAACAAGTCAAGTCAATCTCCAAGCGACTTAGACATCGACTTGGACCAAGTCGATTTCCTAAGTCGACTCCGTCTTCGACTTCAAAGGTCATCCTTTATCCAGAAGTTAGAATTAGGAGCAAGAATTCTCGAAGTCACAAACAAAGTCGACTCCGCTTGTGACTTGGGTGAAGTCGCAGACCAAGTCGGCTCTAGTATCGACTTCACATGACACTTTCCTTCCATCATTGAAATTGAGGAGCAGAGCTGCGGAAGTCACACATGAAGTCGACTCCACTTGTGACTTGGGTGAAGTCACAGATCAAGTCGACTCCAACATCGACTTGAGTATAACAATGCAGGATTTGAAAAGCTAAATCGCAAACTAAGTCAACCTGACTTGCAACTTTAGTGAAGCTAAAGGCTAAGATAACCTAAGCTTTCAACCTAGATCAAAATAAATACTAAAATAAATTCAAAGCAAGTAAAGCTGTATAAATTCATGTAAAAGTGATGACAGAACAATTATTGGATAAGTGTTTTCATTTCAAGGTATTTTAAGTTCACTTAGCAGGATATGAAGGCCAAGTCGCAAATGAAGTCGACTCCAAGATTGACTTGGGCCCAGTCTAAGGCCAAGTCGACCCGAGGAAGAACTTGAAGAAGCTGAGCACAGCCAAAGTCGCACCTGAAGTCGACTCCAGCATGCGACTTGGGCGAAGTTGACTCCATCTGCGACTTGGAAGAGTAACGTTTGAATTTTTGAACGTTAGAACATTTATTACGAGCCAACCAACTCTATAACATTCAAAATTCTCCCTCCTTTATATATGGACACTTAAGCAAACGTGAAAATATACAAGAAATATCTGAAAAAGAGGAAAGAAGTGTTACTAAGAGTTTTATCTTACTTTCTTCTACAAATTGAGTGATCTAGATACATTCAAAGGAAGAATGAGCTTTAAAGTTGCTGTTTACTTCAAACGTGTAAACGATTCGTCGCTTCCATGAATTCTTCCTCAAGCTAAAATTGCCTACGCAAATCTGTAAAGTGTAGATTTATTTCATTTCATCTTATTATTTATTTTTGATGATTAGTTTGATTTTGATATTTCAACCAAGCTATAGCAAAGTAGAGTTTTGATATTTCAACCAAGCTATAGCAAAGTAGAGTTGTGATTGGAGTGGAACTTGTCACCTACTTTTGCTAATTTGTTGTACACGCCCCCTAGAGCTAGAATCTAGAGGAGAGCGGAGGCTTTAGTTGTATATGCCCCTTAGAGCTAGGATCTAAAAGAGAGTGGAGACTTTAGTTGTATTCGTGGAATACATAGTAGAACCCAAGTCACAAGGGAGTGTGAGCTTGGAAGAGTAGAGTAGGGAAGGTTGCCCGAACCACTATAAACATAGTCTACTATTTTTATTTCCGCTTTGATTATCTTACTGCTTTCTATTTGTTTTATTAAGAGGGATCAAATTAAACCGGCGTAAAATCTCTAATTCAAGTTTTAAAATTTTTAAATACCTAATTCACCCCTCCCCTCTTGGGTAATTGCCATCAACTCAGGACCAACAAGTGGTATTAGAGCAAGTCTTTGAGTTCTGCCAAAGAGATCATTTGATATGGCATCCCAATCCACTTCCGCTCTCACATTTATCGAAGACCAATCCTTTACTAGGCCACCATTGTTTGATGGGAACAATTTTGGTTATTGGAAGCTATGTATGAAACAACTCATCATGGCTACAGATATGGACTCTTGGATTGCAATCCAAGACGGTGTGACTTTGCCTATTGATGAAAGGCTTTCCAAATGGATTGATGAGGAAGTGCAAATTGTCCAGAGTAACGCCAAAGCTATGAATTCAATATTTTGTGCTCTTACTGCTTTCGAAAATGATCGAGTATCCTCTTGTTTAACTGCCAAAGAGATATGGGATACACTAACATCTATCTATGAAAGAACTTCTCAAGTCTAAGGGATAAGGAGAAATATTTTGATTAGAGAATTGGAAAACTTTAAAATGTTAGAAATAGAAAATATTTCTAAAATATTTGCTAGATTTTCCAAGATTACCAACGCCTTAAAAGGGCTAGAAAAGTTAATTTCTAAATCTGAACAGGTCATGAACATTCTAAGGGCACTACATGAATCATGGACTCCAAAAATTACGGCAATAGAAGAAGCCAAGGGCCTAAACATGTTGAAATTGGAAGATCTTATTAGCTCGCTAATGTCACATGAGCTAATCAAGAACAGAATCACCACAAAGGCAAAAGAGCAATCGCCTTGAAAGCTACATAAGACTCGGATGACACCACCTCATCATCACAAAACAATGATGAAATTGCCTTACTTACAAAACGGTTCAGAAGATTTGTAAGGAAGGGTAGAAATTTCAGAAACTTTAAAGAAAGAAATTCTAAGGAGAAAAAAAAAGAATCAACAAAATGTTACCAGTGCAGTGGTTTGGGATATATGCAAGACCAATGCCTGACGTCCCAAGAAAATAAAGCAAATGAGCAAAGAAAAGATTGATGCGACAACAGAAAATTTCAAAGAAATAAAGGAAGAGACATGTATGTAAATAAAGAGGAATCTACAATGTGTAGCTCTTCAAGTGAAGAATGCAAAGCGGATTGCGTAAGAATTTATTGCATAGAAAATTTCGACATATCTTTAGCAACAACGGAAATTTTGAAGGATCAAGCTACTTCAACGAACTGCACAAGTAGTCAAGAGGTAACCTCCAAACAAAAATCCTTTTCAATATTCTCTTCTACAAATGAGCGTCTCAAATGTGCTGAATTGGAAGAAGTTCAACAAGCCTATGATTCATGATATGAGAAAATAAAAAAATTAGAAAACGAGTTTACAATAAAGAAAAGACAATGTGATGCAGTAATAATTGTGAATGGTAAACTTGCTGAAAAGATAGAAAAATTAAAAAGTGAAAAGAATACTTAGGAAATTGAGTTAGAGAAGCTAAAAATGGAAAATAAATCATTAAATGAATCGCTTGTCAAGTTTTCTAATCCAGGAGAAAATGTAAAAATATTTTTTAAAATGACAACCCAAACTAGTAAGAAAGGACTCGGGTATACTACATTTGAGCAAAAGAAATCTAATGCTCAAAGAAACAACACCAAACCCATTTATACTTAATCTAAAATAAATCAAATAGTTTAGACTAAAAGATCAACTGGAAAACCAATTACCAAATGGCATCCTGTTTCTATACTCCGGGGAGCTTGTAATTTTTCCAACAAGATGGGACACAAGGTTTATCAATGTAAATTGAGAAAATTACAAAATCTTGGTGCAAAATTGGTTTGGATGCCAAAAAGTATTGGATTTATAGCTTCAAAGGTAGATCAACAAAGACTCCAATGGTTAACTCACCCAAATGGACCCATAAAATGGGTACCAAAAGGATGAGCTCCACTTGACTTAATTTTTGCAGGTTTGTCTTAGAGCTACGACCAATAACATATGGTTTATGGATAGTGGCTGCTCAAGACATATGACAGGAGAAAAAGAACTGTTCTATAAGATTAGCTCATGCAATGAAGGAACATTAGCTTTTGAAAATAATGAAAAAGGTAAAATAAAAGGTAAAGAAAATGTTTATAGTATTTCAAATGTATGTATTGAGGATGTACTATTTGTTGAAGGGCTTAAACACATCCTAATGAGCATTAGTCAATTATGTGATAAAGGATATAAAGTTGTATTTGAATCCTCTATATGCAATGTTTTTGACGATGAACATATAGTATTTAGCGGAAAAAGACATGAAAATGCATTTTTGGTTTGCCTTGATGAACTAGAAGAAAAATGTCTAATAGCTATAGAAAATAATCCATGGATATGACATACAAGGCTTGGGCATATAAATATGTCAAATATTAAAACATTGTGGAAAAAGAATCTAGTATAAGGGTTACCAAAGCTCAAATATGACAAGGATAAGATTTGTAAAGCTTGTCAACTATCTAAACAACCCAACATTGAGGAAAAGGTAAGTGAAGGTAATGACTCATACAAACCTCCAATTAATTTGAAATTTAAAAATGTCCATTCAATTGAGCAAGTCATTGGAAATATTTATGAAGAAGTAAAAACTAGGAGATCAAAATAAAATATTTGTGGACGATATGCATTTGTGTCAAAGATTGAACCAACCACTATTGAACAAGCTCTTAATGATGAAAACTGGATTATTGCAATGCAAGAAGAGCAAAATCAATTTGAAAAAAATAATGTATGGTATTTAGTTCTTAGACCAAATGATTGCACTATTATTGGTATCAAATGGGTATTCAGGAACAAATTGGATGAAAGTAGACTTGTAATAAGAAATAAAGCTAGATTAGTAGCCAAAGAATATTCCTAAGAAGAAGGAACTGATTTTGAAGAATCATATGCACCTGTGGCTAGATTAGAAGCCATACGCATCTTACTTGAGTTTGCTTCTCACATGGATTTCAAATTATTTCAAATGGATGTGAAAAGTGCGTTTTTGAATAGATGTTTGAATGAAGAAATATATATAGAACGACCATCTAGATTTGAAGAAAAGGATCAATTAAGATATGTTTATAAATTAACCAAAGCATTATATGGACTAAAACAAGCTCCACGAGTTTGATATGAGAGGTTGAACAAATTCTTGATTGATCATGAATTTCAACGAGGAAAGGTTGATACTACACTATTCATCAAGTACAAAAGGAAAAATATTTTAATTTTACAAATTTATGTAAATGATATAATATTTGGTGCCACTGATGAAAGTCTGTACTAAGAATTTTTTAAGATTATGCAAAGCGAATTTGAAATGAGCATGATGAGAGAATTAAATTTCTTCCTTGGACCGCAAATCAAGCAACAAACTGAAGGAATATTCATAAATCAGTCCAAGTACATCAAGAAAATGCTAAAGAAATTTGGAATGCAAACTAGCAAGGGAGCAAATACTCCAATGAGTTCAACAAACAAGATCGACACGGACGAAAATGGTAAATGTATCGATCAAAAGCTTTATAGAAGTATGATAGGATCATTGCTGTATTTAACTGCTTCTAGACCAGATATTCTTTTAAGTGTTTGTATGTGTTCTAGATTCCAAGCATGTTCTAAAGAATCGCATTTATTGGATATAAAAAGAATTTTTAAATATTTGATAAATACCACTAATCTTGGATTATAGTATCTAAAAGGGTCAATTTTTGATTTAATCGGCTACTCGGATGTAGATTTTACCGGTTACAAAGTAGATAGAAAATGTACTAATGTAACATGTCGATTTTTAGGAAACATGTTGGTTTCATGGTATTCGAGGAAACAAACTAGTGTTGCTCTATCTACGGCAAAAGCCAAATATATAGCTGCCGGGAGCTGTTGTGCCCAATTACTTTGGATGAAACAACAATTGAAAGACTATAGTATTTATTATAGCATTTCAATTAAATGTGACAATACAAGTGCAATTTGTTTAACTAAAAATTCAGTATTACATTCAAGAACCAAACAGATAGATGTAAGACATCATTTTATTCGTGAACATATTGAAAATCATGATATTTGTTCGAAATATGTAAAAACTGAGGATCAAATTGCTGATATATTTACCAAATCTTTAGCAAAGGAATCATTTTACAAAATTAGAAATGATATGGGGATCATTGAGTTAAATTAGGAGTAATTAGATGAAAAATAGACTTAGAAAAATCCAAATCAATAAGCCAAGTCGACTCCGAGGCCACCAAGTTGACTCCACTGAAGTCGACTTGGGCACGACTAAGGTGACTCCGCCTCTGAGCGAAGTCGACTTCGTCTAGGGCAACGCTGATTCTAGCGCGCGCGACCGTCGGTCTTCTTCCTCTTCTTCTCTTCTTCTTCTTTCTTCTCTCCTTCTTCCTTTTCCCGCACCGAACCCTGTCTCCTCTTCAGCAACCTCTGTCTTTTCCTTTTTCTTGACTCTCTCTTCCGGCATCTCTCCAGCCTCTCTCTCTCATTCCTCTCTTTTCCCCATTTTCTTCTCTATTCCAGAGTTTCAACAATCCTTCTATCTTCTCTTTCTATCATCTCTCTTTTCTCTATTCTGGAGCTTCGATAATCCTTCCCCATTTTTCGACAGTTCCTCTCTCACTTTCCGACAGATTTCATTCTGTTGTTCCAGAGTTCTTTCAATTGTTCTCATTGTTTTAGCCTCGATATTTGAGACTATCTCTCATCTTTCTAACTCCATTTGAATATCACATTTCAAATCCCATTTAGAAATTCCATTCTCAAAAATCAAATTCAATGGCTCCTAAATCCTATTGGCTATACTAGCATTGTCCAAACCATCACTAAAGCCTGTTCCCAGACCATCAGAATCCTATACCGAAAAAGAAATTCCTAGAAGACAACGGACTCCCGCAAAACGTGCCCGGGAAGAACCATCGACTTCCACAGGTTGACGTGTTTGATTCCAAGCTGCAACTCCATCAACCACGGCTACCTAGGGAGCGAAAACCCAAACATCACAAAGCACACAATCAGGGGCTAGAATAAAAGGAACCCCTGCAGCTAAAGCACAGGTCTTGAAGATGCTGACTGCATACTTCAAGACAGAACGCCGACATAGTCGTTTTTACAAGTCGTTCTATGAGCGTAAGGTATTCATCCCTAAAATCATCAATTTCAAAATTTTGAGGGATTATGCATCCGATATAGAGGAGTTATTGGATTTCCAAGGGTGGACTAGCTTACTTAAAGCAGATGAAAGAGTATACCCCGATTTGACTCGCATTTTCTATTACGTATGGGATGACGAGTACTTTGGTACATTTATCAAAGAAGTTGACATATTTTTTGGAATCGGTGTAACCCCAAAGTTAGATGAAGCAATCATGAATGTGGGGCAAATCTTAGAGGTACCTTATGATGATAAGCCATTGCCTGAGAATCTAACCCTATCGGATATCTATAACCAACTCATTAGGAGTAATAAGTATCATTCTGGGATCAAGTTTCTACATTACATGGACTTATCCCCGAGGCTTAGGGTCCTTAGACTATTGGTTGCACATTTCATCTACCCCAAAGGTGAGGTTAGAAATCAGCTCAACCCACAGGAGGCCGGCATACTATGAAAATTGGTGAATCGGGTCGAAGTGAGCCTCCCACGATTGTTCATTGAAGCCCTAAGTTCTATGAAAGACAATCCACGAGGGGTTTTGCCTTATGGAACTTGGATCATGAAGATCCTAGAGCATTTCAAGGTTGATATTCATGGAGAGCCGTTCGAGGTGTTAAAACCTATGAACGCAATCAACAAAACATTGATTTAAAGAATGAAGATCAATGTAAATCAACTCCGAGATAAAGCAAAAGAAGGTGCACCGGCTCCAGAGGAAGCCAAGGATGCACTTTTTGAGGGGGAGCAGCCCTTGCCATCACCAAAAGCATAACCTGCTCCACCATAGGATGCACCCGAGGAGCCTGTATCACCGATGTCACATGGGTCGTGCTCTCCTAGAGGATCTGAGATTCCAGACCCAGATCTACACCCACCTATTCGAGACACCTCCATTCTTGATATTCAAGAGCATCTGGAGCAGCTAGAGGACTGGATGACCAGTCAGATCGCCGAAGTCCTACATGGCATTACGGATATGCATTCTCAACAGGATCGCATGGATAGGGAGCTCCGGACCATCCATTATCACTTGGCATCTGGAAGCCATCGTCATCGATCTATCCCTGAGCTTGATCCCTTTGACATGGGATCAGTTCATTGAGATCCCACACCGGCTCCAGTCTCATCTTTTAACTCCTCGGCCCACATTCAACCTGTTCGCCCGACTCCATATCCTATTTCTGCGTTCCAGTTCACCAAAGTTCTTCGAGTGGACCCCTATTTGCTCGATTGACAAAATAAGGGAGAAGTTTGAGAGTTTTGAGTTTAGATTTTTAGGATTTTGGGTTGGGTAGCTTGTATATAGGTTTCATTTGCAT
>JAXCLR010000092.1:31445365-31456904 GCA_035584095.1 Annona squamosa
AATCCTGAGTCACGTTTACCAATCAAAACGATCCCGGAGTAAGGCTTCTAGGCACCTCGGTTCGGGGCGCCACATATGAATACATGGGTAGGATCGAAAACATAGTTTCTTAACATGGAGATGTGAAACACATTGTGGATGACACTGAGGGCTGGTGGTAGAGCTATTCTATAAGCTAAATTACCTATCTTTTCCAAAATTTCAAAGGGATAGACATACCTTGGGTTTAATTTTCCCCTTTTTCCAAACCGAGTGACTCCTTTGAATGGTCTTACTTTGACAAATACGTGATCCCCAACTTGGATATTTAAATCCCTTCTTTTACAATTGGTGTAACTTTTTTGCCTACTTTAGGCTGTGAGTATACACTGGCGAATCACTTGAACTTTTTTCTGCCATTCTTTTTGAAAGATCTAGAGCTAACTTTCTTTCTTCCACTTCATCCTAGTTTAGAGGAGTTCTGCATTTCTGTCCATATAAAGCTTCAAATTGGGCCATTTGAATACTTGCTTGATAACTGTTGTTATAAGCAAACTCTACCATAGCCAAATATTCGTCCCAGGATCCTCTAAATTCTACTATGCACATCCTTGGCATATCCTCAACTATTTGATTTACCTTTTCTGTCTGCTCATCAGTTTGAGGATGAAATGTTGTACTGAATTTTAACTATGTACCTAAGGTTTAATGTAAACTTCTCCAAAATTGAGACGTAAAACTGAAATCTCGATCAGAAACTATTGACTTAGGTACTCCATGTAGTCTCACTATCTCTTTATAATAGATCTTAGCCAGTTGCTCAACAATAAAATTTTTCTTGATGGTCAGGAAATGAGCTACTTTTGATAATCTATCAACTATTACCCATATAACATCATTTCCATTTTGGGTTCATGGCAACCCTTCAATAAAATCCATAGTAATATCATCCCATTTTCATTTTGGGACTTTGAGCGACTGTAATTTTTTGGGGGTCTTTGATGATCAGTCTTAACCCGTTGACATGTTAGGCACTTAGTCACATATTCAGCAATTTCTCTCTTCATATTATTCCACCTATACATTCTTTTAATGTCTTGATTCATCTTGGTGCTACCTGGTGCATTGAAAATGGAGAGAAATGTGCTTCTTTCAATATCTGTTCCTTTATTTCCTCTTGATTGGGTATACACGGGTGACCCCTATATCTGTACATCCCATGTTCATCTTGTATGTATACACTGGGATTTTTCTTGATTATTTTCACCACATAATTCTTGAAATCCCCATTTTTTTGTTGAGTCATTTTAATTTGCTCAAATAAATTCGACTGGATTTGTAATTGAGACAATCTGACTTGTACCCCAGGTGGGTTTACAATTAATTCTAATTGTCTTAATTGTTGAAGTAGCCCTTCTTTCTTTGTGATGAGAGATGTTATACTTAGCGCATCGGCTACTACATTAGCTTTGCCTGGATGATATAAAATGTCGAGGTCATAATCTTTGAGTAACTCGAGTCATCTTCTTTGTCTCATATTTAACTCCTTTTGAGTAAAAATATACTTGAAGCTCTCATGATTAGTATAGACCTCATATTTAACTCCATATAAATAATGTCTCTAAATTTTCAAGGCAAAGACTACTATTGCCAATTCTAAATCATGGGTTGGATAGTTTACCTCATTTGGCTTGAGTTGCCTAGATGCGTATGATATAACTTTCCCATTTTGCATCAATACACATCCTAGTCCTTTTCTTGAGGCATAACTATAGATCACAAACCCTTCCTTCTCCGTAGGTACTATTAAAATTGACACTTTTACCAGTCTTTTCTTTAATTCCTGGAAGCGATTCTCACATTTCTGTGTCCATTTATACCTAACTCCTTTCTTTGTTAGCTTTGTGAGTGGAGCTGACAATTCTGTTGTAGCCTACTAACCCTAGGAGACTTTTTATTTCTATGATATTTGTTGATTGTAGCCACTTTATTATTACCTCAATCTTTTGAGGATCTACCTGTACTCCCTTCTCAGATATAACGTGGCCGAGAAAGGCTACCTGTTTCAACCACAATTCACATTTCTTGAATTTAGCATATAATTTCTCTCTCCGGAGAATTTCTAATACTATCCTCAAATATTTCTCATGCTCTTCTTCTATCTTTGAATAAATCAGTATATCATCAATGAATACCACCACAAATTGATTCAAAAATTCTGTTCATTATATCCATAAACACAGTTAGGGCATTCGTTAGTCCAAATGGCATGACTAAGAATTCATAATGCCCATATCTTGTTCTGAATGATATTTTATGGATGTCCTTTGGACATATCCTCAACCGTTGGTAACCTGAATGTAAATCAATTTTCAAAAATGTCGAAGCTCCTTTTAACTGATCAAAAAGATCATCTATCCTTTGAAGTGGGTACTTATTTTTTATCATTACTTTATTCAATTCTCTGTAGTCAATACAGAGTCTCAAACTCTCATCCTTTTTCCTTATAAATAGTACTAGAGCTCCTCAAGGTGATGCACTGGGTCTAATAAATCCCTTATCCAATAAATCTTGGATTTGTACTTTTAATTTAGCCAATTCAGCTGGTGCCATCCTATATGGGGCCTTAGATATTGGGGTTGTCCTTGGGGATAATTTCTATTTTCATATCCATCTCCCTTTCCAGTGGTAAATTACATAGATCCTTTGAAAAAATATCTAGAAATTCTTTTACCACTACAATTTGATCCATAGGTACCCCATCTCTTTTTATTTTGTTTATAGAGACCAAATAAGTTGTACATTGTTGGCATATCAGCTTAGCTGCTTTCATAACTGATGTCATCCTTATTATGTTTTCTGGCTGTCTTATTTTACTGATCTCTATTTCATCTTTTGGTGTTTTAAATTGCACCTTTTTATTTCTATAGTCAATTGTCGCACCCCATTGACTTAGCCAATCCATCCCTAATATGACATCAAACTCTGTCATTGGTAATAGGATGAGATCAGCTTCTAATATTTTTGTTCCTATCCTGATAGGACATGCCTTGCAAATTTGATTTATACTTGTCAATCTATATACTAGGGATTCTACATATATAGTACTACTGGTTCGAAGTGCATGTGTGATTATGAATTAGTATGATATAAATGAATGCGTAGCTCTAGAATCAAATAAAGTTACTGCAAAATTTCCTAAAATATAAATCATACATGTAATCACTTTTTCCTCTATCTCTTGTGACTCCATTTGGGTGAGGGCTTGGACACGCACTGGGTTGACAGCAGTACCGGGTCGATTGGCGATGGTGGGGACCTTTTGCTTGGCCGGCCTCCCTGGAGTTGGTGCTCCTTGTGGCTTATTCAGACAGTTAGGCAAAATGTGTCCAACTTGACCACAGTTGAAGAACTTTATTATCTTGGCTTTGTCGGTCCCGCAGTCCCGGGCCACATGACCTGCTTGGCCACATTTGTAGCATTTCCCCATTCATTGTAAACATTCGCCTGAATGGAATTTGTGGCAAGTTCTGTAAGTTGGAGTGCTCTTGTCGCCGATCTTTTTTTTCTTAGTGATTTTCCTTTTTCCTTTATTAGCCTCACCTTCCTTGGAGGCGGTAAAGAATTATTTTTGAGCTTGCCTAAGCTCTTGAGTCCTCATAGACTCTATCTCCAATGCCCTAGCCCTCTCAATGGTAGAGGCATAATCCTTTATTAATAATGGGGCTAACCCCTCTCTTAGCTGGGGCCTTAATCCCTTTTGAAACCTTTGTGCCTTATTCTCTAGCACATTAGCGATGCATGGAACATATCTTACTAAGGGATTGAACTTTGTAGCGTATTCTGTAATCGTCATCCTGCCTTGGTAGAGTTTTTCAAATTCTATCACCCTTTGGCTTTATAGACCTAGAGGAAAATATTCTTTATTGAATTCTTCCAAAAATTCATGTCACATAACTTGCTTCGAATGTGGCATAGTGACCATTTGTGTTTCCCACCATTCATAAGCATCTTTTACCAATAGGTGGGTAGAACACAATACTTTCAACTGATCATTACAGGGCGATATTCTGAATAATTTCTTGATTTTCGTAATCCACTGCTCTGCAATGAGGGGTTCTGGTTCCCCTGCAAACTTGGGTGGTCACTGGGCAAGAAAGGCGTTGATAGCCTTTCTGTCGGCTTCAAGGAGACTATCATCTACTCCCCTTGACATGCCGGGATTGGCTGAGGGCCTTGGTCTTTCCCCATCTTCTCTTCATGGCGGGGCCTGCTGGTTCCTTATTTCTTGTAATAATCCAGCAATCTAGGTTGTCCATTATTACATAGCTTTTTCGATGGCTATAACAATTCTTTCTTCTATATTGAACTCTGCTGGAGGTCTAGGGCTTTCCTCTTGTTGTGGGCGGGTCCTAGAGGATTGCTCCTCAGATTCAGCCCTATAAGTTCTTTTACTGGTTTCGCCCCTTGTTTGATCAACCGATTCTTCTACTGGGGCCTTTCTTTTATTTGCACTTGTTTAGCTCTAGTAAGCGGCATTTCAACTTCATAAAACATTCATTAGCATAACATTAATATTTATCACGATATACTTAGTCAGATAAAAACATAGTCATAATATCATATGATTCACATAAATTATCATAAGTCATCAGCAAGCCATTTATAAGTCAAACGTTTTGTACATAAGCTGACTTAGTCTTATGTACCTGTTCCCTTTCACTTAGTGGAGTCTTTCCTTTATCTGTCATCTACACATAAATCATCAATGATAAATAAATCAATCATAATCATGATTTCATGTATTCTAGCTCGATCATTTCTTTCCTTTTCTGCCTATTTACCAATTCATGCTTTGATACCAACTTCTATGGCACTCCAAACCGAGGTGCTTGGAAGCCTTACTTCGGGATCGTTTTGATTGATAAACGTGACTTAGGATTATTGCCCCGATCACACGGAAAAATTTATATATATATATATCATCAATACATGGAAATTTTCCATCAATCATCCAACATGAAATATATTTCATATATCACAGTTATAATAAAAAACTATTCCATAAATATTTTCATTGAAATAAAAATATTCATATTCATCTCCAAATTAACATTATTGTCTTTACATAAATATTCACATGTACAACATTTATATCAAAACTACATAACACTTGGCATGCTGCCTTCATCATCATTTACTCTCTGTTGTTGAAAAAGCATGGGTGAGTAATAATACTCAGTAAGCAAGCCATACATAAATTTTCAATCATTTTCATGCATTTCATAAAATGCAAATGCAATGCATACATAGCATTCATGATATTCTTTTAGATATGACGCTAGTTAGGTGCCTATCCCATACATGCTCCCATTTTAGGGAGGTCGTCGCCGACTTGGGCCTATTAAGCAACTTGGCAATAGCGAGGGGGACATCCAGTCCACTTACTATTTTAACTAAGCCCTATACCTCATGCACATGCTCATTCACATTCACATGCTGGTATGATATTTGCAAATCATAAATAATTTTATAAAAAGCATTTAATAAACAATTTAACAAACGAACTTCAGTTCATGTAAAGGAGTATAGGTATGGACAACCTTAAATAAATTTCATAAAGCAACTTGCAAATAATTTCAAGCATTTTGAAAATAATTTACAAAATATATAACTTACTTACCTTCTCAGTGGGTGTCTTCGACATTCTCTTTTTCTTTTCCTATTCAAAGAAAAAGGATAATTTTATACCTTCTATTCAAGCTACTTCCTATGCATGCTCTATAATATTTGGGCATTATCTCTTTATATGGATATTTTTATCCATAGGTTTCTCAAAATATCCATCCTTATATTTAATATTAATCTCAAATTTTCTCCAAAATTACGCTGTTCATTGTAGCAAATTACTGTAGCAATTACTGTTCATTGCCGAACTTAAGTTGATGAATTAACTCTAACATGGATAGCTGTTACTACAATTGTCTTAATGGGATTAGTGGACATTATGCATGGGTTGAAATTCAGCTCTAAAAAGGCTAGTATAAATAGATGATTTGATGCAAATAGTACTTGATGTCCAAAAACAGCAGTAAGACAAATCAACGAGCAGCCAGGTATTTAAAATTTTTTTATTTATTATTTAAAGATACTGCTCGTTCCATTTAGGCAAATAAAAAAAATTTACATCCAAACCTACATTGATTTTAGTTTACTTATTGTACGTTTATTTCAATTCTGCTATCATTTTATAACTTATTATTATAATAAATGAATTGTATGTTATGAAAATATTTCCGCACTTCCATTAAAATTCAATCTTTGCTAAATATTAAATATTTCACTGAATATATGATTTTCAGCATAATTTAAAATATTTGATAAATTCAGCATTATTTTAACAAGGTTTTAATACTGGGTATTTTAATATGGATCTAAATTAAAATGATTTCGATTTTTTTTCCTTAGATATTATTGTTGAAAAGAATATCATGCTAAAAAATATTTCTTTTAATTAACGTCCAGATTCTGTGTTTCAATGACTTAAAATGGTTTCAAAAATTTTATTTAATAAACCTGCTGAATGTTGATATAATTAAATTAATATACTAATCCAGTTGTTGGACATTGCTATAATTCATGGATACACTATGTTTTTAATTTGATAAACGATTTAGGTGATTTATGAATTAATTTGAATATACCTGCTGGACATGAAATGCTTTGCTGGAAATCAACAAGAGGTAGATTGGTCTTTATTTAATTTTTAATCTTTGCATACCAAAAATATTTTCAGAAACTACTATAACCTTCCTATTAATATAGGATGTGACATTCGCCAAGAATTTGAAGTTAGTTAAAATCATATCGAAATGAAAAGTGATTGACGTTGAAATTTAATATTTAACAGATATAGAAACATAGAAGATGACCATATTTCAGACATATTGCAAAGAAAATAGTTAAGTTAGACCTTGAAACAGGTTCAACAAAATAAGGATAAGAATGGCTAGTTTTAGCCAAATTTGTAAATGTAATTAATAAAAGAGATTAAATTTGAATATGCTAATATGCAAGCATGAGATATTATAAGAAAAATGGTCTTTTCTTATGTGTAGATGAAAGGGAAAAGAAAAGGTAGAAGGTACAAGCTAATTCATAGGTAGGCAAGCAAACCATTTGAAAATACAATTTTATACGACCTTATTCTACAATCTTAAATTGTCTTGGAAATTGCTTCCTTAAAAGCAAATCCTTTTAATGTTGAAAAATATTGAAATAAATGTATTAGAATAGTTTTATTTCAATGGTTTGAAGTATTTGAAGGATACGTTTCAAAGGTTATCTAAATATTGGATTATTTTAGAATTTCCAAAATCCATTGTTTCGAGCAGGATTTAAGGAAGGCCAACACGATAAATAAATTTGAAAAATGATTTGAGTAATGTTCAAAGAATTATACAAGTCTATCACATATAGAAATGAACAATAAGACATGTGGACAAAAGTATATGATATTAGATGAAAGCATGTACTTGCATGTCCTTTGATCATAAAAAAATCATTAATGGGAAATGCATTTGTAAGAAAAATCTTTTGGTTTCAAATATTTTTAAAGACGTTTTATTGTTCAGAAATTATTTACAAAATAGTTAGAAAATATCGTTATTTCAAATATTTTTCTTGAATACTTCAAATAATTTTAGAAATATAAATGTTTTAAGGTTGTCCATCCTTACAAAACATTTTGAGTATAGAACTCGTTAACATGGGTTAAGCCCAGTTTTCAAGATTTGAAAGGAATACAGGCTAAGGTCTGTATTATTTTATGAAAGCATACTAGCATCAAGTTTTCAGAAAAAGGACACAGACCGTGGTCTGTGGTTTTTATAAAATCATGCTAGCATGTGAATGTAAAGGAAAAGTATGCACAAGGATTATATATTAGGTCTACTGTAGAGGATATGCAAGTTAAACGCAGTTGCAAATTGGGCCCCCTTTGCATAGGCCGAGTCGCTTGAATAAGGTTAAATGTTGGTGGTGCTCTTCCTGAAATGGGAGTTGGACACGAATAGCAGCCTGGCTCGTGGGCTATCACCTGGAAGGATTTCTCTCCTAGGGAAGGATGACCACTTAATAAGTGTCACCTACCAAATGGATAAAGACGTATTGCATGTTGCATATGCTTAAAATGAGTTTTATGAAGAGTATTTTAGGACATGAGAATGTCCTATGAGAAAAGGAGCTTTGATAAAAAAAATTTTAGAATATAAATATGTCTATAGAAAAAGAATTTATTTGTCAAGTATTACAAGCATTTCTCACCTTTCTGTAGTAGACGCTTAACAAGCGTTTAAAATGAAAAATGCTTGCTTATTGAGTTTCGACCCATGTTTCGTTTTCTCCAACCATAGACATGTACAGCACAGGCCACGCAGGAAAGGAAAAAAAAGTATGATGAAACTTTTCAACAAGCTGGTCTATATATGGTATGAATGATTATATGAAATTTTCAAAATACGTATGTATGAAATATTTAGATTGAAAGAACTTGTGATGTAGATAAGTCAGTTATTATGATATGAATAATATATGTGAAATTAATGTCAAGAATGTGTTCATATATGATGATATGATGTTATGTAATGAGATATTATGAGTATCATGTGTAAAATTGATGACAAGTATTTGTTATGTGATGAAAGAAAAAAATTGGATGTGATCCACTTAAAAATCCCACCGTGTGATCAGGCAACAGTCCTGAGCCACATTTACCAATCGATAAAGATCCCAGAATAAAGCTTCTAAGCACCTAGGTCGAGGCACCATAGAAGTTGGCATCAGAGCAAGGATTAGTAAATAGGTGTGGAAAGAAAAGATTTGATATCACAAGGAGTGATATCAGAGCAAAAGATGGTAAATAGATCTGGAAAGGGAAGGTAGGATGCTACAAAAATGATATCATAGCAAGGATTAGTGAATAGGTATAGGAAAAATGATGGAAGGGATAGATTGAAATTATAGGGTATACTTATGATGTGTTGATTTTTACGATTATATGAACATATGATGATTTGTCATAATTATGTTGTAAATATAGGAAATTGCTATGATATTTTGATAGGTATATGATTCATAAAGGAAAAGTAATTTTTTCACTATGAAAAGTGATGTTGGAAAGAAAAGTAGGAAAAAATATAAGATTTGAGAAAAATATAGGTAAAAGGGTGGATATTTAGGAAATATATGTTATATGTAATTCTAACTCCATCGTTTATGATTGATAGGATTTGTAATAGAAAGAGCCGCAGTCAAGGTGAGTATGTAGTCGAAGAATCCTTCCTCAATGATTTGATAATTATATATTAAGAATTAAGCATGATGAGAAGCTCGTAAAAGACAATGGGAGTGGAAAGAGAAAAAAATGATGAATAATGAAAGGAAAAATATGGTACCACAGAGAGTGATATCACAGTAAGGATTGGTAGATAAGTATAGAAAGAATGAAGCAAAGGAGAAGATTGAAATCATGATATTTATATTATATATTATCTATCATAATATGGAAAGGATATACTATAAATTGTCCTAGTATTGGTATTTTCATTAGAAAATGCCTAAGTAGTAAGAATAAAATAGATGAAGTCAGCAAAATAAACTTTCTATTGATAAAGATATGTATGAAATATATTTGAGGCAAAGGTGTTCTTTACTATAGAAATGAATTTGTTCATATTTATATATCAAGAATATGTGGAAAGAAAGAAAATGGTTATTACTATTGACATGATTAAATGTATAATTTATATTCATGATAAAATGAGAGGTTATGTTGAGGTACTATTATGTATATAAAAAAATGTTATGTCTATTACAAAGAATAATAGACTTAGTTAAGAGGTAATGAAATAGATAAGTTGCTACAAGTAGTAACTCCCAACCTAGTACTAAGACAATTTATTCTTAGTATTAAAGAAAAGAATATGAGGCAAGAAAGGAAGTAGGAAAATATTGATTGGCAAAAGAAAACTCAAATCAAGGATTGTGCAGCAAAAGCATGATGATCCAATTTAAAATATATATGGGAATAAAGTAGAAAAGAAATACCCTAGTTTGTAAGAATTGCAAAAAAATGGCATTATGGTGAGTGCCTACAGGGTTCAAGTAAGTGCTATAAATATAGTCAAGCAGGCCATGTGGCAAAGGATTGTGGAACAGCTAAGGCTAGAAAGATGAAATTTTCTATTGACAGCCAAGTACGACACATATCACCCCACTTTTCGAATAAACCACAATGAATTTTGGCACGTGGAAGGCCCTCTCAGCAAAGGACTCCTGCAATTGCCACTCAACGAGGCACTGCAACAGACTTGGTGCATGTCCAGGTCTTGAATTGTGCAAAATCTCAAGACCAAGAAGAAAAGATGGTTACAAGTATGATTTATATTTGGGAAAATTTAGCTGTAGCATTATTTGATTTAGGTGCTACATATTCATTTATATCATACCAATACGTAACCACACATATATTGCAAGTAGAAGAAATAAGTAGCATAATCCATGTAGAATCTCCTGTCTATAGGTTAGCAAGTATTAATCAAATATATAAGTCATGCCCTACTTAGATAGGATCAATGATATTGGAGGCCGACCTGATCCTACTACCCATAACGGAATTTAATGTAATACTTGGAATGGATTGGCTAAGCAGAAAGGTATGAGAGGAGTTTCTTCCGTGATGAAGAGATAAGGATTAAGAATGGTGGAAATGAGGAAAAGAGTAAGAGGAAAGTAAGATGACCTAATTGGTCTAACATGAATGTTCCCACTAGGTAATACGTATGTAGTAAGAAAGGGATATTAAAAAAAAATAGTCTCTTCTGACTTTTTAATAATAAATAAATGCAGGATGTTTTGATATTTTACAATTTATGCTAACTATACATGATAAGGGAAAGGTAAGTAAGTTATATATGATTTTGTTATAAATTATGTTCATGATAAATGAGAATGATGTAATAAATGAGAAATCATGTGTTAAATGAGAATGGATGTACTAATATGATTGATAGTTTGGAAATCATGTTTATGCTAATTATGATAATAGAATGATGTTGGCATGGATATTGTAAAACCCCGATCTTAAACACATGTATGAAACCCTAGGGTTGTAAACTCTAGGTAATATATTAATAAAATATATATTCATGAGTATAAAAATATGTGGAAATAGAGGTTGAAATAATTAATTATGAAATTCGGATGAATAGTGCACGTGAATAGTGAAACATGAATAGTAAACGTGGGATTAAGGAATATGTTAAGTTAATCAATTTGGATTAAATTAATCATAAAAGATGAAAAAGGAAGCTTCCCACCAAAGGACAAAATAACAACTTTTTGATTTATTTAGTATTTTCGGATTTTTATTGATTTTTGTGAAGAAAATGAAGAAAATTCATATCTTGCAATCCGGATGTCGGATTGAGATGAAATTTTTTATGGATGGCCAAAATATAATGATGAACATGATGAGTGGTCCAAGATTGATCAAAAATCA
>JAXCLR010000092.1:31566709-31578197 GCA_035584095.1 Annona squamosa
ACATCATTAATGCTAACCCATAACCCTAATTGCCATAATTAGTAAAAATCATAAAATACCTTCATAATTCCATAATTTATAAATAATCATCGTATACATATTCAATGCATACATATAGGTCCTACATAGGTTAGGGTTTCACATATCTACTAATGTGATAGCACAAATTGCCTATCAATTTGTGCTTGAACAATTGGTGGAGCCAATGGAAATCAAGGAAGTAGAAGACAAAATTGATAATGAAATAAAAGTTGAAAAATTGAAGAAAGTTGAAAATTATCATATCAACAAGACTATAACGCCCGAGGCCTAACAATTAGGTATTGTCCACTTTCGGCCTTGGCCCGCACAATTTTTCCCCGTTGGGTTCACGCGCATCTCGTCCTTCCCCAAAAGGCGCCTCAACAGTGTAACTCCAGCGGCCTCCACTTATAGCCCAGGCTCCCTCCCTCTTTCTAACCGATGTGGGATATCACATTCACCCCGCCTTGGTGCTCAAGTGCCCTCGCTAGACACACCAGTAGGATATCGAGAGTAAGTTTTGATACCAGTATGTAACACCCTGACCCTTACTATCACAGGTATTATTCACTTTAGGCCTTGCCCCCATGGTTTTGTCCTTCTAGGTTCACGCTCCCGTCCTTCTCCAAAAGGCACCTCAACAGGACAACTAGTGCCTCCACTTATAGCCTAGGCTCCCCCCTCATCCTAATCGATGTGGGATATCACGTTCACCTCCCCTTGGGGCTCCAACGTCCCCATTGGACACCATCGGCCGGAGGTCGGGAGTCGGCTCTGATACCATTAGTAATGTCCCGGCCCAAAGCGAACAATACTTGTGACAGTAAGGGCCAAGGCGTTACATAATAGTATCAAAATTGACTTTCAATATCTTACTAGTGTGTCTAGCGAGGGCGCTGAAGCCTCAAGGGGGGGTGAATGTGATATCCCACATCGATTAGGAGGGAGGGAACTTGGGCTATAACTGGAGGCCGCTAGAGTTACACTATCGAGGCACCTTTTGGGGAAGGATGGGAGCGTGAACCAAGAAGGACAAAACTGTGCGGGTGAGGACCAAAGAAAACAATACCTGTAACAGTAAGGTCGAAGGCGTTACATAATGGTATCAAAGCCAACTCCCGATGTGCTGCTTGTGTGTCCAGTGAGGGCACTAGAGCCCAAGGGGGGGTGAATATGATATCCCACATCGATTAGGAAGAGGGAGGGAGCCTGGACTATAAGTGGAGACCACTGGAGTTACACTGTTGAGGCACCTTTTGAGGAAGGACGGGATGCACGTGAACCCAAAGGGGCAAAACTGTGCGGGCCGAGGCCAAAAGCGGATAATACCTTCCTGTTAGGCCTGGGGCATTACAAAGACCTTAAAGAACTCTTTTATAGCTTCTATGAAATACAAGAAAAGAGGCTAACTGAGCCATTTGAGGAGACTAAAAAGAGAGCTGAACTTCTAATGCATAACCCACATGAAAGGAATTTTGATCGATCGGGAATTAGTCAATTATCATATGAGTGCTGGGTTGAACACACTAAACTTAGCCTTGAATGGGAGGCAACCCGTTACACTTTTTGATTTTTGATTCCAAGGCATGGGTTCATGATCTGTCATATGTGTCTTGAAGTAGAAAAACCTGAGAAGATCATCCCTTTTGAGAGCATACAAGTTAATGGGAGTTTGACTTTGCACTTAGTCAATTCTCATTCCTTTTGTTTTACAATCTTCAATTTTTAGTTCAAATATTAATCCCACTAATAATTTTGAGTTAGCAGAGGCTTCAACAATCCTAGCTTATTCTTTCCAAGGAGCATTCAATTGAGGTATTTAAACTAGAGGTTCCCACATTTGAAGGAAATAAGAAGTGTGGCATCAATGCAAGTTATTCCCATCCATGTGTTAATTGAACAATTTGGTTAGTTGCATGCTTATTCATCTTGTTCAAGACAAGCCAGTAAGGTTGATTACATTGCAAGTTGCATGGTCAGCTCAATATGCTTGTGCAGGAATTGTAGTTCGAAGTGTATAATTTTGAAGAGTGAGAATGTATAATTTCAATCCTTACTGTGAATCCTTTTGGAATTGCAAGTTGTTAATGCATAAATGAATTTGGAATGCAAGTTAAAAGTGCAGCTTGAACATGATTTTAATGGTCGTGAGGCTTTTAATGCATGGAGCGATTCATGGGTCATTTACACTTTAATCTATCAAAATTAAATTGAACATGTATATAGTGGAATGCAATCAAACTATAGTTTTGGATGGATGAAATATAAGATCACAATCTCTATTCATTTTTCAAGGAAGCACAAGCTCAAGGCAATGAATAATAGGCATATCATGTATAATTTTGGGATTTCAATCTAGTTTCAAGTTGTTAAATAATGGAACCAAGGTTTTCAAGCGTTTCATGATCATTCAAGAGGAGAAAAGCGTAGTGCAATGAAGTCATGACCTTAGAAGTGAACCTTAGTGCCAAAAGTTACAAAAAAAAAATTCAATGCAGTAGAAATGCAATCAGCAGCATGGTGGCTAAGACCCCCACACTAAAAAAAAAAAAAGAAGGCTGAAGTGCACCACCGTTGGAGGTAGCAGCATTGGTGCTGCGGCCACCTAAAACTAAATTTTTTTTTTCAAGTGCAAAAGTGACCAGACCATGGTGGTGTCCACAAGTAAAAATAGATAGGAAAAAGCAAAAAAAGCATCCCAACTTCAATAGGTCATAACTTTTGATCTTAGAGGAGTTAGGAGTCGCGGCGTATTAACGGAAAGTATTTTTTGAGCTCATCAACATAATATCATGGCTTGAAATTTGAGTTAGATTGCATGAGAAGAGCTTGTGTTGTGCTTATGTGGGGTGTAGAGTGATGAGCATTTGAGCTTGTTGCGACCCTTTGAATTTATGATGCTCAATTGCTTCCTTCTTCCTATCTGCGACACGCTTTCAATCGAGCCATCTTGTTATACATTATCCTCTTTGGCAATTCATTCGATGATAGACGCTTCATCTATCATCATATGTTAGTATTGCAAAGGTGGCCTGATGCACATTTTCGGCCAATAGAGGAAGAAGAAGGAGAAGAGAGTGACAAAAATGAGGAGCACTCTTTCTATCCCAATGACTAGGAGAGTCACTAGTTCCTTTTCTCTCTTTTTCTTTTCATTTCTTTTATTTTATTTGTTTGTTATTTTTATCTGCATATCATTTGCATTTGCATCTCTATGTCATTGTCATTTTCATTTTTCTTAGTTTCTATGCATTAAGGACAATGTTTTCCTCAAATTTTTTTGAGGTGGGGAGGGTGCTTTGTCCTATTCTATTTTTATTAATGCATTCATTTAGGTAGCCATATTATATGTGTTAGGCTACATTGCATTCAAAATCTTACTTGTAATAATTGATTAGTTGTAATCTATCTTAATGAATACTTACAATGTTCAAGAAAATTTTAAATTGAAATCAAAATTCATGAAAATTTTGAACTTTTTTTACCATGATTATGCATTAATTAGGCTTTAATGTATTAAATTTTCAAAGTTTTCAAGTGACACATGAACGATATGATTAGTTAAGTAGTCGAATTTTATAGTTTACTTCTATGCTAACATGTTCAAATGAGATGATTAAGGCAAATTTTTGTGTAACATGAATGCTTGTGCATAATTTTGCATTTTTGTCATATCTTTTTGCAATTTGTCCCCGATTTTAGCCTATATATATTTGCTTTTTTGCAACCTTACATTTTAAAGTAAATACATTATCTCAGTGGTTCATATTGTAATCCATCTTTTTATTTGGGACTTAGGGTTGAATTGAAAAATCTGTATATATAATATATTGGCATACATATATTCATCATAATAGGATTTTGAATAAATAATGAAGGGGGTGACTAACCCGAGTTGAGTAATCGGGTGTTAGCACTTACAAATGGCAAGGTTTGTGCAAAAAGGGCAAGGAAAAACCAAAATAAAAGCGCTTCACAAAATAAATTCTCCCCCAACAGAGCATCACATCCTGAGCTTACTCAAAGATCTTATCGATTGGTAAATATGAACCAGAATTGTTGCCTTGACCATATAGCAGGTTCTTAATTGGATCACGTTCAAATTTTTTCATTTCATCTCTTTTCTTTCATCATTTCATTTACTTGCATTTCACTCCATTCATCTTACAAGTGACGATACACTTGTACTCAATTGTGCATATCATTCATAACATATTAACTTGCTCTCATACATTAAAGGTCCTCTTGACCCGATCATCACATTTTCATTCCATACATACATAATCCAAACCTTCCATGTCAATAGGATACTACCAATCCTTGCTCGGATATCAAGCTCTATGATATCAAGCATTTTGTTTACACACTTATTTACCAATTCTTTGTATACAAGCACTTACCATTTAACCCATCTTTTACCTCAACCATAACATATCCATGCAAGGCATTTTTAATATTTTACCTTCTTAATCATAAAATAACTGTACAAGGTGTGATACCCAAACCCAAGTAAGGCTTATATATTGATAACTCGTAAAAATGCGAGTTATCATGGCCCATTTCAGATTATATTTGTGTGTTAGTCCAAGAGATTAGGCATAGTTTGCATCTATTTAGCTTAATTTTCACTCGCTTTGCATTTTAGGAGCATTATTTAGTTTTTATGCATTTTTAGCATTAATTAGGCATTTTTAGTCCATTTATTTGGTTTATTCATTTTTTGCAGGAAGGACGGGTAGTATGAAGGCATGCAGGTGAGTGGGATGTAGAACGAAACTAAGTCACGAGGCATGTGGATTTTGCCAAGGTGCCGACCAGTGGCTCCAAGGTGCCACCCTACGAGCCCTTGCTAGAACTCTAGCACAATCCAACAAAGAAATAGCTTCGCCACTTTATCATCATGCAGACAAGTCCAGAAGGGTTTTGAGGATCACATGACACAATAGCTTCCAGAGAGTTGGCGCCTAGGTACCGAGGCATGAATTCCTAAGGTTTCCAAAAAAGTGTCTAAGTCCCCCAGTATACAGGGAGTTAGCACTTAGGTGCCAATATGCATCCGTACGAGCAGAATTTTGTATGTGGGTTGCGTAATTCAAGATTATAAATAGATCATAGGGGTTTGCACGCTGGAAAATATGACTAGGAGAGAGCCTAGAACCAAAATTCATAGCCGGAGAAGGATGAAAACTCGATCTAAACCTGGACTGAAGAGAAGATTTAACCTCGTCGGTGGAAACTGTCAGAAAACCAGTTTTCTTTTTATCTTTCTATTTTTCTCTTTCTGATTCTCTGGATACTTTCATAATGGATGTAAAGGATTTTATGATCATGTCTTTGAACTAAACTTCCTTTAGATGGATAGTTAGGGTGAATTGATATCTAATTATATTATATTGGTTCTTTGAGATTCAGGAATGAATATTTGATTTTTCTATATGATTGTGTGTGATTTACCCTTGCACATGTGGTTTAATGCTTTTGATAAGATTAGCTACCTTTGTAAGATGATTTAATTGCTTGATTAATCCTTATAAAAGGAGAATTTCTGCTAAATCCGTGTGTAGGGCATAGGTTTTCTCTTTGTTAAGGAGAATTGTTTAATAGGTAAGAATATACCGTTAAATCCTATGTAATCAATAAACAGGTTATGAACTTATCAATTCCACTTTATTTAATGGCATGAGAACATAGCAATTGAATACGGTGTAATTAGCTTTATATTTGCTGGAAGACTTATATAAAGATTATTGAACTTGGACTAGTAAATCCATGCATAATCCAATGGAAAAGAACCAATGCAATATAATTTAGATTCAACTGAGCTATCCATCTACCATCCCCGATTGATAAACCTATTTTTCATATTCCAGCGATTCCATGAACTCAATTCTAATTTCTTTTTGTGTTTGTTAACTTTAATTTTAAATTCAAAAACTCAAAATCTTCTACCCACCGAAAGCAGTTAAACAAATTAATAATTTTAGTTAGATAATTCCTTGTGGGAATGATACTCTACTCACTCTTTACTACTTGATTCGGCACGTATACTTGCGTTAAAAGCGAGCATTTTAATAGGTATATACGTAGCGCGTTAACATGTCACTTTTCATGTGCAAAAGTTAAACACTTTTATCCTTATGTGATTAAACAAATTTCCACGATATTTAACTTGATCAAATCCATCCATATGAAAGAACACCTTGTTTTAACTGTTCACAAAAAATTTCATCTTAAAATGATCATTCTAGATCAAGATATGAGCATTTGAAAATATCATATGGAACTGGATAAAATTAAATCATTATCATCATAATTCAATCATGATTAACATAATCTATACCATCCATGAGGTAGAGCATGTTAACTTGTGCTTACCTTTCAAATTTCACGTCAATCCGCATTATGGGTGTCAAGTTATACATTTTTTAGCAGTAGCCACATCGATCTCATAATTATCATTAACTTAATCATAATTAATGGAATTAAAGATCATGCCAAATCATCATTTTCATACCTCATTTTGTCGTTTTTTAGCACATTAACTCATGTTGGGCTAAGGTGATTAACTTAACGACCATATTTAGTCATTTGCCCTAATTTCATCAATCCACTTCAATTATATAATTAACACTAATTACATGACCAGACTGCAGGTATGAGTCACATTTGTTTTGGGCATCATAGAGGGTAAGAAAGGTTTTTGTATATTTTTTCATATTCCACAGGCATTTTTTAATCCCTTAATTATTGTAAATCCCATGTGCCCTTTATCAAGATAATAGGCAATAATTATTATAATTTAAAAAATAAGTAAAGCCACTCTCTCATGCGATGCTTTGTTGGAATATCTCTTGATGCTTACAGAAAACCCACAAATAGCCTCCTATTTCAATACATGCAGTGAACAAAGGTGATTATTTTAACACATCATTTTCACTGAAAATATAATATTGTTGACCTTGGAAATAGGTAACGAAATGTAGCTTTTAATGCTATTATTTTCCCACACCTTGATCCCATCTGCCCTCCTTAACTATTGCTATCTTCTAGTGAACTTCCCCACTTGGACCGTTGATACCATTACGTAGTAACATCCATTATTATATTCAACATGTAAATAAATTTAAAATAACAACAAATTTTATAAAGGCATGTAAAGAATTAAATTTATGAATTAATATTTCTTTTTTATTTTATATTTATAAAGTTGTATGAAAAATTAAATTTATTGAGTAATCATCTTTTTTATAAAAATTTATATTTTGAGAATGTTTTTAGAATACACATTTTCGATTTAATTGACGTGTCAAACATGTGTATTAGTGATATATCAATTTCTATGCGGCCCGCCAAATTTAGGGAATGATATTTTTTGATGAAAAATTAAGATCATGAGAATATTTAGGCAGTCCATTAAGTGGGGCTCCAATAATGCACTTGCATGATTGAAAAAATTAGCCATAAATTTTTTGGTAAATAGACAAATAAATTTGTAACCTTTTCAATGGCTTAGATTTAAATCCAAGATAAGAATAAATGAGTATGTATAGATTGATGTGTAGAGTTAAGAAAGACCTAAAACACAACCAGTGGACATTGCATGGTTGTGAACTCAATTGGATAATTTGCGAATCAAGGCTTACCTATGTTTTGATTATTAACAACCAAATTTGAGAATATTAAAGGTACTAATGCATTTGATTTGATATTTGAAATTAGAATTTTGGATTTCAAGTAAAGACAATGTTAAGGCAAATTTCAGCATTGACTTAAGTCAAGTCGATGACCTAAGTTGACTTCAAGCAGTGTTTTGGAGATAGAAAGAACAATGCAAACACTTGATAGATCAAAGTTGTACCCTAAGTCGACTCTGCTTATAACTTAAGTGAAGTTGCAAATCGAAGTTGACTTCGGCTGCGACTTGAATTTAATCGAGCGGCTGAAGAATTCTCTAATTGCAAAAAGAAGGTAACAATAGTTAGCTAGAACATTCATTGAGCTTTCACCTTCTCATTTTCAAGTAATTCATTGGTCATTAAGTGATCTTCAAGGAGAGAATCTCACTTTTATTGCAAAGGGCTACAAGTTCTTATCTTCCTTAAGCACTTGAAAGTCTTCTAAGTGCTGAAATTATTATACACAAATTTGTAAAGTGTAGATTCATTGCTTTTAAATCATTGATGTATTGTGATACTTGGCTCAGTGTTCCAAACCAAGCACAAGTTGAGATAAGTAGTATATGGTTGGGGTGAAACTCACCATCTACTTGTGTAAACTATTGTGAAGGCCTCTTAGAGCTACAATCTAGAAGAGAGCAGATGCTCTATGTGGCGCCCCGAACCGGGGTGCCTAAAAGCCTTACTTCGGGATCTTATCGATTGGTAAATGAGACTCAGGATTGTTTCTCTATGTGGGTTCTTAATTGGAACTTGTTCAATTTTTTTTCTTTTTCTTTCATCATATAATCATATACTCATCATCATTTGTAATGGACTCATCCATATCATCATAAATCATAAACTTCCAATATTATTGATAACTTTATAATTTCATACAATCTATGTCTTTTTCGCCATATCCCATTAGGGCATTTATTCATATAAAAATCTATTGACCTTTATAGATTCCTCTTTTCCTTTAGCAATATATATCTTTCATCACTTAAATTTTCCCTCCACCTGACTAAGGGGGGAAAACAAAACATGAGTCGAAATTCAATAAGCAAGCATTTTTCATTCTTGTTTAAATGCATTTCTCTCAACTTGGTAGGAGACACTTAGCAAGTGATCAACTACCGATGGAATAGAAATCTTTTCGTAAACCATTCATGAAAATCATTCATGTAAACCATTCATAAATGCATTTCTCTCCATTCGATAGGAGACACTTAACAAATGATCAACTATCAATGGAATAGAAACCTTTTCATAAAACATATGCTTGCAAACTTAACATATAAACCTCTTTTTCATGAACATAAAAATATTTTTCATAAAACTTCCATTTTCCAAGGACATTCTCATGTCCTTAAAACATTTTTCATAAAACCTTTTCAAAATAAGCATATCATCATGCATTACGTTTCTGTCTGTCTGGTAGTTGACACTTACCAAGTGATCACCCTTTCCTCAGGAGAGAGACCCATAAAACCTTTTTCAAAGCAAACATATACGTCATGCATTACGTTTCTGTCCGTCTGGTAGGTGACATTTACCAAGTGATTACCCTTTTCTCCTTAGGAGAGAAACCCATAAAACCTTTTTCAAAACAAACATATGCATCATGCATTACGTTTCTGTCCATTTGGTATGTGACACTTACCAAATGACCACCCTTTCTTCCTTAGGAGAGAAACCCTTTCATTAGATAGCCTGGTAGCTGGGCGGCTATCCTTTCCTTCTCCCATTTTAGGGAGGGCGCCGCCGACATTTCGCCTTTTCAAGCGACTTGGCCTATGTAGAGGGGCCCATCTTGCAACCGCGTCAGGTCTACATATCCTCTACAGTAGACCTAGTACATAATTCATGTGCACATTCCTTTCTCCACATTCTTATGCTAGCATGCTTTTTATAAAACTCCACAAACCCTAGTTTGTGATTTTTCCTGTTCAAAACTTGATGCTAGTACGTCATTTCAAAATAGTACAGACCTCAGCTTGTATTCCCTTTTCTAACTTGAAAACTTGGCACAACCCAAGTTAACAAGTTAATAAAAATATTTTGTAAGGATGACCAACCTTAAATAATTTTATAAACTTTTAAATAACACATTTCTAAATCATTTGAAATATTTGAAAGAAACATTTGGGAAATAGTAAATTCGAAACATTGCTAAAATGTTTATAAATAAATTTTGATCGGTAAAATAATTTTGAAAAATATTTTAATATTTGAAAACAAAAGACTTTGTAAACGTTTTTCTTTCCATTTTTGGGTTTTCCATGAACAAAGGATATATAAACACATAATTCATTTTTCATATGATATCATATTCTTTGTCCACATACCACATGGGTTACTTCTATATGAAGGTAAGCTTGTATGATCCTTTGATCATTACTTTTTAAAAAAGTCATCATTCAAATAGATTATCGGTCGGCCTTCCTTAAATTCCTTTCAAAATATTTTAATAAATCATTTTAAATTCATTTGATAAAACCAAATATTATTTGGAAATCGAAATTTTCTTTTTCCATTATAATACAACCATTTCCACATTTTTCCTTATTTTCATAAGGATTTGCTTATGATAAAACAATTCCTACATAACTCAACATTTCTTCTTACTTTCATATGAATTTGCTCATGATAAAGCAATTTTGACATATTCCGTGGTTGCAATATAAAACATATAAAATCATTTTAAAAAAGTTTGTTTGCTTACCTTTGCTTTGCTTTAATCTAGCTCCTTTATCCTTTCCATTCCTTTTCTTATACAAGTGAAAAGGATATACATACATTATCATATATATGTTATATTCATTTATAACCTTATTTTCCTCCATAGTTTCTCATAAAGGTTAACCTTAAAAATACTTGGTCATTATTTTCATATATGAATTTTTATCCATAAATTCTTAAAAATCTCATCCATATATCCTTATAAAATATAAAAATAAACCTCAATTTGTTCCAAAATTACGTTGTTTACTGTTCATAATTACTATTCAAAATTATTGTAGCAGATACTGATCACGATCACTGTTCATGTATCTTGTTCACCCGAGGTTACTGTTCACAGCACCGTGGGTTACTGTTCATGGGTTCCAAAAATTGACATTTTTTTCAAAAATAAAAATACCACGACATAGATTATGGCTAGTATATCATGGAAAAATGAATTTATCATCATTAACTTGGCCAAATAAATTATTTTTTTCATATACTAAAAATCAATATAATTTTACTTAAACATATCCTTAATTCCAAAAATTATGAGATTAATATATCATCATTTTAACATTATAATTATCATAATCATTTATCCTAAATCATCGTTTATCAATATTAGAGCATTATTTACATATATCATATGCTATCTTCCCGAATGCTCTATCTTTGTTCCAAATTTTCGATGTTTAAGCATAATTCCATTTGAGCATTATAACTATGCTTATTTTCTCATGCTTAGGAATTTTCTAAACATAATTTTACCTTATCTAACATCTAAAACAAGTTTGAGGAGAATTCACTTACCTCAAGTGAAGATACGCTCCTTCCTTCTCCTCTTTCTCTCTCCTCTCCTTCTTTCCTTGCTTCTCTTGGCTTAAAACGTGGGTGGGTGTGGGAAAATGAGCTCTTGCTCAATCTTGAGAGCTAGGATATGTGCCTTGGACGTCCACCCATTGACCCCTATTTATAGTTTTTGATTTTCATGAAATTGTAATTTATCCCCTTGCTCAAGGTATTAAATTATAAATATATTTTTTTCTAATTTTCAAAAGGTGTATTGAGCCTTGTGCAGCCCC
>JAXCLR010000092.1:31581940-31598143 GCA_035584095.1 Annona squamosa
TACAAGGGGTTAAGTTTTTAAGTTACCAAAGAAATTTTTAAGAACCCAATTCACCCATCCCCTCTTGGGTTTTGCCACAAACTCGGGGTCAACAAAAATGAAAAAAATCCAAAGCATATGTGATGTTAAAAAAATGGACAGCAACATGTAGCTATGGAGTGATGTTCGATCAAACAGCTTTTATGATTTTATTTTATTTTTTAATAGCTAATTTGATACCTAAATGAGCTTCTAGCTAGGGTAATTAAGTGTATATTAATTAAAGGCTGTAATTTTGTGGAAAAATTACAAAAAAGGGCAGTTGACGTGGATGTGATTGCATGGACACTAAATGGACAGCAGGAGATGTGGACAGCTAAGCTGCTGTATTTGATTTTTTATGTTTTTTTTAATAAGCTTAGCGGACCTCTAAATAGGTTATTAATAGGGTGGTTAATTATCCATTAATTAAAGTAAAATGGTGTGGAAAAAAATGTGCAAAGGGCTGCTGAAATGGATGTTCAAACAGGGGGTAGATTTGTGTTCATTAATGTATGGATTCTTGATGATTTATTATAAGATAAATTTCTAATTTAAATGGACCATATTTTACCATGTCAGCAATAGGGGATAAATACACTTTAATTAAATGCTAAATGATGTGGCAAGTGGGTCCCACAAGGCTGGAAAATCCAGCTTATGTTAAGGTATACATGTCCATAACATATAAGAGAGAGAGAGACAGAGAGAAGTCAAGGGGCAAACCTCCTTGAAATTCCAGCAGCAAGCACGTTCTTTTCCAGTAGCAATGGAAGGGAGAAAAAAAGGAGAAAAAGAGAAGGAAAAATGGGAAGAAAGAAGAGGACCCAAGCTAGGAAAAATGGAGTCCAAGTTTGATTCAATTATATGTAAGTATACCCCTTGATTATGGGTTGAAAATCATAACTAAAATTTTCTTAACCCCATGTATGATGTTGCTGTTTTGATGTTTAATTATGATTACATGATGATTCATGATTTAATAAATTACATAAGTTGATTTGGGCTTAAGTTATGAATTTTAGAAAGAATATGAATTAGGGTTACGTATATGACCCGATTTTCATGTTTTCATGTTAAAAATGATACATGAATAAGCCCAAATGATTTAGGGATGTTATGGAGGATAAAATACCCCATATTTAAGTTATTTTGAGTGTCCAAAAGGATTTGAAAAGATTAGTCCTAAATCTAATTTTATGGACATATGATTGGACATGTCAAAACAGGTCAAATGGATACCCAAAATGTGTATAAATATTGCTATTATGCAAACCAAAGAATTTTGGAATTTAATTATGTGTTAATACCCTAAATTCAAGTTAAGAAAAGCATGATTAATTTCTGGAATTACTGATTAGAAATCTGTTTTGAATTAAGTGTCAAAAGAGGCGTTGAAATGATGAAAAACGGGTTCTAATGTTGCTGTTTTGGAACCCTATGATGAATGGATTAAAATCCGAAAATTAAACACTAAATTATATGATAATTAAGGGGTTTAATCATGTTGATTAAGGACTTAAGTTGCTTTGTTGAAAAATTTTAAGAAACACATGAATTATGTGTTGAGAAATGGACACATATGGAGAGATAAGCTTGAATAAATGAGGAAAGATTCATGTGAATTGTTAAAATGTAAAAATGCATGAAAATATGATGGAAAACATGGATTAGGTTACTGTTTTGATAAATAATGATAATCTCAAATTTCGAGATTATTATATGATGTTTAAGTTATCAACTAAGTGCTTAAAATGAGCACCGTTGTGTGAAAAGTGAAAATTATGTTAAAAATGATAAATGAAGGTAATGAACATCTAAATAATAATTTAATAAATGATTTCTACATGTATGTAAGTTTACCTTACATAAGGTTATTAAAAATGAATGGATGATTGATATGTATAGGCTATGTGCTAAGTATGAGTACCCGACTTGAAGGACAAGTTGGTTAAGTTAAGTCTAAAAAAATTTATGTAGGTTGGAAAACCTAAGGGATATATGCATTTGAAGTTGATGTGAATAAATGAAATTTTATTTTCATTTATCTAGGCAAAGGCAAAGGAAAAGAATGAAAGAAGGGGATTATGGCGATCTTGGGTAAGCAAGTGAACTTTTCAAATTACTGATTTCTCTTTATATGATGAAATGATGATATGTCGATGTTTTTATGAATGTGTGATACCTGGACCCAAGTAAGGCTTATGTATATGAATTCAACACATACATATGAATCATGTATGATTTAGTGGAATTATGAATGATTTTTATTGCAATTTTTATGATTTATTGCAATTAGAGCAAATGATTATGAATGATTAATATAAGTCGATATGGATCAATATGATTAAAGAGGCTTAATGAAGATTAAGTAATGTGAATATATTGAAGATAATTACTTCATGTATTATGGTTTAACTAATGGAGATTATGATGTTAATTATGGATTAATGGACGCAATTGCTAGAAAATCCATAATTCGACGCTGGGAAGGCGGATTAAGATGAAAATTGAAAGGTAAGCACATAATTTTGTGATTAATCATATGTACAGGTTGGATTATGAAAATAATGATGAAATTAGGGTGAAAATTGATCATCACTATCAAAATTCAAAGATGGATTCAAATAATCATAACTTGAGCTAGAAAAGTCGGATTGAGACGAAATCTGAAATGAACGGTTAAAATTATAAGATCCATAAAATATGAGGCTTGGATTAACCTAATGATGATGTGATCTTGGTTGCACAAAAATGTGTGTATATTATTGATTTTTTGTGCACCAAAAAGTAAGTTTGTATTTATGTTAAAGTAAGGTGATGAACTATATGATTAATGGCATAAATGAGGTGGCAAAAGGAGGTAATTACACATGGATTTTTTGAATTACTTTAATTGAAAAAATTCATAATAAAATCAAGTGATTAATGAATTAATTTAAGGAGCTAAATGGCTAGCTCAAGTGACGTAATGGAGGTGGCCCACACATGGACGTTTAAGGGGCTATTTACATGGAATTTTTAATTTTAAAAAATAAAAAATGTGTATTTAAATGACCTAGGCAGCTAGGGGGAGATGTGGACGTGATTAGGGGTTGATTTTGTAGCAAGAAAATGCCACAAAGTCAACAATAAGTGGACCCCACCAAGGTCAATAGCAACATGTAGCTAAGGAGATATGCTCGGTCAAGTTGCTTTTTGTGATTTTTAATAATTTTTTAATAGCTAATTTGACCCCTAAATGAGCTTCTAACTAGGGTAATTAAATACCCATTAATTCATGTGAGAATTAGGTGTGGAAAATGGCACAAAAGCTACTGCGTTTGACATTGAATTGCATGAGCATGAAATGGACAACAATAGAGAGTGACGTCCAAGGCTGGAAATGTGATTTTTTATGATTTTTTTAACAAGCTAAGTGGACCCCTAAGTAGGCTATTAACTAGGGTGGTTAATTAGCCATTAATTAGAGCAAAATGGTTGTGAAAAAACATGCAAAGGGCTGCTGAAATGGACGTTGCATTTTGTGGACAGATTGTGTCCATTAATGATATGGATTTTTGATGACTTTTCTTAAGATAATTATCAAATTTAAATGGACCATATTGTGCAACGTCATCAAGAGGGATAAGTATACTTTGATTAGCTGCTAAATGATGTGGAAAATGGGCCCCACACAGCTAGAAAATCTAGCCATACATGAGGTGGTTGTCCATAAAGTGTAAGAGAGAGAAAGAGAGAAAATATGCTAAGGAGCAAACCCATCTTCCAGCAGCAAGCACATCCCCATTTTTTCCAGTAGCAAGGGAAGAAAGAAAAAAGGGAAAAAAGAGAAGGAAACAAGGGAAAAAAGAAGAGGAACGAAGCCATGGAAATTTGGTTCAAGTTTGATCCAATACATATAAGTATACCCCTTGATTATAGGTTGAAAATCATAATTGAAATTTTCTTAAACCCTATGTGATGTTGCCATTTTGATGTTTAATTATGATTACATGATAATTCTTGATTTAATGAATTACATATGGTGAATTTGTCTTAAGTTATGAATTTTAGAAAAGATATGAATTAGGGTTACATGTATAACCTGATTTTCATATTTTTGTGTTAAAAATGATATATAAATTAGCCCAAATAATTTATGGATGATTAAGAAGATAAAATACCCTAAATTTAGAGTATCTTGGACATTCAAAGTAGGTGAAAATGATTGCCCAAAATCTGATTTTAAGGGTATGTATTGGAACGTTCAAAGAAGGGTAAAAATGGGTACCCAAAATGTGTATGAAGTTGCTATGTCACAAGTAAAAGAATTTTGGATTTTAAGTATGTGTTAATACCCTAAATTTGGGTTAAGAAAAATATGATTAATTCATGAAATTTATGGATTAGAAAACTGTTTTGAATTAAGTATCAAAACAGGTGTTGAAATGACGAAAAATGGGTTCTAATGTTGCTGTTTTGGAATCCTATGATGAATGGATTATAAATCCAAAATTAAACCCTAAATTATGTGTTAATTAAGGTATTTAATCATGCTAAATACAAACGTAAGTTTCTGTATTGAAAAATTTTAAAAAACACATGATTTATGTGTTGAGAAATGGACGTATGTGGAGAGACAAGTATGAGAAAATGATATATGGTTTATGTAAGTAGTTAAAATACAAAAATTCATGAAAAAATGATTACATATGTGGATTAGGTTACTGTTTTGATAAATAATGATAATCTCAAAATTTAAAATTATTATATAATGTGTAAGTTGTTAATTAAGTGCTTATAATGAGCACCGATGTGTGCAAAATGAAAAATATGTTAAAAATGATAAATGGAGGTAATGAACCTCCAAATAATGATTTAATGAAGGATTATTACATGTATGCAAGTTTACACTACAAAAAGGTATTAGAATAAATGAACGGATGATTTGATATGTATAGGTTATGATACGTATGAATGCCCGACTTGAAGAATAAGTAGGTTAAGTTAATGTAATGCAGATCCAAATAAATTTATGTAGGTTAGAAAACCTAAGGGATATATGCATTCGAAGTTGATGTGAATAAATGAATGTTATTTTCATTCATCCAAGCAAAGGAAAAGAATAAAAGAAAAGGATTATGGCGATCTCAGGTAAGCAATCGAACTTTTCAAATTATAAATTTTTCACTATATGTTGAAATGATGATTATGTCAATATTTTTATGACTATGTTTTAATGAATGGGCAAACACAAGTTATGAAAATTGATGGCTTTAACGAAAAGCCGCAAGTTTTGAAAATGTCGGTTTTAATGAATGGTTGTAAGATTGGAACATGATGACTTTAATGAAAAGCCTTAAGGTTTGCTTCATGGGAAGCAAGCAACAGTTTTTAAGATAGATAATTTATCACAAGTGTTGCCAAGGTTGGGAACGCTTTATGTTAATGGAATTTAGAAATTTTCTTATGAGTAAGCAAGTTCTTCATGACGATTATTTTGAAGGATTTTATTGATTTATGCTGATGGTTTTAGAAAATTGCTTTTAAGTAAGCAAATTCTTTATGATGTTGTTTCAAATGTATTTTATAAGAATTTTTTTTCCTTTTTCACAAAGTAATTTTTAGCAGATAAGATTTGGTATTCTCTTATGATATTTTATGATAAATAGCTAAGTTTATATAAGAAAAAGAAAAACTGATTTAATTTATGGAAAAATATTGATTTTTTTATGTTATGATAATTAAATATAAACGATGATTTGGACAAAGTCCATACGTTTTGAAATGATATTCGAAAAGTTTTGATTTCCTTTAAATAAGGAAATTTATGATAAAAATGTCTTGAAAAGTGTTTATATGAATGTTGTTGAATGAGATTTAAGGATGACTAACCTAATAACTGATTTCATAAAATGGTCTAATTTCAGATTGCTAAATGACATGCAAAAGACTGTGCAATTCTCCTTTTATGTAAAAATAGTATCATAGATATGTAGACAATAATCTAATTTTTAGGTTGTGGAAAAGGGGATGGCATAATTGCATTACTTTTGTAAGCAAAAGGCCCTGAAATGGAAACTAAAAAAATATTGGAGAAATATATTGTTTATTTTTTAAAATCTAAAATTTTTGAATTTCTTTTATCATAAGGGGTTTTAAGATGTATTATTTCTCAAACATTTCAAATATTTATTCAAATATTTTAGTCAAAATATTTCTAAAAGAATTTAAATAAGGTCATCCTAAAATTAGATTTCATATGACAACTTGTTTAAAGTGGGTGCACTCGCTTTACAAGTTGGCACGGACTGCAGTCTGTTATGCGTTTTCAAAAATAATTTTTAAAGATATAGACTTCGGTCTATGATGTTTTGCAAGTATGGATGCAGGCTACAGTCCGTGATCCCGGATTAAAAGGACATGGGCTGCGGTCTGTGGTTCTTTAAATCAAACGGACTGCGGTCTGTCAGGATAATGTATAGTGCACCAATACAAGCAATAGGCTGGTTGTGAGCACGGTTGGGATGACCGGGCCCACTCTACATAAGGTGAAGTCATTAAAGGATGACAGGAGTGCCAGCGATGCCCTCCCTGAGATGGGAGCAGGATAAATGAATAGCTGCCTGGCTAGCATGTTGTTAAGGATTCTCTTCCAAAAGGTAGCATGATCACTTGCTAAGTGTCACTACTAGATGAAGAGAAATATATTTGCTTATGTTTTGCTTTTGAAAAGCCCAAAGATTAGGACATGAAAGTATATTTTTATGAAAGTTATCATAAATGGATTTTTATGAAATGAATACCCTAAAAATAGGATTTTTTACACAAAAGTGTAAATAACAGGAATGAAAAAAATATTTTTATGCAAATGTATTTATGAAAATGGTTTATGTATTTTATTTGCCTTGTTTGCTATAAACAAGCCCCAAGATGGAAATTATGAAAAGATTTATGTCAAACTTAGTTTTGGATATAAGAATGTTCATTTCCAAAGGATTTAAATAATAAGTGTTTATGGACATGAGAATGTCCAATGCCAAAGTATTTTAATAAAATATGTTTTAGAACATATGAATGTCCATTGTCAAAAAATTATGTCAAAAATATTTTGAGACATCAAATGTCTCTTGGCTAAAGAAGTTTAAGATAAAAAATATTTTTGGACATAGAAATGTCCTTTGCCGAGAAAGGATTATGTGTATGATGTTTTTAGGACATGATGATGTCTTTCTCTAAAAAGGGTTCTGAGGAAAATGTTTTGAACGTAAAACGTCCACTAATGAAAGATAATTTTATGTAAATATCTTTGAACATTAAAAACGTTCATATAAGATTAAAGAAAATTAATTAAAGAGGATAAAACGTATATGTTTTGCCTTAACAAGCCCAGACATGGCTTGTAAATGATTTTAAGAATGAATGTTTTATGTAAATATTCAACGACATGGAACTGTCCTTCTGAAGAAGGATTTTATGATAAAATTTTAGGACATGTAAATATCCTCAAGTAAAAAGGTGTTCAAGATGTTTAAGAAAAATATTTTAAAGGAAGCCTTGCCCTAAAAGTTATAATACTTGCTTACTGAGTTGTCACTCACATTTTGTTTTCCCAAACCTTAGATAGGTGCCAGGAAACTCAGGAGGTTGCGAACCTAAGCAATGAAGGAAGGTACATGATGGTAGCCGTGTGGGCTATAAGGAATGGGAAAGCGTGGTTTAAGGTTCTGATGTATGTTGACTGATATATGAATTTATTTAAAATTATAAGATCTATATGTAGCAATGATTGATTGTCTGAATGTATAGGATGTAAAATGTTATGATTAAGCCAAGGAGACTTTTATTCTCGAAAAGCATGATGAATGCTATGAATAAAATTTAAAATTTTATTACAAGTGTATTGTTGTTGGTATGATGAATGATGTAGAATGTGAAGCAAAGAATGACGTAGGAAAAAAAATTTGGACGAATTCCAATTAAGAACTCATGACGTGATTTGGGCAACAATCCTAATTCATATTTACCAATCAATAAGGTCTTGAGGTAAGGAAGTGATGTCTCGGTTTGGAGCTTCATAGAATGTTTTATAAGTAGGCAAACAAAATGACGACTTTAATGTAAAGCCCCAAGTTTTGGAAAATGATGGCTTTAATGAAAAGCCTTAAGGTTTGCTTCATGGGAAGCAGACAATAGTTTTTAAGATATATGTTTTGACACAAGTATTCCCAAAGATTGACAATATTTTATACTAATGGAATTGAGAAATTTTCTTATGAGTAAGCAAGTTCTCCATGATGATTGTTTTAAAGGACTTTAATTATTTATGCCGATGGTTTTTAAGGAATTTACTTTTAAATAAGCAAGTTCTTTATGATGTTATTTCAATAGTATTTTATAAGAAAAAGAAAATTTGCCCTTTTTCACAAAACAACAAATGTAAATAAGTTTTGAATTTCTTTTATAATGTTTTATGATAAATAATTACGTTTATAAAAGAAAAAGGAGAATGAGATTTGATTTATGGAAAAAGATTGATTTTTCTATGTCAGATAATTAAATATAAATAATGACTTGGACATAGTCCATATATTTTGAAATGATATTCGAAAAGTTTTCATTTCCTTTAGATAAGGAAATTTATGTTGAAAATATCTTAAAAAATGTTTATACGGATGTGTTGAATGGGATTTAAGGATGACCTACCAAATAAGTGATTTCATTAAATGGTTTGATTTCGGGTTGCTAAAATGACATGCAAAAGACTATGCAAACCCCTCTTTATGTAAAAATGGTAAGATAGATATCTGGACAATAATTGGATTTTAAAGTGGTTGAGAAGGGGATGTTATAATTGCATAATTTTTGTAAGCAAAAAGCTCGGAAATGGAAACCAAGAAAAATACTAGAAAAATACTTGGTTTATTTTTGAAAATCTAACAGTTTTAAAGTTCTATCATAAGGGTTTTAAGAGGTATTATTTTTCAAATATTTCAAATGATTGTCAAAATATTTTACTCAAAATTTTTTAAAAAGTATTTAAGGATGGTCATCCAAAATTTTGATTTCAAATGACAACTTGTTTGAAGTGGGTGCACTCGCTTTACAAGTTGACACGGACTTCGGCTTGTGATGTGTTTTTGAAAATAATTTTTAAAGATATAGACTTTGGTCTATGATGTTTTATGAGAATGGATGCAGGCTGCGGTCAATGATCCCGATTTAAAATGTCATGGGTTATAGTCTGTGACATTTTAAACCAAACAGACTGCGGTCTGTCAGGATGATATGGTGCACCAGTACATGGAATAGGCCGGTTGTAGAGCACGGTTGGAATGGCCGAGGTCCACTCTACATATGACTAAGTTGCTAAAGGATGATAGGAGGCCAGCAGCGCCCTCCCTGCGATGGGAGCAGGATGAAAGAACAATCGTTTGGTTAGCGTGCTGTTAAGTATAGATTCTCTTCCAAAAGATAGAGTGATCACTTGCTAAGTGTAACTACTGGATGGAGAGAAATGAATTTGCGTATATTTTACTTTTGAAAAAGCCCAAAGATTGAGACACAAAACTATTTTTTTTTAGAGTTATACTAAAGGGATTTTTATAAAATAATTACCTTAAAAAAGGATGTTTTACATAAAAGTGTAAATAACAGGAATGAAAGGAAATGTTGTTAAGAAAATGCATTTTATGAAAATGAATTATCTATTTTATATTCCTTGTTGTTATAAACAAGCCCCAAGACGGGGATTATGAAAAGGATTTATATGAAACTTGATTTTGGACAGAAGAATGTCCATTTCCAAAGGATTTAAATGGTAAATGTTTATGGACATGAGAATGTCCAATGCTCAAGCCCAGACGTGGCTTGTAAATGATTTTAAGAATGAATGTTGTATGTAAATGTCAAGGACATGGAACTGTCCTTATGGAGAAGGATTTCATGATAAAATTTTAAGACATATAAATGTCCTCAAGTAAAAAGGCGTTCAAGATGTTTAAGAAAAATATTTTAAGGGAAGCCTTGACCTAAAAGTTATAATGCTTGCTTACTGAATTGTTACTCACATTTTATTTTCCTAAACCTTAGACAGGTGTCGGGAAACTCAGGAGGTTGCGAACCTAAGCAATGAGTGAAGATACGTGATGGTAGCCATGTAAGCTATAAGGAATAGGAAAGCGTGGTTTAAGGTTCTGATGTATGTTGAGTGATATAAGAACTTATTTAAAATTATAAGTTTTATGTGTAGCAATGATTGATTATATGAATGTATAGGATGTAAAATGTTATGATTAAGCCAAGGAGACTTTTATTGTGGAAAAGTATTATGAATGCTATGAATGAAATATGAAATTTTATTACAAGTATATTGTTGCTGGTATGATGAATGATGTAGAGTGTAAAGCAAAGAATGATGATAGATAAAAGATATGAATCTGAAAAAAAATTTAGACAAGATCCAATTAAGAACCGGCCGTGTGATCATAGCAACAATCATGATTCACATTTACTAATCAATAAGGTCTTGAGGTAAGGATGTGACGTCTTAGTTTGAGGTGCCACAACCTAGGTGCCAGCTAGGGGCACCTAGGCGGCAAGGCATCAATTCATAGGGCTTTTAGACAAGTTTCTAAGTTATCTAACATACAGAGAGTTGGTGCCTAGGCACCACTACACATCTATACATGCTGATCTCTGTACGTGTGCTGCGCAAATCGATATTATAAATAGAAGCTAGGGGTTTGAGCATGGGAGAGAGGGCCCGGAGATAGAATAGACCGGAGAGAAGGAAGAAAACTTGATTGAAACACGGATCCAAGAGAAGATTCAACCCCGTTGGTAGAAATTGCCGGAAAATCAGTTTTCTCTTATCTTTCTATTTTTCTTTCTCTATTTCTCTGGAGACTTTCATAATGGATGTAAAGGATTTTTATATCATGTCCATGAACTAAACTTCCTTTAGATGGATAGTTAGGATAAATTGATATCTAACTATATTATATTAGTTCTTTGAGATTCAGGAATGAATATTTGATTTTTCTATATGATTGTGTATGATTTACCCTTACATATGTGGTTTAATACGTTTTACAAGATTAGCTACCTCTTAAGATGATTTAATTGCTTGATTAATCCTTGGAAAAAGAAAATCTCTGCTAGATCCGTGTGTAGGGCATAGGTTTTCTCTTTTTAAGGGAAATTGTTTAATGGATAGGAATATACCGTTAAACCCTGTGTAGTCAATGAACAGGTTATGAACTTATCAATTCTATTTTATTTAATGGCATGAGAACATAACAATTGAATAAGATGTAATTAGCTTTATACATATTTTGGAAGACATATATAAAGATTATTGAACTTGGATTAGTAAATCCATGCATAATCTAATGAAAAAGAACTAATCTGATATAGTTTAGATTTAAGGATTCAGAGCTATCCATTTTGATGGAAATATGTGGAAAATAAGCTAAGCCTATGTTTTGATATTAACAAATCAATTTGAGTAAGTCTTGGTTACTAACATGTTTGTGGAAATGATTAAAAGTTATAAATTTGAAGAATATGAAGCATGACAAATCAAGTCGATTTCCAAGTCGACTCAGGCATCGACTTAGGCCAAGTCGATCCCCAAGTCGACTCCAGCAGCGACTCCAAGAAGCCATTTTCGTCCAGAGTTGAAATTGAGAAGCACAGATGCCGAAGTCGCAAACAAAGTCGACTCTGCATGTAACTTGGGTGAAGTCGCAGACCAAGTTGACTCCAGCATTGATTTCGAAACGACGTTTCCTTCCAGAGTTGAAATCAAGACTGAGAGGTGCCGAAGTTGCATCCCAAGTCAACTCCACTTGAGACTTGAGGTGAAGTCGCGGACCAAGTCGATTCCGATAGCGACTTGGAGGTGTCATTTCTGTCCAGAGTTGAAACCGAGAATAGGGGTTGCCGAAGTTGCATCCCAAGTCGACTCTGCATGCGACTTAGGTGAAGTCGCAGATCAAGTCGACTCCGATTTCGACTTGAATATGGAAACATCCAGATCAAGATAACTCAATGATAAGGTTTAAGAATTTCAAAAGAAGATGAAGGTAAAAGACAACTCAAAGACTCAAGACTCAAGACATGAAGTCAAACGTGAGAATTATAAAGAGTCTTAAAGGAAGAACAACCAAATAATGAAGGAATTCAAGCAAGCAATGCATTCCAAGATTCAAGTACTCAAGAACTCAAGTAAAGAAATCTAAGGTATTCTATGTAAAGAGATATAAGGGAGAACAATCAATATGAAGAAAAGTCATCTTTGAAGATTTCAAGTTCATCAAGCAAGTTGTCAAGGTGAAGTCGCACTCGAAGTCGACTCCACCTGCGACTTGGGTCAAGTCGAGGACCAAGTCGACCCAGACTGGAACTTGAAGAAATTGTGAACTGGCGAAGTCGCACCCGAAGTCGACTCCACCTGCGACTTGGGTCGCAACGGTCGAAAAAGTTTCAAACGTTGGCACATTAAATGCGCGCCACCTACCTTCAAATGTTTGGATTCCCTCCACAATTATAAAAGGCAATCAATATGAACGAGGAGGGTAGCTGAGAATCATTGAATGTGCATAACTCCTATCTTCAAGAGCATTAAGTGATCAAGCCAACATTTAGAAGAAGAACTTTGCTTCCAAACAGCCAAAAGCTGCTTGTCGAATCTCAAAGTCTACGCAACAAGGTCTTCTCTGCGCCAAAACTGTCTCTACACAACAGTAACATGTAGAATCTTTCTTTTATTCTTATTATTCTATTGAACTTGATTTAGTTTTGGATAACTAAGATCAAGTGTAAGCAAAGTAGAGTGTGATTGGCATGGAACTCATCACCTACTTTGCTGTGTATCGTTGATGCCCCCTAGAGCTAGAATCTAGAAGAGAGTGAAGACTCTAGTTGTATTTGTGGAATACATAGTGGAACCCAAGTCACAAGAGGTGTGAGCTTGGAAGAGTAGAGTAGGGAGGTTGCCCGAACCACTATAAAATCTTATGTGTTGATTTCTATTTCTGCTCTCTACATTATATTGCATTCCATTTTGTTTCTTCTTAAAGGGGACTAGATTAATCCGGGGTAAAATTTCTCTTTAAGTTTTAAATTTTCATAATACCCAATTCACCCCTCCCCTCTTGGGTAATTGCCATTAACTCGGGACCAACACATCTGTCATCCCCAATTGATAAACCCATTTTCAGTAATCCAGATATTCCGTGGACTATAATCTGATTTATCGTTACGCTTGTTAGTTCTAGTTTTAAATTCAAAACTCAAAATTTTCTACTCACTAAAAGCAATTAAACTGATTAATAATTCCAGTTAGACAATTTCTCATGGGAACGATACTCTACTCACTCTTTATTACTCGATTCGGCATGTATACTTGCGTTAAAAGTGAGCATTTTAATAGATATATACGCAACTCATCAAGTTTTTGGCGCCGTTGTCGGAGAATTAGTTTAGTTAATTGTTGTTAATTTTATAATTTTTTTGTACAATTTTGTAGATATAGTTCATTTTCATAACTTCTTTTAGTTTAGAATTTTTCTGCTGGTTTCAATTGAATTAGTTTTTGCAAGTTAATCTCATTTTGCATGCGCCAAGGCAGATCCAAAAAGGAGATCATTATTCCTTTTGATCCGGAACCTGAAAGAACCTATCTGAGAAGGCATCGTAAGAGTAGCGAAGCTAGAAGCCAACAGCATACTATGGAGCGCATTGAGAATTAGGACGAGAACATTCACGCAAACCAACAGGGGAACCAAAGGATTGAAGTTCCAATCATCCACCACAAGATGATTTGGACCAACCCATTTGGGATCTCATTGCGCTTGGACAGAATGCAATTCAGACTAGCATCACACCTCCTATCGACACCAACAATTTTGAGATCAACCTGGTGATTTTTCAGATGCTCCAGTCTATTGGGTAGTTTGGGAGATTGTCTTATGAAGATCCACACAGCCATTTGCGGAGTTTCTTGCAGATCATTAACACGTTCAGCAGAACGGAGTCTTTGATGAAGCAATGCGGCTACGGACTTTTGTATTTTCACTAAGGGATAGAGCTTTGGAATGGCTTGATTCTTTGCCCCCGAACTTTGTCAATGTGGCACCCCAAACTAAGACGTCACTTCTTTACCTCAAGACCTTATTGATTGGTAAATGAGAATCAGGATTGTTGCCCTGATCACGTGGCGGGATTTTAATTGGAACTCATCCAATCTTTTTTTGTTCATCATCATTCATATCTTTTCATTTTACATCAATCATTAAACAAGTGGCTATACGCTTGTAATAAAATTTCAAATACTATTTCATAGCATCTCATTCTGCTTTTCAAAAATGAATGTTTCCTTGACTAAATATCACATTTTACATCCAAACATCTATACATTCAATTATTGAATCATATAGAACATAAAATTCTAATTTAGTTCACATATACATTAGCATACCTTAGCATATTCATGCTTTTCCATTCCTTATAGCCTACCTGGCCATCATCTCGTGCCTTACTTCATTGATTAGATTTGCATTTTCTTGAGTTTTCTGGTACCTGTCTAAGGTTTAGAAAAAACAAAATGTGAGTGACAACTCAGTAAGCAAGAATTTTATCATTAAGGCAAGACTTCCTTGAAAATCATTTCCTAAGACATTTTTCTCATAAATCATTTTGGCCAAGGGACATTTTATCTTCCAAAACATCTTGACATAAACCATATTTGGCAATGGACATTCTCATGTCTACGAAAAGACGTTTTTCCACATAAATCATTTTGGCACTGGACGTTCATACATCCTAAAATATTTTTCCACGTAAACCTTGTTGGAAACGGACGTTTATACATCCTAAAAATTTTTTCACATAAACACTTTGGTAATGGAAATTTTTATGTCCAAAATACATTTCATGTAAGCCTTTTTGGCAATGGACATTCATATGTCCACACACACTTTTATCCCTTAAACTCTTTTAGAAACGTACATTTTTATGTCCACACATGTTCGAACATAAATCCTTTTAGGAAATGGACATTCTCATGTCCATCCATTTTTCCCGCATAAACCTTTTGGAAATGGACATTCTTATGTCCAAAATATTTTCCAACATAAACTCTTTTTCATAATCCCCATATTGGGACTTATTTATAGCAAACAAGTCATAAATCCTTTTCAAGAAAACTTTTGCGTAAAAACTATTTTTCTTATTCTTAATATTTACACATTTTGTGTACAACACTCTGCTTTTAGGGTAACTTTTACATAATAGCACATAAAAATCTAATTTAGAATAACTTTTCATATAAATGCTTTTATATCCCAATCTTTGGGCTTTTCAAAATCAAAACGTAAGCAAATGCATTTCTCCCTATCCAGTAGTGACACTTAGTAAGTGATCATGCTACATTTTGGAAGAGAATCCTTAACAGCATGCTAGCCAGGCGGCTGTTCCTTTATCCTGCTCCCATCTTAGGAAGAGCTCTGCTGGCACTCCTGTCATCTCTTAGCGACTTGGCCATATGTACAGTAAGCCTCGGTCATCCCAATAGTGCTCTACAACCGGCCTATTTCGTGTACTAGTGCACCATACATTATTATGACGGACCGCAGTCCGTTTAGTTTAAAGTATTACAGATCGCAGCCTGTATCCTTCAAAATCGGGATCACAGACCTCAGTCTGCATCTATAACTTAAAAACATCACAGACCGAAGTCTGTGTCTTTTTTAAAAAAAAATTATTTCCAAAAATACATCACAAACCACAGTCCGTGTCAACTTGTAAAGCAAGCGCATCTACTTTAAATAAGTTGTTATGTGAAATTATATTTTAGGATGACCTTCCTAAAATTCTTTTAGAAAAATTTTGAGTAAAATATTTTGACAAATATTTGAAATATTTGAGAAACAATGCGTCTTAATACCCTTTTAATAAAAAATTTTCAAAATTTTTAGATTTTCAAGAATAAATCATACATTTTTCCTAGCATTTTCTTGGTTTCCATTTCGGGCCTTTTGCTTACAAAAGTTATGCAATTGTGCTATGTGGAACCCAAAATTTTAGGACCATGTATGAAACCCTAAGGTCATGAACCCTAGGTTATTGATTTCTTTTAAATATATAATTTTGTAATATATGGAGTTGAAGGACCGAATAATTAATTTAATAAATAGT
>JAXCLR010000092.1:31656983-31672249 GCA_035584095.1 Annona squamosa
AATAATTACAAAATTACAAATGTCAAAATGACGCGTATATGGTCGAAATGACGCGTATACGGTCGGGGTTCCACAAAATATCAGCAATTTGATCTTCTATTTTAACATATTCTAGACAAATATCATGGTCTTCAACATGTTCTATAACGAAATGATGTCTTACATCTATATGTTTGGTTCTAGAGTACAATATGGGATTTTTAGTTAAGTATATTGCACTTGTGTTGTCACATCTAATTGGTATATCTTTCTATTCAATTTCGTAATCTTTAAGTTGTTGTTTTATCTAGAGCACCTAGGCATAGTAGCTCTCGGTAGCAATGAATTCAGCTTCCACAGTAACACTTGTTTGTTCTCTTGAAAACTATGAGACCATCATGTGTTTAAGGAAATAGCATGCCCCACTAGTGCTTTTTATATCTACCTTGTAACCGATAAAATCCGCATCCGAGTAGCCGATTAGATCAAATGTTGAACCCTTATACCATAGCCCTAAATTAGTAGTATCAATTAAGTACCTAAAAATTCTTTTTAGAGCTACTAAATGTGATTCTTTGGGACATAATTATATAGAAGTATGATAAGATCCTTATTGTATTTGACTGCATCTAGATCAAACATATTATTCAGTGTTTTACATTTTTCATCCTTGTCGATTTTGATGGTTGAGCTTATAGGTGTATTTGCTCATTTGCTGTTTTGCATTCCAAACTTGTTGAGCATTTCTTTGACATATTTGGATTGATTATGAAGATGCCTTCACTTAGTTGCTTAATTTGCAGCCCAAAGAAGATAATATTATCTACATAAATTTGAACAATTAATGTATCTTTTCCTTTATACTTCATAAATAATGTGGTGTCAACCTTTCCTTTTTGAAAATCATGATTAATCAAAAATTTGTCTAACCTCTCGTACCATGCTCTTGGAGTTGTTTCAATCCATACAACGCTTTGGTTAACTTAAAAATAAATTGGAATTGATCTTTTTCTTCAAAATTAGGAGATTGTTCGACATATACGTCCTCATTTATTTGTATGGGTTAGGTAACACATTTTAGGATTTTAAGTTTTTGAATTCATATACAACTAGAAATGAATTTTATTTTTTTGTGAATGACTTAGTATTATGAAGTTACTTTATTAAATGCTTCTATGAAATGACTAAGTTGTGATTCCAAGTTGTATGTATTCATTAAAATTGCAAATGGTTCATATCAATTGAATTTGTATAAAATAGTGATGTGATTGAATCTATATGAATCATGATATGTTCAAAATGTGTTTTGAAAGGTTCAAACTCAAATTATTTTGTCAATCATCAAGAAGGGGGAGATTGTAGGAAACAATTGACAAATTAAGCAACGATCGTGTTTTGATGATTAAACAGGTTCAATTTGAGTTAAATAAGGCACTAATGGCATTTCTCTTAGTGTTTGCAAGATTTCATAATATGAAAATGAAGTTTAACAGGTCAAGTCAATTTCCAAGTTGACTTAGGCATCGACTTAGGTCAAGTCAATCCCCAAGTCGACTTCAGATGCGACTTCAAATGTGATTTTATGGCCAACACTGAAATTGGGGGGGTAAGAGCCGCCAAAGTCACACTTGAAGTCGACTTCGCATGTGACTTAAGTGAAGTTGCAAACCAAGTCGACTTAAAATGCGACTTGGTTTATAGAAAACCTGAAGTCGAAGATCTGAGGCGACTTCAGCAGAAACTCAACTGAAACTTTAGTCAAGTCGAAGACGAAGTTGACTCCGCATACGACTTAGGTAAAGTCGTAAATCAAGTCGGCCCTAAATGCGACTTCAAATGCAATTTTGTGGCTAGCGCTGAAATTGGTAATTCAGAAAGTGAAGTCGCATACCCAAGTCGACTTCACATGCAACTTGAGTGAAGTCGGAACACAAGTTGACCAAGGCATCCAACTTGGGATAGATTGAAGATAAATCAAGTCTAAGACAAGCATATTTGCATGATTAAATCATTATAAACTATATTCTGAATAAGGATACTCATTTGGTCACTTTCAAGATTACAAAATCAAGAATATCAAGAGATTCTAAATCCATGACACGAAAATAAGATCACCAAGTGAAAATGAACATATCAAAAGCTTCAACAATGTTCAAATACATCAAGGGAAGAAGATCAATATCAAGCCAGCAAGTTTATTTCTAAAAGATTTCAAGTTCATCAAGTAAATAAGAAAGTGAAGTCGCATTCAAAGTTGACTTCATGTGCGACTTGAGTCAAGTTCAGGACCAAGTCAACCTAAGGGAGAACTTGAGGTGTTTACTGAAGACTGAAGTCGTACCCCAAGTTGACTTCAGTATGCGACTTGGGTGAAGTCGCACCCCAAGTCGACTCCACATGCTACTTAGTTCGTAACAGTCGAAAATATTCGAACGTTGGCGCATTTAATACACACCACCTACTTCGAAATGTTTGAATACCCTTCTCATTTATATAAGGCATTCAAGATAGACGTTGAGGGTAGCTGAAACTTCATTGATTTAGCACAATTCCTATCTCTAAGTGCATTAAGTGATTAAGCCAACATCCTGAAAAAGAACTTTGGACTCAAACAGTCAAAAGCTACTTGCTGAATCGTTTAGTCTTCTCCACAAGTTCTTTTCCGTGCTAAATCTGCCTCTACACAATAGTAATGTGTAGAAACTCTCTTTATGACTTTCCCTATTGTATTGAACTTCATTTAGTATTGGAGACAAACGTCAAGTGAAAGCAAAGTAGTGTGTGTTTGAAGTAATACTCATCATCTACTTGTGCTTAGTCTGTATTAAGCCCTCTAGAGCTATGAATCTAGAAGAGAGTAGAGACTCTATTGTATTTGGTGAAATACATAGTGGAACCCAAGTCACAATGATGTGATCTTGGAGAAGTGGAGTAGGGAAGGTTGTCCCGAACCACTGTAATTTGTGTGTTATATTTGCTGCTCTTAAATTTCTATTTTATTTGCTTCAAGGGGCCAGGACATAATAAGGGCTATATCTAAGATTATTGAAAAGAATTTTAAAAACCCAATTCACTCTTCCCCTCTTGAGTTAAGCCATAAACTCAAGACCAACAGAAATAAAATTAGAGCGAAGGTTGAGGTGAACCTAAGTTGCACCCCTAAGCTAGCTTCCCTACTCATTTTATTAATTGTGGGCAATTAGGCTTTTCTCGTGGGAAGTCTTCCCCTGTAAGTTAGTTTTCCTTTGGTGTTATTTTAGCCCCAATAAAGAATGTTGATTGATGCACGAGCATGAGAAAGAAGTTTGAGAATCCTCCTTTTTCTTTATTGTTGCAATGACTTCTTTTGTTAAAGGAGGTAATGATATTTTATATAGTTTAGTTGTTGAAAATACAACTTCAAAATTGATATTTAACATAAAATTATTTTACTATGTTGGTATTGTATTTATAAATGGAGATTATGCACAATGATATTAGACAAATCATTCTTTCCACATGCATACTTGGGAATTAATTATGTAGCGATTTAATACACTTGATCATATGGAGATGTCCATGTAGCCAGTTACTATTACTATTTTTATTTTTTAAATCTAAATTATCGATCATGTTTATTTATACTTATGATTTCAATTTTACGCTTCTTGAAAATTTTTGCATGCTATAAATATTATATATTTTGAAAAACCTACAGTTATATACTCACTTTTAACATGGATAGAAGCCATTTTCTATGTAATCTTTTTCAGTTTAAATAATTTAATAGTTGATAGACACTCCACTCCATCTATTGCATTTAGCATAATTAAAAGTATTTTGAAAACTTTTTTACTAGTCTAACATCACTATGCATGGGTCTCATCTACAAATGTGTAAAATTAATATAATAAAATAATTAAATATTAAATATCAATTTTAAAATTGTATTTTCAACATATCTGCTAATTCTATAAGTATTATTATATTCTAATACATATACATAGAAGCATTTTTCTAATTTACGCATGAATAGATCTATTTTTAAGCATCATATTCGATTTCAATGAATTTTAGGCTCCTAGCAAAACAAATGATGTGAATGAATTAATTTTATATGAAGCATAAAAAATTTAAAATTTAAAGGAATTGCATGCAAAAGCTTTAATGTAACTCAGTTACATAGAAGCGGCATTCCTAAAAAGATATTATGTTCTATAAAATTCAAAAAGATACTTTTTTATAAAATATAAGTTTTGAGTGAAAGTGAGTTTTAATATCATGGAAAAATAAATGATATAAACATGATAAATTATCTAAATTTCAAAAAAATATTTTTAAAAAGTAAAATAATAAGGGGCTATATGAAGTTTCCGCACAGTTTATTAGTTGCTTATCACCAATATTAAGGACCTAGGTTCCTTACTAAAAGTAACTTTTAGAAGTCAAATCCCTCTTTTTTTGCTAATAATGAGTAAATTGTCTCCTCCAATAATCAAAATTTAAAAAAATTCTTGTCAAAAGGTTTTACAATGAATCTTTAACACAAAATCTAAGACTTTGTTACATAGCTCTATTGTGAAAAGTTATAAAAAAAATTTTAAAGAAAAAAATACTTTCGGCTACTAGATAATAATTTCTTTGCTAAAAAGAAAATGGAAATTTTTAAGTATTCACACTTAGTTTTAAAATTGAAAACAAACCACACACACACGATTTAGCCATAATTGTAAATATACCTATGTTGTCACAACTCCAATACAATATGAGTATATTTGGAAATATATGAAAACTATGTAGATATATTTGTAGTTTCAAAAACTAAAGAGGTGTATTTGCAACTATAGTCAAACTATGCAAGTACACTTATAATTTATTGTAAATTTTAGATATATATGTTTTTTTAATTTAAAATAACACCTTTAGAATTATTTAAATAATTTTTAAGAGCATAACTTGGGTAATGTACCCACCAAACTAACCATAATTTGAACAACATAAGATAGAAAAATTTTCCAATAGATTTACAAATTATCCTATTTTTTATTAAAAACATGTAACGCCCCGAACCGATACGTTACTTCCTTACCTCAATATCAATTGATTGGTAAATGTAAATCAGGATTTTTGCTTAGATCACGCGGTGGGTTCTTAATTGGATTTCGTCTAAATTTTTTTTCATTTTCATCTGTCATCATTCATAACTTGACATGACAATCATTACTCATTGTGACATTTCACTTGTAATAAAATTCATCATTTCATTCATAGCATCTTTACATGCCTTTCTGCAGTGAAAGATTCCTTGACCTAAGTATCACATTTTATATCCGTACATTCATACATTCAATATTTGAATCATATAGAACTTAAAATTCTAATTAAGTTTACATACACATTAGCTTACTTTAACATATCATGCTTTTCCATTCTTCAGAGCCATTATGGCTGTCATCTCGTACCTTCTTTCACGTCTTAGGTTCGCAACCTTCTGAGTTTCCTCGGTACTTGTCTAAGGGTTGAGAAAACAAAACATGAGTGACAACTCAGTAAGCAAGAATTTTATCTTTAGGGCAAGGCTTGAAAACTTTTTCATAAACATCGAGAATACCTTTTTCCTGAGGACATGTATATGTCCTAAAATATCATGGTGAAATCCTTTGTTTATGAGGATAATTCCATGTCCTTGAATGTTTTTATAAGACATTCATTCTTAAAATTATTTACAAGTCATGCCTGGGCTTGTTAAGGCAAAACATATATGTTTTACCTTATCTAATGAGTTCCCTTTAATCTTATATAAACATTAAATGTTCATAGCCATTACAAGAAATCATCGGTTGCCAATGGAGGTTTTACGTTCAAAACATTTTTCTTATAAATCCTTACGCAAAGGAGGACATCTTCATGTCCTAAAACATCATTAACATAAGTCATCAAAAATCCTTTAGCTAAGAGACATTTTATGTCTCAAAACATCATTAATATAGCCATCATAAAATCCTTTAGCCAAGACACATTTTATATCTTAAAATATTTTTCATATAGCTTCCTTTGGCAAGGTACATTCATAAGTCCTAAAACACTTTTTATTTCCAATACATTAACATTGGACATTCTCATGTCCATAAACCTTATCATTTAGGCTATTTAGAAAGGACATTCTTATATCCAATCCAAGTTTCACCTAAATCTTTTTCATAATCCCCGTCTTGGGGCTTGTTTATAGAAAAAAGGCAAATAAAATATATAAACCATTTTCATAAATACATTTGTATAAACACATTTCCTTTAATTCTTATTATACACTTTTGTGTAAAACACCATTTCTTTTAGAGTAACTTATGCATATTAACTTATAAGAATCTAATTTATGATAACTTTTTTTATAAATGCTTTTATAACCCAATCTTTAGGCTTTTGAAAAGCCAAACGTATGCAAATGCATTTCTCCCCATCCAGTAGTGACACTTAGCAAGTGATCGTGCTATATTTTAGAAGAGAATCCTTAACAGTACGCTAGCCAGGCAGCTGTTTAATTATCCTGCTCCCATCTCAGGGAGGCCACCACTGGCACTTCTGCCATTCCTTAGCGACTTGGCCATATGTAAAGTGAGCCCCGGTCATCCCAACTGTGCTTTACAACCGGCCTGTTTCTTGTACTGGTACACTGTACGTTATTATGACGGACTGCAACCCGTTTTGGTTTAAAGAATTACAGACCGTAACCCATGCTCTTTTAAACCGATATCACAGACCGTAATCTGCAACCATATGCACAAAAAATCTTAGATCAAAGTATATATTTAAGAATAATTTACAAAAACACATCACAGACCAGAGTCCATGTCAACTTGTAAGCTAGCACACCCACTTTAATAAGTTGTTATTTAAAATCTAGTTTTAGGATGACCTTCCTTAAGTACCTTTAGAAACATTTTGAGTAAAATATTTTGATAAACATTTAAAGTGTTTAAGAAACAATACATCTTAAATTTCTTTTAATAAAAGAATTTTAAATCTTTTGAATTTTCATAAATAAATCATATTTTTCTCTAATATTTGTTTGGTTTCCATTTCAGAACCTTTTGTTTATAAAAGTTATGCAATTATGTTAACCCTTTGTCCATAACCTAAAAATTTAATAATTGTCCACATATCAATCATTTTTACATAAAGAAAAATTGCATAGTCTTTTGCATGTCATTAAGCAACTTGAAATCAAACTATTTTATGAAATCAATCATAGGGGGTTGGTCATCCATAAATATCTTTCAACACATTCGTAGAAATATTTTTCCAACATTTTTAACATAGATTTCCTTGTCTAAAGGAATTCAAAACTTTTCGAACATGATTTCAAAATATATGAACTATGTTCAAAACATCATTTACTATTTAATTCTCTTGACCAAGCAAAATAAATTTTTTTCATCATTGTTTATCGCGAGTTATTATAGAAATAACTCAAAACTCATTTACAAATAATATTTTGTGAAAAAGAGTAAAATTCTATTTTTCTTATAAAATGATGTTGAACAATATCATATAGAACTTGCTTGCTTAAAAGCATATCCTTAAAACCATCGGTATCAAACATGAAATCCTTAAAAAACATTAGCATGGAGAAGTTGCTTACTCATAAGCAAAATTTCTCAATTCCATTAATATGAAACATTCCCATCCTTGGCAACACTTAGAATAAATTATTTATCTTAAGAAGTGTCGCTTGCTTCCAATGAAGCAAACCTTAAAACTTTTCATTAAAATTATCATTTTTCTAAAACTTATGACTTTGCATTAATGCTGTCATATTCAAAACTTGTGCTTGCCCATTCGTTAAAACATAAACATAAACATTTCAATCGTATCAATCACATAGAAAAAAATGGCATTTTAGAAAGTTCGCTTGCTTACCTGAGATCGCCATAATCCCTTTTTGTTCCATTTTTTTCCTTGCCTACATGAAAATAATATGATTTTGCATATATTTCTTTTTCTTGCATTCCATTTAGTTTTCCAACCCATTTTATTCACATATATCATTTATTCAACTTCTCAAGTCACTATGCATACATTTAGCATATACGTGCACATTTTTACACATTCCATCGGCTAATCACATAACATATATAACCCCAAAATTTGGGTATCCATTCAACTATACAAAATCCATCTATTAACTATCATACATAGGTTCATTAACCTTCATTTACCATTTTTCACTCCTTTTACAAACTTCACACATCGGTGCCCGTTTTAAGCGCACGTTATCGCCTTACGCTTAATTACACAGTCCTCAAAATTGGGAATTAACATCATATAATTCAAAACAGTTATGTAATCATTAAATTCATTATATTTTCATGCATTTTTGCACAAAATCATATTGTATATGTTATTTATCATCCTTGCATGTCTATTCCTTCATATATGCCCTTTTAACAACATATACATAAGATATTTCATCAAATTTTCTAAGGCAGAAATTTAATCCATATTTCAGAAGTTTAATTAACCTTAATTACCATTTCATTTAGGGTATTTTTGTGGGGTTTAAATCCACTTTCCATAGGTTTTCAAAACAGCTAGTATGGAACCCATTTTTCACCCGTTTAACGTGTCTTTTGACATATAACCTTAGGCAATTACATAAATCCGAAATTTCAGCATATAATCTCATTTTTCTTAATACATATTTAATTATTTAATGTATATATCAATTTGGATCATTTCTACATAAGTTTCATCCTTCTTTTTGATTTTTTTCTCAAACTATCAAAATATGTTGAAATCAAGTATACTGAAATCTCAAAATCTTGAATTAATATCAAATCAAGTATTTTTGATCTGAAATTTCTATCATACCTTAATAACTACATTAATTAACCAAAATAAATATTTATAGTATAAAAAATTAATCATTTATATTTATTTTCACATTTTTACCGTGCTAGACAGCACCATCCATTTTTAGTCAGCCTTAATCACGTAAATTATTGGGTATATTTATACCCATCATAACCTAATTTTTAATTTTTTATACTCAATTTTCTTATATATCCTGTAAAATTTTCAGCCCAAAAATCCTTGTATAAAAATTATAAAAAATCATTTTCTATAGCTGATCCTGTCAAACGTTTTACCTTGTTTAGGTGAATCTTCTCAGATTTTTAATTTGCAAAGTACTTATCCTTTTAATCTGAAAATTAGATCGTTGCTTAATCACCACATCATAATTATTTTCAAAAACTTTCATGCTAAAATTCATCCATTTACTCTTCTGTCCATAATTTAATTTATAACATCATACATCATTCAAAATTTTGCTTTTCATCATCTAAATCATAGAATTTCATACATGCAAGCTAATGCCCATTCCATATTCATTAAAAATCATGTTGAATCATCACTTTAAAGAATTTTTAAACATCCATTTCATTTTTTTAATTTTGGAGTTCAAGAACTCAAGATAAACCAATCAAAATAACACATCTACTTACTTGGATTGGTGCTCTCCAAACCCTAATCACTTGAGCTACTCTTCTCTTCCAATTTCCCTTCTTTTTTTTCTTGCTTTTCTTCTTCTATTCCCTTGATTTTCCTCTGCTTGGCACATTCAAGGGGCTGGCTAGGACTAGACGTGAGGCTACTCTTGGGGAGATGGAATTTCCAACCATCAACCATGTGAATATGCACTCCTTATAGGGCTGACTTTTCTCCAGCTGTGGGCCCCACTTTTGCTGGGCTTTCCACAAAAATTTAATGCTTGATTATCCCCTTCATGTGTCGACTTAATCTTAGCCAAGTAAAATAACTTTTACACCTTTTAATAAAACCAAAAATCTGCTCACATCTCAACCCTACAGTTGTCCCTCCAAATCACGTCCCTTGCTACCTCTTTTTCTAGAAATTTTTATTTTTTAAAAAATCTTAAAATGATGGTAAATTATACCTCTAATTACCCCTTAATTCATATATTATTTTGGCATTAATAATTTTAACAAAATGGCAGCAATCAGCCCATCATTTAGACATCATTTGCATGAGACAAAGCTGTCCACTTTTGCATTTTTAGATGGGCAGCTGATAATCACGAATTTTCAGAGATTTTTCCACATGATTAATGACCCATTACTTACCCTAGGTGTTTAGGTATTTTAGATACATATTTGGGATTTTTTAAAAAATCCAAAAATCATAATTTATCACCCATGGGCGTCCCTTGTGTTGACACACATACATGCCGATTGAAGCTACTCCCTTAGCCATTTAATACCATGCATTTAAGCTACTGATTTTCCATGGATTTTAGCATTTTTTTTAATTCATAAAATCCACTTGGAATTGCCTCCTTTGACACCTCATATATGTCATTAAATAATGCATTTAATCCATGTACTCTAGCCATTAATGCATGGTACTCTTGGGTGTAAAAGTCAACTATGTGCACCTTTTTCAATTCAGGTAGTTTTTTAATATTTCATGCTTAATCCAAGCCATTCAAAATAAATATCTCACAATTCCATTCAACCATGTCGAATTTCATCTCAATCCGATTTTCCTAGCTCCCGTTATAACCGTTTAAAGTTAATGGTTGAAATTGAAATATGGTCAATAAATCATTAATCCAATTTCATCAAGGATTTTATAACCCAATAATTCTATAATATCAAGCCCATCATCATCAACTTTCCTTTCAAATTTTACTTGAATCCGCCTTACAGGCATTGAGTTATGAATTTTCTAGTATTTTTCCAACATAATTCCACAATTTTTATTTTTATTTTAATTAATTAAAGCATGAAAATTACTAAATATTCATGCCACATTAGCATGTTTTAATTCTCATTATTCTCATTTAGTCACCTTGACTCATAATGGGCTTCGACGTTTAAATTTTTAATTACCCTTCTTAATTAAACCCTAATTGCAATATATCATAAAATTCTAAATTTATCCAAAAATTCCATTTAATCATATATAAGTCACATGTACGTATTCAATGCATATATTGAATCTTACTTAAGTTGGGTTTTCACAAAACAGTGATGACAAAAAATTTAACTGATTAAAATGATAACTTATGGATTTAAAATTAGTAAAATACAACCTTATATAGGTACCTATATGGAAAAGTATGGAACCCATCCGCTTAAATTAAAGTCAATTCAATGCTTAGATATTCATTAGTACTCTACTCAAATACACCCACTTAATTTTTGTTAATACACCTACATAATTCTTAAACCCACTTTTTTTTTTGAAATTGTGAATATACCTGTTGGTCCCGAGTTAATGGCAAAACCCAAGAGGGGAGGGGTGAATTCGGTTCTTAAAAATTCTTCGGTAAATTAAAACCTAACCCCTTGAAAACTTAATCCCCTTGATTGAAACTGATAGAGAGCAATGAAGTAAAGAAAGCAATGTAATAAAACAACAGACAAGATTTATAGTGGTTCGGGCAACCTCTCCCTACTCCACTCTTCCAAGCTCACACACCGTTGTGACTTAGGTTTCACTATGTATTCCACGAATACACTTAGAGACTCCGCTCGCTTCTAGATTCCAGCTCTAGGAGGCATACACAAACAGGGCCTATGCTCTCTTCTAGATTCTAGCTCTATGGGGCTTATATACTTGATACAAGTAGGTGATGAGTTCTACTCCAATCACAACTCTACTTGCAACGTCTTGGTTTGTTACAACAAACTCAAACCAAGACCAATAACAAAGAGTAATGAAAAAGAGGAAGATCTACACTTTACAGAGTTGTGTAGGCAGGATTGAGCTTGAGGAAGAATTTGTAGAAGCAACCGATTGAATGTCGTTGAAGCTACTTGCAACTTGAAGCTCTTTCTTCCTTTGAAAATGTATAGATCACTCAAATTTAGAGAAAAGCAAATGGAAGCTCTTGTTTGCACTTCTTTTCTCTCTTTAGACAATGTAGTGTGTTTATTTTCGTTTGCTTGAGTGTCTATTTATAGAATGGGGAAGTTTTGAACGTTATAGAAGTGGTTGGCGCGCAATAAATGTTTCAACGTTCAAAAATTCGAACGTTGGTTCCCCAAGTCGTAGGTGGAGTCGACTTCGTTTGCAACTTGGCTTCCCAAGTCGCAACTGGAGTCGACTTCATTTGCGACTTCAGGTCCAAGTCTGAGATTATGTCGACTTGGTTTCAGACTTAACCTCAAGTCGATCTTGGAGTTGACTTGGGTTGCGACTTGACCTATTCTCGTGCTGAAACTTGTTTGGTCCTTATTAGATTTCTTCTAGCTTGCTTAGCTTTCCTTCTTGAAACATTTACTTCTGAAATGGCTTCTCATATTTGCAAAATTCCTTGAAGAACTTATCTTAGTTGCTTTTGATAGTAGTCTTCATGACTTGAACTTCATCATCTTCAACTATGTTCGAAACTGTGTCTTGGATTTGAGAGACTTGAGTAAATAGTGAGCTTATATTCTTGGTTTGGATTTGAGAAGTCCCAAGTTGATCTTCAAAGTGAGCTTGAATCTACATTTTGAACTTGGAGGAGCTCAAGTCGAACTTGGGGTCGACTTCATCTGCGACTTCACCCAAGTCGAAGTCCAAGTCGACTTGGATATCGACTTGGCTATTTTAGTTCCTTAAATCATTGAGCAAAATCATTAGTACTCTCAATATACTCAAATTAGACTTTGTTAATCATCAAAACTCATGCTTTGGTCAATTTTTTTTGTCTTAAACATTGTTTCCAACAATCTCTCCCTTTTTGATGATTGACAAAACTAAATTGAGTTTGTACCTTTCAAGATAATCACATTTATATAGTTTTCAAAACAGATCATATCTTCCAAACAGAGTATAGTAAATATGAAACCATAGCAAGCATGAAACACATATATGATCATAAACAATTTCATAAATCAATCATTTTTACAATGTAAAGCAAAAAATGAAACCTAGATACAAACTAGCCCGACCCAAAATGTTCTAAACACTCTCAAAAACAACTCTATTCCTATTCTATCTCCCCCTTTTTGTCAATATTTCAAAAATGGTTCAATCACCAAGGATTTGGTGAATTGAAATTAGGAAATGGGATATGAAGATTGAATGGGTTTGATAGGACGAACATTAGCAGAGGAATAGAAGGAGGAAACTAGAGCGGGAGTCGGATCTCGATGAACTGATCCTGAATCGAATGGATCAAGTTCAGGTATGGGTCGATTTTTGTGACGCCCTGATGCAAGATGGTATCGAATGGTGCGCATTTTCCGATCGATTCGATCTTGTCGGGAATGCATATCATTGATAGCAGTTAGAACCTCGGTCACGAGACTGGTCATTCGATCCTCTTGATGACCCATTTCTTCTCTTAGAGCAACTATCTCATTTCGGATGCTCTGTAGTGTGACTTCTTGAGACGACGGTGGAGGCGCCCGATCAGGTGCAGCAGATCCTTGTGGAGAGTAGGATCCGTGCGTCATGGGAGATACTGGCTCCTCTAGAGCAAGCGGTGCCTCTGGAGGTTGCTCCCCCTCATTCCGTGCATGGCCTTCTTGCTCACGAGCTGGTTCGCCAAGCTTTCTCGTATCCTGTCATCCCTGAACTGCTCCAAATTTATCTTCATTCGTTGGAGCAATGCCTTATTAATGACATTTGTTGTTTTAGGAACTTCAAATGGTTCCCCTTTAATATCCACCTTGAAGTATTCTAGGATCCTCGTGATCCAAGTCCCGTAGGGTAGAACACCTCTCGGGTTGTCCTTTTTGCATGCCAGGGCTTCGAGAAATAATCTTGGGAGACTGATCTTAACCTTGTTGACCAATTTCCAAAGAATCATGGCCTCCTGTGGGTTGAGCTGATTCCTTCTGCCGCCTTTCGGATTAATGCAGTGTGCAATGAGTAAGCGGAGGACTCTCAGCTGTGGAGAAAGATCCATGTAGTGTAGGAATTTGGTTCCTGCATGGTACTTGTTGCTCTTTGTCAGTTCATTATAGATCTTCTCTATTGTAAGATCTTTAGGTAGTCGTTCTTCTTCAAATGGCACTTCAAGAATTCTTCCTATTCTCTTTATGGCTTCATTCTGATCTAGATTAGCCACAGTTCCGAAATACATCTCTGTTCCTTTGACATAAGCTGAAAACTTATTGTCATCCCATAAATAGTAGAACAACCTAGTCAGGTCGGGATATACCCTTTCATCTGTCTTCAACAACTGTATCCATCCTTAAAAATCCAATAACTCTTCTATATCGAATTCATAGTCATTGAGAAATTTAAAATCGATAATCTTTGGAATGAATACCTTTCTCTAGTAGAAATGCTTGTAGAAGCGACTGTGTTGAAGCTCTATTCTGAAATATGTTGTGGGCATTTTCAGGAGTTGCCCTTTTGTGATCGGAATTCTTTCTGAATTTGAGCTTTGAGGTTGACTTTCCGACCTTGGAGCTCGATCTGAAGATTGGGTAGAAGTTTGAAACCTAACCCTTCTACCCGTTGACGTTGAGGGTTCCTCTCTGGCTCGTTTTTCAGAAGTTCTTTGCCTTCTGGGAACTTCTTCCTCTGTAGTTGACCTTGAAGGTCTAGGAACAGGTTTAAGTGAGGGCTTGGAGACTGCTAGCTTTGGGAGTCTTGGTTTTGGAGCCATTGATGTGAATTTAAGAGAAGTGACTGAGGCAAATGGAAGATAGAGGAAAACAGTGCTGGAAAATAAGGAGAGAGAGAACTTGGAGAGGAGTTGAGGTTTGAGAGGAGAGAAAGAAAACTTGGAGAGGAGCTGAGATTTGAGAAGAGAGAGAGAACTTGGAGAGGAGCTGAGGTTTGGAGAGGAGAGAATGGCCGGAGAAACTGCCGGGGAGATAGAGAGGGAAAAATTGCCGAAAATGCCGGAACTGTAGAGAGAGAAGAACAGGCTATTTGCCTGGTCGGACGGGAGAACGATCGGACAGGGAGAAGGCGACAATCTTAGTTGGAAAAATGGGAAGAAAAAATCGCTGGAGGAGAAATGAGAGGAAGCTATAAACAGGGAAAATGAAGGAAGAAGAAGGAGGGAGAAGGAAGAAAAGAGAGGAAATGGGGAAGAGGAACGGTCACCCGCACGGAGTCGATTTTGCCCTAGGCAAAGTCGACTTCGGTCCCTCGGAGTCGACTTCGCCTTAGGGCGGAGTCGACTTCAACCCTGTGGAGTCGACTTCGCTACAGAAGCAGAGTCGACTTCATTTTTCCCAAGTCGACTTCACCAAGTCGACTTGGCTCCCATGGAGTCGACTTGACTCATGATTTTTCAACTTTGATTTTCCTGTTTAATTTTTCTTAATTTAATT
>JAXCLR010000092.1:31684461-31696463 GCA_035584095.1 Annona squamosa
ATTTATTTCATATAAAAGTCAATACATTACTTAGGGTTCATGACCTTAGGATTTCATATATGATCATAAAATTTGGGATTCCACACCCACATTGGGGCTTGGAGATTAATTTAATCATCATCTTTAATCATTAGCCCTAATTGCGATAATTCATTAAATCATTAAAATCATTCATAAATCAATCAATAAATACATAATTCATGTTTACATGCCAAATGCACATATACAAGCCCTACTTGGGTATTGGTATCACAAATATTAATTAAGTTGTAAATTAACAATTCGAGAAGATCAACCTAAACAGGGTAGAATGGCTGTCAGGATTAGCTGCACTCGTTGATTTTTAATAATTTTTATATAAAGAATTTTAATCGAAAAATTTTATATGATATAACATACATCTAAATATCACTTGACTAAAATAAAAATAAATTTTAGATGACATTTGGATGACAAAATAGGGGTAATAATTAATGTGATATGAACTATCCCTAAACTCATACTTTTGTCCAATAGAGTAAAAATATATAAATACTTAATATTTTGTGCTGAAAATATTTATTTTGGTGAACTCATGTAGTTATTGATGTATGATAGAAATTTCAGACTTTATTTACCTTGATTCAATTATAAATCAAAAATTAGAGAAATCAGTGTATCTTATTTCAGCAAATATGGACAGATTGAGGAATAATTAAAATAAAATTTAAATTCTAAATTTTTGAAATGGAATTTAGCTTTCAATAGAGATTAGACAAATAACTTAAGTAATTAAGAAAATTTAGTATATTAAGTGTAAGTTTTAAAAGGGATAAGCAAACAATCATTAGATTACGTGAATATGTATATGTGACTATTTAAAAGGTATATGTGAACCTTGGACATCTTACTTGAACTTAGCTTATTATAATTTCAAGTAAATATTTCAAATGATTAAAGAGATTAAATGCCCTAAATTAGGATATTGAGTCAAGAAAATGATTGACTATTGGAAAAATGGATATATGTGACTTAAAGATATGAGAGTGTTCATCTCAAAGGAAGAATTGAATAAGATTGAGACACTAAGAGTCACATATAGATTGAGATTATATAGGGGTTGGGGAAAAGTGATATATGAACATGAATTAAATAAAGGGCAAAGCAGGCAAGTATATGGTGATATGCAAGCATATAAGATGATCATTTTCCACTTGTCTAGACGAAGGCAAGGAAAAGATCCAAGGGATGAGTGAACTTTCCATAGGTAAGCTAGTAAACTTTTGAAAATGCTAATTTCACTTCAAGCGTTGAAATTTTTGAAAAGGTTTTATGTTGATGCTTCTAAGATTTGTTTATAAGCAAGCAATATTTTTGAAAATAATGTTTATTCTCAATTGTTGAGATGAATTATGAATTGTTTTCTTGAAATGATATGTGTAAACAAGCCCTTTAAAATTCTACTTCGAAAAGGATTTTTATGATAAGTAAGTTGACTTCCTTTATGAAATAATGTTTGAAGCAAGCAAAAGTTTTTAAAATGTTATCTTTCAATTATGAAAATATTTTGGAATTGCTCCATGGTAAGCGAGCCCTTTTTAAAGGTTGAAGTGTTTAGAAATTGTTTTCATTTGAATATTTGAAAAGATTTTGTGAAAAGAAAATTTGATTCCTTTATGAAAATAGTATTTGCAAACAAAACATTTGAAAAATGATATTCTTGGAATGTGTGGAGTCTTTTTGAATAGTAAAATGATTTGAAAATGTTTTATACTGATGTTTCTAAAAGAGTTTAAGGATGGTCAACCGGATAAGTTAATTATATTAGATGATTTGATTTTTGATATTCAAAGAATACGCACGTTCTTTTTATATATATATAAGAATGACAGAGATGTGGTATAAATGAAAAATATGATGCCGGAGTGGATTAATGAAAAATATGCATTGCATATCCTTTGCAAAGTCCAAAAATGAGAATAAAAATATTTGCAAGAAAAGCTTTTGAAATTATTACTCTTTTTTAAATATTAAAGGGCTTCGGAATTGCTTTATCATATTAGTTTTAAAACTTGTTTACTAGTAAACAAGTAAAACTTTTGAAATTATTGATTTTTCTTAAAAATTAACATATTTTGAATTTTCTTGAATTTTGAAATGCTTTGAAAACTATTTTATATTGATGATTTTAAAAGAACTTAAGGGTGGTCATCCCAAAATTGTGATTTACATACTGTTTTACAAATTATGTTCAAAATGAATATGCAAGTTCTTCTCTATATGAGAATGACCGATATATCAAGTGATTGAGGTATATAATGTCGGGGTGAATGAAAGTTATGCACGAAAAGTTAGAAGGCTAGTTAGGGTAAGAAAAATTATATTTTCATAGATAGTTGTGCCCTTGAAATTCCCAAGTTGGTATAGCCGGCGTCTTTTAGTGGAATGGTCATGTTTCCGTAGGTAGTTGATCACTTGGTAAGTGTCTTCTACCATATAGAAAAAAATTTGTAGGGCTAGCATACCATTACATGAAGAATTATGTCATGAATGAAAATAATGTATTTTCATATTCATCGTTTATAAAATGACCTTGGCACAGAGTTGTCTAGAATTCAGTTTTGAAAAAGGGCACAGAGTTACCTAGAATTCAACTTTTAAAAAAAGGCACAGAGTTGCCGAGCATTCAGTTTTGAAAAAAAGGCACAGAGTTGCCAAGGTTTCAATTTTAAGAAAAAAATATAGACAAATGTTGTGAGATTCAAAGAGGACACGAACTGAGGTCTACAAGTTTTTATGAAATCATACTAGCATACGATTATTAATGATGAATGTGCACAAGGATCAAGTACTAGGTCCATGGTAAAGGTAGTTACAAACTGAGACAGTTGCAGACCAGGGCCCCCCTTACATGTGGCTAAGTCGCTAAGAGAAGGCGGAAAGCCAGTGGTGCCTTCACTGAAATGGGAGAAGGTTCAAGGATAGACGCCTAGCTAGCGTGCTATCAGATGAAATATTTCTTTCCTATAGAAGGATGATCATTTGGTAAGTGTTACCGACCAAATGGATAAAGGTATATTTATATATGCTTTTAAAAGCCCCAAGATGGAGACATAAAAATATTTTAGGACATGAGATTGTCCACATGGAAAAAGATTTTCATGAAAATATTTTTGGACTTAAGAATGTCCATATGAAAAAAAAAAATTTACATGAAAATATTTTAGGACATGAGAATGTTCGCATGGAAAAAGGTTTCCATGAAAATGTTTCAAGACATAAAGATGTCCACATTAAAAAAAGATTTTTATAAAAATATTTTAGGATATGAAAAAGTCCCTATGAAAAAATATTTACACGCATATGTTTCACCTTTGAAAAGCCTAGAAATTGAGTCATGAAATATTTACAGGAAAAAATTTTTGAAAAAATTTAAAAATAAAAATATTTGCTTACTGAGTTTATCACTCATGTTTTATTTTTCCTAAACCCTAAGCAAGTACAACATACAAGCGGAGGAGCAAAGCTAAATATTATTTACCTGCATGTTGTGGATGAATGAATGTGTTGATAATGAAGTCTCAGGTTGTGAATACCTCTAATGTGATGTGAACAAATAAGTATTTATGTTGAGAATTCTATTTGAATTCAGCTCATGAATATATGATTATTTGTAAGATGAAAGTAACATTACCTGTGTATTGATTATATGATACACATATGTTAAGGTTAGACAATAAAAGTTTATGATATAAATGATCAAATTGTTTGAGTTACAAATATTCATGAATGACTTGTATTGATATATACGATTGAGAGCAAATGAATACTTTGCATTGATATGGAGTTATCAGGTTATGAATGAATTGATGATTTAAGAATGATATGTAGAGTTAACCTCAAGTATATGTTATTTGAAAGATGATGAAGGAAATAGAATCGAAAGGAAAAAAAATTCCACTAAACAAAATGGATTCAAAAATCTCACCACATGATCAGGGCAACAATTGTGTTTTACATTTACCAATCAAAAACAATCTTGGAGTAAGGTTTTGGTGATGTCTCAAGTTGGGGGTGCCATAAAAGCCTTCCTTTTGAACTCATGTGCAATGCCAATGTCGTAATTGGTGCAGCTCTAGGCGAAAGGCACAATAAGGTCTCTCATTCTATCTATTATGCAAGCAAGATCCTGGACACAACCCAACTCAATTACACCACAACAGAGAAGGAATTTCTTGTAGTCGTCTTTAAATTTGATAAATTCAAAGCTTACTTGATCAGAGCCAAGGTGATTACATATTCAGACCATTTAACCATCAAGTACTTGATTGAGAAGAAAGATATAAAACTTTGCTTGATCAAAGCCAAGGTGTTATGAATGGACAGAGATTGAAGCACTATATGGGAGAAAATTTCAATTGAAACAAGGAGGCCCTAGTGTTAACAAATCCGATCAAGACGAAACATCAGGCCGATGACGTTTATGATGCCCCAAAACCCAAGATGCCAGGAGGTTTACCTTACTCCAGAAATTAATTCATGATAAATTATAAAATTTCACTCAACTTTTTCTTTTCAAAAGAGTAAACTAAGTTTGTCTATATATTGAGGTCTTTAATCCAAAATGTTACAACCGCTTACAAAATATAATCTAATTTTAGTATTTAATAAACTAGATGTGGCGCCCCAGCCCGAGCGTCACAATCTTACTCCAAAATCTATTGATCGATAAACGTGATCAGGATTGTTGCCCTATCACATTGCGGGCTTATTGGATATTTATCCACTTAATCCTAACTCCTTAGGAATTTATATCATTCCACTTGTTTCAACTTTCCACAAATGCCTTTTTAGGCCATTAAATCATTTGATAATTACACATGTCATCTCATAACCTTCACACTTAATTATATCATGATAATTCATACCTTAACATTTATCCATAAAAAAATTTCGTCAATTCATAGGCATAAAATATTACATAATCCTTCTACAACTTTGAATAATAATGTAATTGTTATCATTCATATAATCATTCAACCCTTAGGTTTACACACAGGTAACTCATAGAAATTCATTCAACCTTGAATCTCCACTTGTGCTCCTTGCCTCCTTCCTTTCATCTATTTTTGGGTTTGGAAAATAAAACGTGAGTCGAAACTTAATAAGCTGGGTTTCCAAGAAATTCATTTTAAAGGCAACACTATTTAAATGCATTTCTCTTTATTTGGTAGAAGACACTTAACAAGTGATCAACTACCAACAGAACAGAAATTTTTTCATAAACCATTCATGTAAACCAGTTTAATCCCAATTTTTGAGCATTTCATAAACATTGGATGTGCAAATGCATCAGTTCCATTCATGACGTTATCCTTTATGTGAGGGTACGCTAGCTCGGGGAACATGCTTTCATAACATGATCCTTTCCATCCTTGGCGCCGAACCTTCCGACTTGGCGACATCAAGGGCGAACTCCTTGTCCTGCTTCTGCCTTGACTAGACTACTTGATTTTTATTTTATGCATGACTTTTAGTCACCCCGGCATTATATACCTCTTACACATGGTAACTTGTCATTCTCATATAGAGAATTCTTTGCACCATCCATTTGAACATCATATCAATAAAACAACATTCAAATTCATGTCGACATACCATTTCTAAATAAAAAAGAATTTATTCAATCATTTCATTAAAAGCAGTAATCAATTCATAATAAGAGATAAAGGGATGAAGGGATGGACACCCTTAAATAACTTAAGAAACCTTTAAGTGAAATAACTTGAAAGCATTTTTGCATTTGAAAATAAAATATCATGTTTAAAAGTCCTGCTTGCTTACCTGTGACAATCCTTTTTGCGCCTTCCATCCTTTTCTTACCTTTTTCTAGACAAGTAAACTTGATTACCTTATACATTTTCATCATATGTTACGCTTGTATGTCTTGTCTTTTTCTTCAATTCACATGTACATGTCGTATGGGTTTAATCCCCTGTGATCCATAACACATTAACTTTATATCATTCTTTCTTTGGAATGCATATCCATCTTCACCCTTGTCAATGGTCACATATATATATATATGATTTACTCATAAGCCTTTTGACAACCACATAACTATGTAATCTTAATTAGTGGTTCATTTTCTTCATTTCATTCATATATCTCAATGTCATAGACATATATATGTCACAGGATTTTCAACTTACATTTAATCTCCTTTTAATCATTCAAAACACTTAGGTAACACTTATTTGAAACTTCATCAATCAAGTTCAAGAAAGATTTCTTAATTTTATATTTCTTAAGTCATATGTATATCCTGTATGGTTTCTATTAACTTACACAACCCACTTGTATTTCCAAGTTAGGCATACATTCATGCACATGCTTGTACATCATATCATCCATTCCATATCATGTTCTAAACTCATATATAGGGAATACATTCATACATATAATAACCATTCATCAATCATCATGTGAGGGTTCATACCTGTCATTTTTCATCTATTTTTTATTTTTCCTAAGTTGATGCTCATTTTAAGCATATAGTTGACGTCTTAGACTTCATAATTAAATCTCAAATTTTGAGATTATATTTAATCATCAAAACAGTAACATAATCATACATTTCATCACATATTCATGTATTTTTACATTTTAGCAAATTATATAATCATTAATCACTTATCCATGCTTAGCCTTCCTGATACACCTATTTTACAACACATAACTTAGGTGTTTCTTAAAAATTTTTAATGCAGGAACTTGTGTCATTATTCAGCATGATTACACCCCTTAATTAATATATATTTAAGATTTAATTTTAGACTTTTAATCCATTCATCATTGGATTCCAAAACAGCAATGTTAGGACGCATTTTTCATCCTTTCAACGCTTCTTTTGATACTTAAATCAAAATAGATTTATAATCCATAAATTTTAGTAATTAATCATAATTTTCTAACCCAAATTTAGGATAATATCATATGTTCAAATTTCATATATTGGTCACTTCCAAAACAGTAACATCTCAAGCATGTAGGATATTCCTTTTTACCCCATTTCGACGTCCTTATGTATATGCCCCAAAAATTAGATTTATGGAAAATATTTTTAAGCCCTTTTTAATGACTAAAGTACATTTAATCTAGGGTACTTTACCCTCTAAATCATTCATAAACTCATTAGCATAATTCATGCTTCATACATATCATAAAAATGTGAAAATCGGGTCATATACTTAACCCTAAGTTCCATCATTTCTAAAATCCACCTCTAATAGGTTAAACCCTCATAATCACTTATGATACTTGTTTATATCCTATTATAAGTTAAATTCCATCCCAAAATCAGGAATTTAATATTTATTTTGATTTATTCCTCAATCTGTCCATAATATTGATCTCTCTAATTTTTGAATCATAACCAAATAAAGGAATTTAAATCTGAAATTTCTATAATACCTTAATAACTATATGCATTAACCAAAATGAATACTTTCAGCACAACATATTAAGTATTTATATTTATTTTAATTTTTTTTTTCTACTGGACAATATTTTTTTTCAAACAGCTCTAATCATGTTAATTATTATGTATGTTTATACTCTTCCAAAATTAATTTTTATTTTGGTCAAGTGTTCCTGAACATGTATTCTATATCATATAAAAGTTTCAGCTTAAAAGGGTAAGCATGTTATAAATTAAAAATCAGGGAAGATCAACCTGAATAGGGTTGAATGGGTAGAATATGCTAATATGGCATGAATATTTATTTTAATTTCTATGATATAATTAATGGAGATTAAAATAAAAATTATAGAATTATATTGAAAATCATAGAAAATTCATAACTGATTGTGACACCCAGAACCAAGTAGGGCTCATGTATGTGCATTTGGCATGTAACGATAAATTATGTATGATTTGATGAATAATGGAGATTAAGATTGGATGTTCTGGTTATGTTAAATTAATCATGTGATGATGAGATGCATATGTTATAACCTAACCCTACCATGAATAAAGGTTATATACTTTTGATATATTCATAAAAAGCATCATGGTAAATACAAGGTCAAGAATAAGAAAGAACGAGGGAAAGAAAATTACTACAGAAGTTCCCAGCTAGCATGAGGTTGGAGAAAGTAGTAGACCCAAAAGGGGTAGACCAGAATCACAATGGGAAAACTTAAGGACTCGTCAAAGACTAGGAAATTTAAGCCCAGAAAGAAATGTGGAAGAGAAAATCGGAACAAAAAAATAAAGAAAGGAGGAATGGAAAAAGGTGAAGGTACCTCTAAGAAGAAAAATTCTCTGTTATGCAAAAAGTGCAAAAGACATTACCAACGTGAATGTTTGAAAAGATTAAACACAAGTGTTGACAGACGGGTCATGTAGCCAAAGAGTGCAGAATGGAAAAAAATAAAGGATGATGAAAGGATAGATATTATACCATAGAAGTTGGTATCAGAGTATGGATTGGTAAATAGGCATAGAAAACTTTCTGAGTATGAAAATTGATATCATATGATGCTAGATATGTGATTATATGATGAGTTGTCTATGTTATTATGAAAGAAATAGACTGGAATCATAGGATATGTATGACATATGTTATCTTTTACTATGTCTTATGATGATGCAATGATATGTTTATTTAAGAAAATGTAGCTAGTTTGCTGTGTTTCATAATAAAGATGGTATATGAAGGAAGAATGGTAAAGGAACCATATAAGATAAAAAAAGGTATGTTCCAGCCTCGTGAAAAATCATTTGGTTAAAAGTAAAATTGTTTTCCCGCGACTTTGAAAATAAATGCTTAACGAATTTCCCAGCAAAATTTTAAAGCATCTAATTCTTTAACCAAGTCCGAAAAGTATACCACAGAAATATTTTGCATTGTGTTCCACATTCTGATTTTACATCTCTAATGAGAAAACCCTTGATTAAAAGAGCTGAATACAATAGTCCAAAAAAATGCTTATTTTTATTAAAATAATGATGAAATGCGTAGAAAATCTTTCTATGTCTTTACAAATGCACAAAAAATCGTGTCTAACAAAAATATAAAGATAAATGAGTACACTTCGCCTGCGCCGTGACTCGAATGTGAGGTATATGACGCCATGCGCCATGATGTAAATGTGAGTTACACGACGCCATGCACCATGATTTACATGTGAGGTACACGACGCCACTCGCCATGATTTAAATGTGAGGTACATGACGTCACGCGTCATGACTTAAATGTGAGTTTACACTTAGCCCGTCAACCAGCGATGACTTGGTTTGGAAATTAGTGAAAGGCCCATTGACTACACTAGTTACCCTACACAGCAAACTAAGTGCGCTCTTAGCTTCTAGATTTTACACAGTAGACCAGCATGTCCTGCTTTCAGCTTCTGAACTTGTACAAGAAACCAGCGTCTCCCTCATTCAGTCTCTGGATTGGATAATTGGGTGATTTTACCATGAAATGGATTTAACCAAATTTTTGAAAATATGTGTGGGTCGACTTGGACCATCTAAAAGGGGTTCGAGCCCAACCGGGCATGTTGAAAAGAGTTTGGGCCTAACTGGGCTTAACTCAATCAATTTTGGCTCAACTGGTCTTATTGGGGGATTTTGGGCCCAACTGGGCCTGTTGAAGAGTTTTGGGCCCATCCTGGTCTTGTTGAGGAGTTTTGAGCCCAAGTGGCTTATGGAAGAATTTTAGACCCAAGTGGGTTTGTAGGAGGGTTTTTGAGCAGTCTTGGGCTTGCTGGAAGTTCTAGGCCTATTAAGGCTCGAGTTGAAAAATCTTGGGGCTTATTAAGGCTCGGTTGGAGAAAGAGGTCATTCACCCATGTATCAACTTAGCCCACTTCCCGGAGAGTATTTACTCGGGGAGAAATATATTTGAAAGTCTTTTAAGATGTATGTGTGTATAAAATATATTTTTTAGGGCCGACAGGACGAATATATATATATTTTTTTTTGAAGGCCTACGAGACATATATATTTTTGGAAAATAAAATATTCATTTTTGGAAACTCGCAGGGCATATATATGTTTTTTTAGAAAATAAAATATTCATTTTTGGAAGCCTGCAGGGCATATATATTTTTTTTAGAAAACGAAATATTCATTTTTGGAGGCCCGCGAGGGTCATATATATTTTTTAGAAAATAAAATATTCATTTTTGAAGGCCCGCGGGGCATATATATATTTTTTAGAAAACGAAATATTCATTTTTGGAGGCCCACAGGGCATATATATTTTTAGAAAATAAAATATTCATTTTTGGAGGCCCGCGAGACATCTATATAATTTTAGAAAATAAAATATTCATTTTTGGAGGCCCACGGGACATGTATATAATTTTATAAAATAAAATATTCATTTTTGGATGCCTACGTGACATCTATATAATTTTAGAAAATAAAATATTCATTTTTGGATGCCCGCGGGACATCTATATAATTTTAGAAAATAAAATATTAATTTTTTGGATGCCTGCGGGACATCTATATAATTTTATAAAACAAAATATTAATTTTTGGATGCCCGCGGAATATCTATATATTTTTAGAAAATAAAATATTCATTTTTGGATGCTCGCGGGACATCTATATAATTTTAGAAAACAAAATATTCGTTTTTGGATGCCCACGGGACATCTATATATTTTTAGAAAATAAAATATTCATTTTTGGATGCCCGTGGGACATCTATATAATTTTAGAAAATAAAATATTCATTTTTAGATGCCCGCGGGACATCTATATAATTTTAGAAAATAAAATATTAATTTTCGGATGCCTGCGGGACATCTATATAATTCTAGAAAATAAAATCTTAATTTTTGGATGCTCGCGAGACATCTATATAATTTTAGAGAACAAAATATTAACTTTTGGATGCCCGCGGGACATCTATTTAATTTTTAAAAAACAAAATATTGATTTTTGAATGCCCGCGGGACATCTACATAATTTTAGAAAACAAAATTTTAATTTTTGGATGCCCGCGGGACATCTACGTAATTTTAGAAATTAAAATATTAACTTTTGGATGCCCGCGAGACATCTATATAATTTTAGAAAATAAAATCTTAATTTTTGGATGCCCGCGGGACATCTATGTAATTCTAGAAAATAAAATCTTAATTTTTGGATGCCCACGGGACATCTATATAATTTTAGAAACCAAAATATTAATTTTTGGATGCCCGCAGGACATCTATATAATTTTAGAAACCAAAATATTAATTTTCGGATGACATCTATATAATTTTAGAAAACAAAATCTTAATTTTTGGATGACCGCGGGACATCTATATAATTTTAGAAAATAAAATATTAATTTTTGGATGCCCTTTTAATATATATATATATGCATTTTAGAAAATAAGATATTTATTTTTGAAGGCCTTTTAATATATATGTATAATATATATCTTTTTCGAGGCTTTATATATATATGTCTATGTATTATCTCAGGATCCTCGGGTCACTCTTTTTTCTTCTTTTTTTTTATGAGGACACTTATCCCGGGATATTGGGTCTTAATATTATTTTATATATATATACATACATAACGACTTAGCCTTATATGTATATACATACATATATGGCGGGCCGTGGTGAGATCCTGGGGCCTCGGGTCTTCAAATATGCATATATATATATATATATATTTCATAAAAACAATTAACTTTATATATATATATACACACGTATGTGTATGGCACGCGTATGTGTGTGCATGATGCGCTTGGTGGGATCCCGGGACACCGGGCCCTTTTATATATATATATATATATATATATATTTTTATCATAAAAATTCGTAGCTTTATATATATGTGTACATATATATACGGCGGCCCGTGAAATCCTGAGACCCCGGGCCCTTATATATATTGTTATATATATATTTTATAATAAAAATACGTAGCTTTATGTATATATATATATTTATATATATTATACGGCCACCCGTGAGATCTCAGGACCTCGGCTCTTATATA
>JAXCLR010000092.1:31702848-31728770 GCA_035584095.1 Annona squamosa
GACTCTAATTGTATTTGTGAAATACAATAGTGGAACCCAAGTCACAAGGAGTGTGAGCTTGGAAGAGTGGAGTAGAGGGTTGCCCAAACCACTATAAAAATCTTGTGTGTCTGATTTATATTTCTGCTCTCAACATTATATTGCTTTTCATTTCATTTCTTCATAAAGGAGAATAGATTAATCCGGGGTAAAGTTTCCGTTTAAGTTATAAATTTTTTAAATACCCAATTCACCCCTCTCCTCTTGGGTAATTGCCATTAACTCGGGACCAACACAAATGACACTAGTGATTTTTTAGATTCAACTGTTGTATAGTTTCTGCTACTTTGTAACTTTATTATAATTCTTATAAAAATTTCAGAATTCTTCTTTCTTAATTTCTAAAATTTTTGAAAAATTCAAGAAAGTTTTCCTAATCATTTCTTTCAATTAGACTCATTTTTATAATTTTTTCATATTTTTGTTATTTGTATAGTTTTTAGTTTGTTTTAATACAGTTCATTGTGATTTTGTCTACCCATTTTTTCATACAATATTATTCATTTTTATTAGTTTATTTTCTTATTAGTCTTAAGATAAAAAATCATGCATTTTTTTAATCATATGCTAAATAAAATTTAGTTTCTAACTAAATCACATTTTAATAGTAATCAATGTAAAAATTGAGGTAAGTAAGAAATTAACTTACACGACCATTACAGTGTTAAACTCAGCGCTAAATGAGAAGCAACCCATTACGCTTTTTGATCTAAGACATGATTTAAAGATCAACTATTTGTGTCTTAAAGCAGGGGAACCTGAAAATATCACTACTTTTGAAAACTTTCATCCAAAAGAGAATTTGATTCTTTAATTAATCAATTCTTTATGAACATATGCATTCTAATCTTAGAAGTTGTAGCTTAACATGATTTCAGGAATAAAAAATTCATCAACAATCATTCCCATACAAACCAAGCAGCTACAAGACTATGTTTGAAATTTGGAGAAGGGGAAACTTGAGAATATTGCATGTTGAAATCTTATAAGTATTGAAAAGGCTAGAGATGGAACTAGCAATTCAATAATTAGTAATCATCTTCCCATTGTAGTGTTCTCAATAATTGAAGATTGTCAAGGTCATCTACTTCTCAATATTTCAAATTCAAGATTAACATGTTGCGAGTCGTGAATTTTAATGTAATTTTGGGTCTTAATTTGATGAAAAGATCATATAAGGAAGTACAAGTTTCAACAATGAAAATTAGCTCTATCATAATCATTCTAAGGGTTTCAAGGCAGTTAATATGGGGCGACAGCTCAAATATTAGAGATCTGGCACAAAAATCTTCAAGCAAATGAAGTTCATAAGAAAACAGCTAGGTGCATAGTGGCCATGACCCAATTTTTTTAAAAAAGAAGAGCATAGTAGGCACCACTAGAGTCAATGCTGGGGGCACCACGACGGCCAAAAAAATTTGTATTAACGGCCAGCCAACCCATCTTCCCTTTCCTTCCTTTCTTTTCTCCTTCCCCACAACCCTAGCTCCACTATTCCCCCTCCATACTTCTCTTCCTTTTCCCTACTCCACTTCCATCTTATTTCCTTTTTTCTCTTCCTCTATTTCATTCTTTTTCTTTCCTTTTCTATTTCCTTCCTTCCTCTCTTTCTCCTTCATTTCCCCATCTTTCCTTCCTTATTCTTCTCCTTTCTTTTCTTTTTCTCTTATTCTTCTTTCCCCTCCATTTTCTCCTCCTTTCTCTCTTCGCTTGTTGGTGGCCACAGCCACCATTTTCCGGCACTACATTGCTAGGCTCCGATCACCCTGACCAGTTACCCTACACTCCATTTGTTTACTCTCTATCAAATGGCCCATCTTCATTTCCTTCTTACAAAGAGTAAGTTGCAGCAGGTTTAGGCACTTCCAAAATTGTCAAGCAAGTTTGTGGGGTAGCCTCGTATGCATTCATTGAGCTTTCGCCTTCCTACTTTCAAGAAATTAAAGAGCACATTAATTGATCTTCAAGGAGGGACTCTCAAGTCTACTGTAAGAGCTACATGTTTTCATCTTCTTCAAATACTCAAAAGTCTTCTCAAAGGCTAAAACTGTTTTATTTATAATGTGTAGATTTTCTTCTTTCATTTATTCTTATTATATAATGATACTTTAGTTTGGTATTGAAGATTAAGGCTAAGATGAGACACAAGTAGTGGTCAATTAAAGTAAAATTCACCCTTTACTTACGAGATTGTTGTAAAGGCCTCCTCGTGCTAGAATTTAAAAGATAGCTAAGGCTCTAATTGTATTATTCGTGGAGATAGTAAAATTCAAGATATAAAAGAGTGTATGATTAGAAGAGTGAAGTAGGAAAAATTGCCTGAACCACCATAATTCGTCGTGTCTCTTGTGATTGATATATTTATTTTTTTGCTTTCCCTAGTTCTATAAATTTCATTCAAGGTGATTGAACTCAAAAGGTTAAATGTCTAATTGCTAAAGAATTCTAACCCAATTTTCCGTTCTCTTCTTGGGTTTTGTCCATAACTCGAGATTAACAATACGTACTCACCCTTTTTCTTTTTGAGTTACGGTGCATAGCTACATGTACTCAATTGTTATTTTGTATCTTTTTGAGACATGGATTCCCTCTGCACTTATAAAGTTGTAGAAAATTTTTATTCATTTTTTTATTATTTTAATGAAAGTAATGATTTTTGAATAAATTGACTATTATGCTTAGTTATTTTAATTAAGAGTTTTCTATTTAGAGAAATAAAATCAGAGCATGGAATGTAATATGAAGTGCTTTTATGATATTCTTTTTTGACTTAATTAAATAAATTAAGTACTTTAAATATCACAAGGAGAATTAATTAAGCATTTATTCTTTTTTATGGAAAATTAATTGTTTATTCTTAAAACCACAAACAAAATGGGTGAATTAAGCCCGACCCAAAAAGATGCCAAAACTCTTTTCCATTCTAAAAAAAGATGTTATTTTTATTCTCAATACCTCATGACTTGCTTTTCCTATTTCTTATATAATCCTTCTATTTTTATACAACTTTTTATATTCTTAATATATATTTTAAAATTCTAAGAAACAATAATATTTTTTATTTCATCTTCTTGTCCAATTTCATTCTATTTTACTTTCCATACTAATCAAGATAGATGAATTTTGGTTACTTTCTATAACTCCTCTAAATGCATACGAGCTATTGATGGCATGATCTTGCAAAGAACCTGCTTCGCAAATGCGGAGCTCGGTGTCTAATATGTAAATATATGATGTGTTTGGGAATAGATAAAACTTTTGATGAAAAGTTTTAGAAAGTAAAAATTGTCAAATGATGTGATATGACAGGAGTAATGTGAAGAGTAAATAAGATAAAGTTAAAATAGATAAGTTAATTGTATGGATAGTTATATAGAAATGATTGAAAAGTAAGGTAGTTGTATAGGAAAATATAAAAAAATAATTAAAAAATAAGATAATTACGAAGAGTGAAAAATTTTAAATTGATATATTTTTTTTTATTATCAAACTCACTCGCAGGAAAAGAGAGGATCTTGCGGGGAGAAAACAGAAAAAAGAAAAAAAAAAAGCCCTCGGCGGCTGAGAGGGCGGGGCCCTACTCCTACAAAGCAGCCCACAGGTATCATTGGAAAGTGCAAATACGCTTTGTCAAGAATCTGAACTGAGGCATTGGACGGTACGTGAAGCTGGGAGTGCGCGAGAGAGACAGAAAGATTGCACTTGTCCTCGAGAAAAGTCTTGTCCGACTCGCATCCACAACTGCACGCGTGTATCAAATCACGCTCGTTCGACGCGAGGACATCAATTACATTCGTCGGCACTGCTTTTGAGAGTCAAATCAAAACCAGGAAATAAGACAAAGCAAGGAAAGACATCGATACTTCCCGGAGGGTTGAGGGCTGAGCAGAAGATTTGGTTAGATTTTGATGGATTATTGATCAGCTATCATCATCATCGTCTACGGCGGAGATCATCCATCCGATTACGTTCAAGTGCAAGGCGGCGGCGAGTGTAGTCACAAGCCCAATCCTGCGGTGTACCCTCTCTCTCTCTCTCTCTCTCTCTCGGTGCTCTGCAATCTACTGTTCGCTCACTGCCACCCCTCCAACGTCACGTACCCCCAACGGCTCCCTCCCTCTGCCCTCTGCCCTCTGCCCTCTGCCTTCCTCTGAAACACACAACAGCTTCCCAACTCCCCTTTTTCAATGCCCGAGCGCTGTTTCTTCTTCTTCTTCTTCTTCTCACCATTCAGCTGAGGAAACTCAGACGAAAAAACTCCTTTGACCAAACCGAATCTCACTTCAAGCGTACAAACGAGACTCGAATAGCCGTCAGTCAAACATCAGCGAACCATCTCTCTCTCTCTCCATCGACATGATGAGTCAATGAGGGAAGTAGCTTGTTCATTGCTGGATTGTTATCGGGTGGAATGGGTTGCTCGATTTCGCGGCTGGCGGCGAAATTCGCTTTCTTTCCTCCGAAGCCGGCGACTTACCGGTTGAAGACGGAGGAGGATGGGCGCGTCGTTGTGTCGGGCATCCCTCGCGACAGTTCCATGGACGTCCTCCTCATCGACACCAGGCGTGGGAATAAGATCGTCGCTTTCTACCTGCGCAACCCCTATTCTCGCCTCACTCTTCTCTACTCCCATGGAAATGCCGCCGATCTCGGACAGCTCTACGATCTCTTCGTCCAGTTGAAGATAAATCTCAGGGTCAATCTCATCGGGTAATTTCTTCCGTCCGTCCGCGCGTTCTTGCTTTCCCGTTATTCGAATGGTGCTTGGTTTTGATCTGGCAGGCTTGCTGGCAGTGAGCGGATTCTTTTAGGGCATTTTATGTTCGTCATCTGTTAACGCATCTCTGGCCTTTTATTTGCCTTTATGTCATGTCTTGATTTTATTTAGGATTTCTTTTTGATGCATGGGTGTTGGTAATGACGTCGGACGAAACAATTTCTTTATTCGTTTTTTCACCCTGGATATGGAAGGTTGGTGGGGCTAATTTTTTTCCCCTTAAAAAAGGCAAAAAAAAAAAAAAAAAAAAGTTCTGTGTGGTTTATTGGCAGCAAATATCATTTTGTTTAATCATTATTACTATAATTTGGCGTGGATTTCAGAAAATGCATTTACCGAACGGATGCATCCCTTCTTGCAAAGCCCGTAGCAAAAAGACGAAAGTAGTCCCCTTAGCTGTGAGTCTGTGACTTGTTCCTTATAACTAGATACCGACGCTGGCCCCCACTTCGAAATCCGGATGTGCATTTTCCTAAAAGATTACTCATCAGATTTTGGAAATCGTGATTTTTTAAGAAAATTGTGTATGGTGGATCATGGTTTCTAGCAATTGCACAAAATTGAATAAACAGCTAAAAAAAAAGATAATTAGTGGGACGATCATTGCATCACGTGAGTGTTGGCTTATGGCTAATTTACTGTGGAAACCAACTAAGGATTGTGGGCTATATCACTTCCCAATTTTCCATTTTTCATTTTTACTGTGTGATCCCTAATAATTATTTTATTTGAATTTAGCGCTCATTAATGCTTCAGCTATACATTTTGGCTTTCGCAGGATGGGTGGAAGTTTTCTATTTAAATTTGTTATACTTCTCTGTTGGGCATTAGGAATTCAATCATTTTTCTCAACTTCACAAATTATCCCAATAAATTTCTGGAATGTGATCTGTTTGATATATGATTTCTCTCCTTTGCTGATATAGATGTATAAAATTTTTTTGGTTTAGTAGTCACTTTAGTTGTGTTAGTTGTTGTCTTATGTTTCCTTTTCTTAGAACTGTTGGTAGGGAGTTTTTATGTAATGCTTGCTGGACATGGGCAGCCCATCAGCACAAAAACGTTATCTGGTGCATACAAAGATTCATGTATTCCATAAAGCAGATTATACTAGTGGATAAGCTCAAGCAAAAACTAGGCTGCTCCTGATCAGATATGCTGCCAAAGAAGAAATCAGTTGGGTATTGCAACATTCGTATGACTCTTGTAATATCAGGACCACTTGGTGGTTTCATGGTCATTGTTCTCATCTCATGGTGGCACATGATTGTGGGATCAGCTAGCCTTCTTTCATATTTTTGTGGTGCTTTGTGATTCCTCCCTATTGTTATGGCTGCAATGTTATGCTTATAATTTGATTTCATCTCCATCTACAGATATGACTATTCTGGATATGGAGCTTCTACTGGCAAGGTAGGATGTTACAGCTTTCTTTGCCTCAGCATCAATTTTCTTCCTTATTTTCCGTAGGACTTTCTAGACGAACATTTGAATTTGCTTGAAACAGGAATCTGTGCTACATCATTGATGATTTATCAAAGGATCTAACTACACTTAACAAAATTAGTTTTACAGGGAACGCTATTTGGAAATTAACTAGGATTGAGTAGTGTAAATTAATTGATAAAACATCCAAATGCCATGCTGTGTTTTTGGTTGTGAAGTTTTATTGGGATTTTAAATGTTTATAGATTGAATACGCAATTGCAAATGTGCCAAGTGTTGCAAGATTCATTCCCTTATCCTTGTGGCAGATTCAGGACCTTAGTTGGGTGTGGGGGGTTGTCACCTTTTGCCCAGGTGATATAGTAAGGCCAACTTGTCATAATTTACCAATGTTTGTGTGTAACACATTTGAATTCCATATCCCTGTCATAACACTTGCTTCTTGACGAATTCAAAAGACACTGCAGAATATGGTTTGCAATTTGTCTAGAACATTGCTATTTGTTTGTTATCTAGAGAACTCATCAGTTTGGATGCTGAAGCATGATATTGAATTGTTTTGTTGATGGAATCAGCCCAGTGAATCAAATACTTATGCAGACATAGAGGCAGTATATCAGTGCCTGGAGACTGAGTATGGAGTCAGCCAGGAAAACTTGATTTTATATGGGCAATCTGTTGGCAGTGGCCCAACGTTGCACTTGGCAGCTAAGTTGCCAAGGTTAAGAGGTGTTGTTCTTCACAGTGCCATACTCTCTGGGCTTCGTGTTCTCTGTCATGTGAAATGCACACTATGTTTCGATATTTACAAAGTATGTATTACATTTTCCCTCCTGCTATTTGGTCATAGATTTGCACTTTTTTTTTTGATTCTAGCTGCTGATGTGTAATTTCTGCTGCAGAACATTGACAAGATTCAAAGAGTGAAGTGCCCGGTGCTTGTAATACATGTAAGTAGTTCCCTTGTTTTTTTCTCTCTGGAATATCAACATGAAACCAGACAGTTGATCAGTTCCTCTTCTCATTCTTTTATCTTTTTCTAATCTAAGAGTCCATTTGTATGTCCTTGCCACCTGCAAAATGGCTCATCTTTGTGTCAAGGTGTGTTTTATAATCAGAAATTGCATGAGTTTTGAATCAATATGTTCAGGGAGATTTTTCTTGAAAACATTGGGCTTTGGGAACCCTCGAGTGTGTACTCATTTTGAGGCATTTGGTTGCACATAGAGATTCAGACTTGTTTGATATTTGGTATTACAGCAGTCCCTATGGTCATGAATAAGATAACTTATTTGAGTACCATATAGACATGCGAGGGTGCCATTCTAGCCTGCAACAAAATAGGTGTGGGCTCTATCTCCCAAGTTTCACTACCATGTGAAGCGAACACTACATATGGGTCTCATTTTTGATAGATCTAGGGATTGGACATGGAAGACTGACATAATTTGCATGAGTCTCATATCATCTCTACATTGGGGATTCTTTGGTTTAAAAGGTGTGCAAACATTTTTGTTGTTATTAGTTTTGGGTGGGAGACTCGGTCCTATGTACAGACTTGAAATAGGATGGGGTGTGTTAGCATTGAGGTTTTAGACCTTAGATTTGGGATAGGATTGGCTTCAACACAATCTTGACCTAAGTTGCATTGCTACCATGCAGTGGCAATAAGTGAATGATCTTACTCAAGAAATATCAGGAGAACTTGGTTTCACAAAGGTCTTAGCTCATTTACTTATCATGATAAGCCAGAAGCATACCCAGGGTATAATATGTTAATTATTTTTTTAGTCTGTGGGTATTTGTTTACACAAAAATATTTCAAACTAAAACTTTTCACTCTCCATAGCTACCATGTTTTTTAATTATTTTTTTTTACTTCTTCCTATGTAACTGCCTTACTTTTCAATCATTTTTACACAACTACCTATACATTTAATCTATCTATTTTAACTTTATTCTCTTTACTTTTCATTATTATCCCTATTATATCACATCATTTTCTTTAATTTTAAAAACTTTTATACAAAAAATTTTTCATCAAAAGTTTTATCACTTCCCAAACACACCCTATATGTGGTATTGTATGTTAGAGAGAGAAAAAAAAATTGGTGCAGGGCATGAAGAAACTTTTATAAATTAGAACTTATTTTTGTTTAAGTTTTTTATTTGGAAGTGTCGTTATTTTAGGGATTTAGTATCATTAATTCAAATAGCAATTTATATTTTTTTGGGTATATTTGTTTCTATTTTGAGTATTTTCTTAGTTGACAAGTTTGCTTGATTAGTAAGTTTTCTTGTTGTGCAAGTTTGCTTGTTGCGTAGGTTTTCATTTTCTTTTTGCTTAAGTTAACTTTCTTATAGATAAGATCACTTTGGTTTTATATAAGACAGTTTATTTTGATAATGAATGAGATCCTTGTTTCCCAAATATTCTCTACTTCTCTATTTCTTCTTCTTTCTTTTCACTCTTCTTTTTCTTCTTTCTCTCGACTCTAATTCTTCTAATTCATTCTCCTTTCTTCCTTCCTTGTCCTCTTGAGAAAATCCTTCATCTTTTTTCTATCTTTTTCTCTACTTGTCCTACATCAGAAATTCTAAAAGCTAGTTGAAGGTGGGGAATGAAAAATTAGAAGGATGATAAGCTGTATTAGGTCTTGAAGGGATGGTTTAAATGTCATGCAGAAACATGGTGGTATCAAGGAGAGTTAATGATAGCAAATGAGTGCAATTAACTCATATTCATGTTTGGGCCGCCTAGTGATTCTGGTGTGGTATGCCTTGGCAGCCTCTTCTTCACTACTGATTTAGTGATTCCTATGAGCAAGTCCTGGTTTCAAAGTTGACGAAGTCAAACTCTGTTAAAATGCTATTAACTGCAATGGAGAGGCTACTCCGGAGTTTGTTAATTGAGGAAACAGAAGCATGATTGTCAAAATTCCTGCATTCGGGAAATCAGCTTTGAATTCTCTTAGAGAGCATTTATGGGGAGCTTTAACAATGGGAACAAGAAGGTTGCATAATCAATGTTCGTCATATTGATAAATACCCATTTACCAGTGGCCGAAAAGAAAAAATTTTCTTCCACCCCTTTCTACATTTCTTTTGATTTGCTTTTACATCTCAACTATGTAAGTACCGTATCTTTTACATTATTACCTATGTTTTTGATCTTATTTTTCATTTTTTTCCGTGCAACCACCTTAGCTATTTTATTTTATTTTTTCTCTTCATTCGTACTCATTACCCTTATCATATTATATCGCCTTTTTTCTCAAAACTTTTTTTAAAACAGTTTTTCCATTATCATTCTCTCTCATTACCAAACACACCCTTATTATATTTGTTGAAGATCATGTTGTATTCATTGGGAACTAATTAGTGAAGTGTAATTGTTAACAACTCTTTGTTGAAAGTTTTGATAAATTAACATAAACATAAAAGGAATGATTAAAAACAAATGTTAGTACAAATGATTGCTTTTTACATCATAACTAAATATGTATGGGTGGATATTACAAATGGTTTTGGTATTAAAAAATTTGTGGAATGAAAGAAAACATTTGTAAAAACCTTTGTTTATTAAGCATTCCCCAAATATAAAACATACACATTGAAAAGGTAGAAAAATCTACCATAATACTAACATTTAGTGAGTTATGAAAACATGTGAGAAATGTTTGTAGTAAAACATTTTGAATTTTTGGGTTCCTTTATGTTAACTCCAACAATTTCAACTACTATGGAACAAATTATTTGGGACAATAATCATTTAAGTGTACATACATAATTTGACATTTAAAACTTTTATTTTAATTTATTTTTAATTATTAACGACATAAAATCAAAGTAAATAAAAAAGTTATAAATAAGATTTTCTTTTCTTCACTTCTATATTAATAAACAATGCAAACTAATGTATACAAAATTAATACGTGATTCTTAGTTTGTATTTATTTTAATTAACTTACAGGTAAAAACTAAGAATTCACAAATCTTTGTGGGAGGTAAATTACTTAAAATGGTTCATTGTATTTATAAAATCAATTTAGGGCTTCCCCAAAATCTCTAAAATTTTCAAATTAGGGTGTGTTCAGGATGTGAAAAAATTGTTGGATGAAAAGTTTTTGGTGTAAAAGTTTTTGATTTAGGGTATCTGGTAATGAATAAAACTTTTGATGAAAAGTTTTGGAGAATAAAAGTTGTCAAATGATGTGATATGATAGGAGTAATGGTGAGTAGTAAAGAGGATAAAGTTAAAATAGATAGGTTAGTTGTGTGGATAGTTGTGTAGAAATGATTGAAAAGTAGGGTAATTGTATAAGAACATATGAAAAAATGATTAAAAAATATGATAGTTGTGGAGATTGAAAAGTTTTAACTTGACATTTTTTATCAATTGCCAAACACACCCTTAGTAGAAAATAATGTAATATGATAGAGATAATGATGATGAGTAAAAATAATAAAATGAAAATAGGTAGGTTAGTTGTATGGGTAGTTATGTAAAAATAATTGAGAACTAAGGTAGATGTATTTGGAAAGATGTGAAAAAAAATTAAAAAATAGAATAATTATGGAGGGTGAAAAGTTTTAGCTTGAAATTTTTGTTGTTGTAAACAAACATGCCTTAATAAAAAATAACAAATAACAAATTAGAAGGGAAAAAGATGCAGCTTCCTCATGCTTTGTTTGGTTGAGCATTAGCCGTGCTAATTAGGTTTTTTGGGTAGAAATACAATTATAAGGATGCCAATAGTGTTTGGCAAAATTTTAAATTCATGATAAGTAATTGCAATTGTGAAAAAAATGTGATTCCTAGTAAGACTGAAGCTGTTACTTATTCAAATTGGAAAAGCCAATAACATGTGGTTTAAAAGAAAAGATAAAAAAAATCTCCAAAAATTTTAAACTTTCTTAAATTCCTATTAGTAATTTAAAAATAATATTAATTGGGAAAGGACGAAAAGTATTTCTTATGACTATATTTGAGAATACAAAATATTTAAAATATTCTAAAATGATAGCAGTTTTTTTCCCGTGATAATAGCGAATATAATATTGAACATATATATTAGCTATTTTTCATGGAAACTTTCCTATTTCTCTCAACCTTCAATAATTTTTAAATTAAAAATAATATATGGGTTACTAAGATTTCAACGAGTATGTACAAATACGATTTATATTTTTGCATTTATATCATATGTAAAGATGTTTAAAAATCTCAAAAAATATATGCACATATTCAAAAATGGTAAAATTTGGTTTAAATACACTTAGATAAATAAGTGTATGAAGAAAAAAGCAAAAAAAATATTTTAATTGGATTTTTCGAGGTGGACTAAGTAATCCATTTGCATATTTGCTTAGCCTGGGCTTACAAGATCATTCCTTTAGCTTATCCCGGGCTAACAAGATCACTTAGCTAATATATGATATCTTATATTTGCATTTATATAATAAGACATAATATCTTGTAACTTGTTAATATTTTAAAAATGAGTCACATGAGTATTGGTTGCTTCTGGGTTTGGTGTTTATTATTATTATTATTATTATTTTTATTGCAAAATTGACATTAGGTAAGATAAAAATAGAAATTGTTAGAAACGCTTGCTTATTTTTTTTGATCAATGGTCATCCATCTCCATACACCATCGAGGGCCAATATATGGTAGTACATAAAGAAATCAATATAACTAATAGAATTTATAAATTTATAATGAAAAATATTATTAAATTTTGAAATTTAAAAAATTCATTAGTGTATTAATAAATTTATAAAAAAAATTCTTATAGAATTTATAAATCAAAGATAGAATATTTAGAAACTTAGAATTGTAAATGCACTAGAATTCTATACTTTAAAAATAGAATGTAGTTCTGTCAGAGACATAAAATTGCTATAGAATTTTTCATTATTTAGAACCGTTATGTGGCAAAAATTAATGCATAATAAGAAATATTATTTAGGGAGAAGCCTTTGCTAATATAGGATATTTTTTTGTATCAGATTATGATACGTTCACTAATTATTTATTGTTTAATTAAGGTTTGTTTTTATCTCAAGAAGTGATCAGTTTATTTCAAAGTTCATCTCTTCCTATTATATAAGATGAGTGGTGATGGGATAGGAGTGATCCATCTCTTTTTCTCTCTCAATAGGCATTCGGTGCGAAACTCTAGTAGCCATCCCACAGCAAAGAGTAATTATGTAGCCTTATTTTGTGTGTGTGTATATATATATACATATTTACTTTGTCATTCATTAGTATCAAAGCCAAAAAATGTCTGCCTTCACTAGTTGATTTAAATATTCTCAATGTTAATATTTTTTCTGATTCACTTTTATAATATCATATGTCGATAACAATAAAATTTTATTTATCTTATGTTGATAATATCATATGTTGACATAATATCATATGTCGATAACAATAAAATTTTATGTTCAAATCTAACATGTGTATGGTCCTTATCTTAAAATTGTGCAAAATCAATATAATAAAATAGTTTAATGTAAATATTAAGTTTAAAGTGGTATTTTCAACATCGAAACCGTCTAAAGTATGATTTTAATATGGATAAATGATTTTATAAAATTTCATTGCAATTTAATGTGTGGGGCCCATTTTACAGTGGACAGTCCGTCTGCACATGATCGGATCTCATATATATATGTGCGTAAATCGGTATGCAAAAAACTGAGTATTGTTAAATCCGTGAGTTATATATGTTGTATCATGATTTGATGTTGATATTAATACCATGTGTAAGCAGAGACCATGCCACATTTTTTTTTTTGGGTTCCTAGTGTCATACCATGTTTTTTTTTTTTTTTTTTTGGATTTTGCTTTTGATTGCTATCCTCTGTTTTTATTATAGCTTTTATAGGAGTTTAATTTTATTCCCAATTTTATGCGATGCATAATTAATAATGTATAATGAGGAATATTATAGCTCAAATATAAAATTACTTTGTTATGTTCTTTTTTGGTAATTTTATATACTTAAAGAACTTTTAATATTTAGGCGAAACACAACATTATTACTTGAAGCATTTCTCAAATGATATTGCCAAATAGTTAGCAACTTTTTGCTGCAGTACTTTTTTTTTATAAAAGCTCCATTTATAATTGGCATTTCTCAATTGCAAAAATTTCATCGCACGCCAAACGAAGCCTTAACCAACCCGTGTTCTAATGGCATTGTCATATATCAATTGAAGGAAATTTAGCTTAAATCAAAAGATTAAGGGATTTTTCCAAAGTCACATGATCTTTCCCCAATTAAAAGAAAAGATCCAAAAATCATCTGCAAACATGTTTAAATCAGTTTTAAACAAAAAATCCAAAGATCCATAAGTTTTGTAACGTAATTTGAGACCCAAAAAAAAAAAAAATCGATTTTTGATCTTGACAACAACTTTACATGATGGCATCTGAAGGAACAAGAAAGATTTTGATTTTCAATGCTGGTGTTTCTTCCTCTTGAAAATAAGCAATGAATTTTTCAATGTCTTCTATGTAAAACTTATGGATCGAGCATTGCAATGAATGTAACTTAGAAGCTGGCTAAGCTAAAAAATGGGAGTTTTTTCTTTCTACAAAAAGAAGGTAAAGAGCCAAAATATAATCCCAAAAAAAAAAAAAAAAAAGAATAAAAATGAAAGGGGGGCTGTTCTTTTGAAATGCTACTATCACCCAATGTCTCACGAGGATATTGATAATGCAATAAATTATCAACTTTCTTGATGATAAAATCGACAAAATAAGGGAAAGCCAGGAAAATCTTGTTTTCATTGATATTTTTATATTTGCGAGTGCCATAAACTATAATATCAACAATAACATCATTGATAAATCAAAATTACAAACACCGTATTGGATATGCAACATGTTTGGAAGAGTTGAAGGTACAGGAACGAGAAGGTTGATGGATCCAGAAAATGCATTTGGAAGATTTGAAGGAATTGAATGCAGTATGAACATTTGACTGCCCAGTCTTTCTGCATAAGATTTAAAGTGAAAAGAGAGCCAATGATAGGAATGGAGGCATCATAATGTGTTTTTTTAGAGAGCTAGTGGATATGGCAACTTGGCTGAAGTAGCAGGGGCTTACCTCAAACAATGTTTATGTATGAGGGCAAAAAAAAAAAAAACATCAAAAGCAAGGGCAAGGGTACTGAAATATCCTTGGCTTCATGATGGGAGAATGATGTGGCTAATGGCATGATGAAGAAAGAAAGAGGTAGAAGAATCTTTGGACAGATTTTTTTCATTTGAATAAGAGTATGGATGTGGACCATTTATGATAATAAACATCACCGTATAGGCAAGTAGTGTAGCAAACTAAATACCATTATCATCTTAATTAGGGTTGTAACTAGGTTGGGTAATACCAATTTGGTGGCTGATCCTAACCTAAACCTATGTAAAAAGCTCAACCCTAACCCTAATCAATTCAACCAACTTAGGTTGTTGGTTGATTACAGGTTAATAAAAAAAAGGTAGCTATGTTGAAAACATATTAAATATATTAAATTATTTAAAATAATCCTAAATAAAGAATCTGTTGAGCTTCTAATACTAATTATCCACTTTAATATAGAAGATCGAATTTCATACTTAGTGTTATTTGGAATTTTGATTTCCTTGTTGAGAATTATGCATAACTAGTAAAGTAAGCATCAAGAATGAATTGTAAACGGGTTTTATGGGTTAGATTGTTAAGATGGACCATCTCAATCCATGATGACTCATTTATTTAAACATGGTTACATGGGTCATATATAAATGGGCTGGTGAGTGAAATTCCTAACCCTAATCCACAAAAACCAGGGTTGTGTCGGCCATGGGTTGACCCTAATCTAGTTACACCTCTAATTCATTTTCAAAAACAAAATGCCGCTCTTGATAGTACATCTCTTTTTTTAAGAAATATATTAAATTGTTTAAAATAACTGTAAATAAAGAATCAATTGATCTTCTAATACTAATTATTCACTTTAATTTAAAAGATCAAATTTCATACTTATTCTTATTTGAAATGTTGATTTCCTTGCTAAGACTAATGCATAACTAGTAAATTGTGTTGAGAAATGTGTTAACTCTTCTACTTAATGAATTGTAAATACGTTTTACAGGTTAGATTGTTAAGATGGACAATCTCAACCCATGATGACTCATTTATTTAAAAATGGTTAACACAGGCTTGTGCCAAAACTAACATTTAGCCACATCTAAAACATAAATGCATCCCTATCTCCAATCCATGCATCAGATCATCAAAATAAATATCCTAATCCCTAATCGAAGACCACTCGAGGATTAGACTCTTGTTTATGGCTCTCTTCAGCTCTCATTCTTTTTTGGGTTTTATCAATCCTCTTGTTTATTGAAAAATTCAACAAAACATTCATTAGTCCAAGAAAACTTAGTAGGAGAAACAATTGTAAATAGATAACCGCATAAATTAAATTGTGTCGTTTCATCTAAACTCATGCTCATGCCTTGGGCTACTTACTAGAAGAAATCATAATAAAAACCCTTGATCCACTAAGCTAAACCGATTGAGCCTCTGGAGTCCAAATCTTCAAGGATCTCTGAACCCAACTGCTTCTAATTCACCTTCAAAACAAATTCCCTAAAGTTTTTCAAGTCTCTAGAGCCCCAAAACAATTTTAGGATAGGGTAGAATTGATTTGGGGCTAAATTCAACTTCACTTACAAATCTGTTGTGATACATCGATTATAAGGCTCAGTCTTTTATGGTGCAAGGGATTAATGGAACTCTTTGTTTGGTCATTCGTACAATCAATCTGACCCAATGTTTGGAATATCAGTATCGGGGGGCATATCAGCCCCCCTTAAAAAATGATATGATATGGGCGTATTGTATCGGTACTGGACGAAAATTTTTTTTTACCCCAAAAAGAATCTTAAAAATATGTAACAAATTCAAAAAAATGAGAAATGAAAGATTAGTTCACATTTTGCCTATGTATAAGATGGTGTATTGGGTCATTTTCTTTTATAAGTAGTTATCTATGGAATATAGATAATATGATTTTTGTATACAATATTACAACTAGAAATAACAATATGATGCTAAAAATGAATTAATAAACATGAAGATAATAAAAGATAGATAAAAGCAAGTAAGCAACCTTTACGCAAATACATAGTTGGAAGTTCAAAACTTCAAATAACTAAGCCATGACACATAAACATAAGATTAAACACAAAATGAAAAAGTAAATGGCTTAGATCGTTGGGGTGGTACCTTATCAGAAGAATGACATGAATCAGTAATCACCACAAAATCAATGTCTAGGAGGTTCTTGAACATTATCATCATCATTATTGTTGTTGCTAGTGTATTCTGTACCATGGTATGCATATTGATGATACTCATTCCCAAACAAGTAGGATTCATATTCTACCCGAAGCTGATGACCTTGAGATGACTTGTGGATAATAAGGATAAAATGATTGTCGTGAACCCATTTGTGAGCCTTCTTCTTCCTCTTCCTTATCTTCTTCTTGTATAACATGACTCTTTCCACGATCATCAATTGTAAGTTGTGATTGTGAGGTAGAGCCATGAGGATACAAAATTGAACTTGGTACAAAGTAATGATATGGAAATCCAACAAGTGTATCATCAAAAGACCTACTCCCATCCCCACCCCCAGTCCCTTGTCCACTGATCATCATCATCATCATCACGTTGATGTTTTGTTTCAGTTGCGCTACTGTCTTCGTGAATGTCAATATCAGGCTCTTGAGAAGGTTGTTGTGATGATGTTCTAGTAGTTGTTGGACCTTGACTATGTTCTTCTTCATTGTTACTTTAATTTCTTTTTCTCTATTTTCCAACCAAGGAAGAAGTGTATCATCCTTGGAAAATATATAATCTAAATTTATTGGGCAATAATCTGGGTGTTCATCTTGATTTCTAGCCCTTTCCATGTTCTTGAGCCTAAGTTTGACATTATAATGGATAAAAACATTCCTTTCTACCTTTTTCTGTGACATTCTATTTCTTTGCTTGGTATAAACTAATGCAAAAGAGCTCCAATTTCTTTCACAACTAGATGAGTAAGTAGTTTGACTCAAGATCTTAATGACAATTTCTTTGAGATGTGGTGCACTTTCTCCATAATTTAGCCGCCATGCAGCTACACACATTAAATATTAGTTAAGCACATAAAGCGTAAATAAATAAATACACATACAAATATATAGAATTGTGGAATTATAATATTAGAGTATTTACTTGCTTCAGATTTTTTAACGGCTGCTCTTGTTATTGGTCCTCCAAAGCTACCCATACCAAGTTCATATGTTTGAATAAATATGAAAAAATAAATATCAATATTCATATGAAAATTACAAATAAATAGCATTTATATTTTAATAGTGAGTTATCTAATTCATCTTACCTCATTAATTGCATGAATTTGTTGATCAATATCTGGCTCTAATCTCTTAATGACATTTTTTAAGGCCAACTCTTATCTCATCTGCCTCTCAATATGTATCAGCATATCGAAATTGAGGATTTAAGAAGAACCCTGTAATTTAAAATTAATTTATAGAGATTAATAATCAAATCTAAATACACATGAAAAAGCATATGTGAGCTAGAAAATGCCTGTTGCGCGTACATCATGGTGAAGTTGTTGATTCCATCGTCGATCCATAAGAATCCAATACTCTTTGTAATGTTTACATTCATTTTTTTATCACAAGGTTAGCTCTATCCATTGCTTCATATATAAATTCCATTGTGGGTCGATCATCACTTTCAAGTCTTAGCACCTTAATCAAAGGACTCATTGCCTTTATTATTTCAAACACCTTTCCCCAATATCTATTGTCTCTAATAATTGAATACATTTCAATGGCCAGCCCTCTTATTAATTTTCCGTATTTTGATTCAATCCATACTTTACTAGATATCATTTCATGAAGAGCTCCCTTGTGAGTGTACAGACCCTCTAAAGCAATATAATTTGTAGCAAAACGAGTAGTTCCAGGTCTCAACAACTCGACGATTTGTAAATTTTTTCAGTAAAGCAATAACCCAATTGTGATTATAAATAAAAGAAGTTATTTGCCTTGCTTTATCCACCATGGTAGCAACATTTTTCCTCTGTCCAATATCTTCAAGCATAAGATCTATACAATGAGCTGCAAATGGAGACCAAAATAAATTAGGTCTCTTTTGCATGAGCATCCTCCCAGCTGCTTTATAACATGCTTCATTATCTGTCACAATTTGTACTACATTGCTTTCTCCGACTTCATTTACCATTTTATCCATTAAACTGAAAATGTAATTAACATTTTTTACAGCTCCAGTAGCGTCAATTGCTTTAATAAACATTGTTCTCAAATGACAAGAGACTATAAAATTGATGATGTTTAGCATAGTTGGGCCAATCCAACCATCACACGTAATGGTGCAATCTCTTGATGCTCATATCTTTCTGAAGCCCTTGTACATATTGCCAAACTTTCTCATAGACTTTTTGTGAGTATTTCCCATCAATTTCATCTGAACTTGGTGCTTTTACACTAGATCCTGCTTCAGCTTCTGCATCAACAGAAACTTGGAAATATGGAGAATCTGCAACACGAGGTGGAATACTACTGTGTAAAAATAACTTTGAAGCTGCCTTTCGTAGATTGTCTATGATTGATTTACTCCACATTTGCTTCAGTTATTATGTTTTACACTTCTTCTAAAGACTTGTTCATCACCCATAGGTGCTCGTGGCTCAGGAAACTGAGTGCCGTCGTCATCAAGGTTGATTTTGTGGTTGCTTTTGAGAAGAACCAAATGCTTGTCGAAAGCTTTTAAATAAACCTTCGCCACTTTTAGATCTTCATGCACCACTACTTCCCCTACTCCCCTAATTGACTGGCTTTCTTGAGAAAGTTTGTCTACGCAACTCATCCTCCATTGCAGTCTGCAGACTTGTCTTTTAGCTGTTCCCATCTTCATATCATCTTCGTCATCGTCGTCACCACCACCACCACCACCACCAAGTGGCGTTCCAAACACTTCTTCTCTATAAGCCTCTAAAGTTGCTTCTTTCTCTTTTTCTTGCATTATTTTTTTTTTTAAATTTTAATATCCTCTAAATTGGCTTGCATTAATGCTATAATCTCCCTAGGCACTTGGGTACATGAAGCAACATTACTTCTCTTATGTGCTAAGTGTTGTTTTAATCTTGTAATACCTCTACTTATTTCTCTCCTACAAAATTTGCTTATAATTTGTTGTCTTCTTGTTCCAACTCTTTCCCCAAATTGCCATCCAATAGCAGTACTATCATCCACTTGCCTTTTGGCTATTGAAAAACTTCAATTTAATCTGCACGTAAACATAATATATAGAAAAATTAAGAAAATTACTTATTAATGAACTCTAAAATAAATTATAATTTTTTAAAAATGTGGTTTTCAAATATGAAAATTAGAAAAAATATTAATATATAACTTGAAAATTATAAGGTATTATATACTTGTAAATATTTATATATTAAATATTTCCAAATCTGAAAAATATAAAATGCATTTATGATCAAAGTATTTTTTGAAAATATATGCAAACTAAAGTATATGTTTTAATTTTATGCAAGGATGTAAATTTCAAGCATAAAGTAATTATATTTTTCAAAAAATTTAAAAAATTATTTTAATTTATGAAAATCATAGATCTAGGACAAAACAATAATGGCATGCATGGATCATTAATATAGAATTTCATGGACTCAAAAACATGCATTAAATATTAATATATTTATTTTTAAATCTGAAAAATAAAAAATATATTAATGATCCAAAAATTTTGCGAAAACAAGGTAAAACATATATTTCATTATTATGTGAAGATGAAAAATCGAAGCAACAAAAAAATTAATTTTTTCTGCACTTTCGGAATTTTTTATTTTCAGAAAATAAATTTTTTTTAAAAATATAAAAATTGCAGATCTAGCACAATATTAGAATGAAATTAACAAACATAAGCAGGTCTGAAGTTTTAAGCCATTTAAATGAAGAAATCTTACCTTTTATGATTTTTCCCCAAAATGGGTTCTTCGGGCTAGATCTGAAATTGCAGCTCAAATAACTTGTTTTTCCTCAAATCAATGCCTCAATCTTGGTCAATTTTGCCTCCTCTTCATGCTAATGTGATGATTTTGGAGAGAAATCAAAGATTTTATGGGTTTTAATCCCCTTTTTTGCAATTTGAAAAAAAACCGTGCTTTCCCCCAAAATTGCTGGATTTGTGTCGCAAATCTGGTTTTTTTCTGCTGTTTTTTGCTTGGTAGTGATCGGAAATGGAGTAGATGTGTAGCTGGGATTTTAGAATGGCAAAACGAAAGCATTTTTTGGGGTAAAGGACGAAACAGATGCTTTAGAAGCCGCATTTATACTTGTCCAGTATGGGTAGACCCGATATACCCTATATGGACCTGTATTGGCCGATATAGGTCAAAACCCTAACCCTTACCGATTTCTTACGCGTATGGCGTATAGGCACCTGCCGATACCAATCCGATACGATTGTTTTTGGAACCTTGATCTGACCTACCTTGTCAGTTGTATGTTTCGATTGTCCAACCTTTGTGACCAAGCCCTAACAACATTACGATGAAAATTTTGTTGGATTTCCAATTTCTCCAATTCTCATATAATTAGTTTGTAATCCATTGATCTTACATGTTTAACATATAATACATGTGCTTCAACTCTTCAAAGTGGTCTAACATGTGATCTAAATCCCCATGTGATCTAAATCCCCATGTTCTAATTCTAACTTCGTAATTTCAATTCCCAATCCTGCCAACTTCCACCTTTGGGTTTGTCACACGCAGGCACACTAAACATTCTAGGAGCACTTTACATATACAATATGCATCATCCATGCCATTTGTGAAGCCAAAACATGGGTAATGTAAAATATTGACCCCTTAGCTATTTCTATCATGAAGTCAACTTAATCGCACATATCACATGAAGCACATCTAATAGCCATGAAACCATGTTAATTTATTTAATGGAAGGAACATCTTTTAAAAATAATTTTTTTGATTTTGAATATATTTTGTTTTTCGGTTTAGGTAATGATTCAATATAACTAGTTGCATGGAAGTGTTGGTGTAACCTTCTAGATTTTTTTTTTTAAAAAAATTTAAACCATTTGTGATGTTTATTTATGAGGAATGATCTTGTTAGCCCGAGCTAAGTAAATATTATGTTTAGCCCACCTCAAAAAAATCATTTATAACCTTTTTTTTTTTAACTTTTTTCCTTCATACGTTTGTTTATCAAAGTGTATTTAACACATAAACCAAGTTTCACTATTTTTGGATATGTTTAAATTTTTTTTAGTTTTTTAAAGATAAAGGTATTTTAAATACATATATATACATAGATGTTTAAAATTCTTAGAAAAAACATTTAGACATCTCCAAAAATGATAAAACTTGGTTTATATGTTAAATACAGTTAGGTAAACAAGTGTATCGAGAAAAAGGAAATTGATCCTATGCACCCGGGTGCACTTAGCTTCGGTGCACCCGCATGCAAATACCCATTTTTTATATTTTATTTAAATTTTTTTTACATAATTGTTAATTTAGGTGTATTTAACATATGTATCAATTTTTACTATTTTTGTAGATTTTTAGATATTTATTTTAGATATTTAAAAATCAGTTGCATTTTTATTAATTTTAATACACATGTTAAATACACTTATATTAACAGTTGTGTAGAAGAAGTTTCAAAAAATAATATTAAAAGATGGGCATTTGTACCTAGCTGCATAAGATCAAAATCCCAATAATAAAACAAAAAAAAAAGTTGTTGTAAGGTTAAGTGGAGCATTTGTTTTGCCCGAGTTAACAGGATCACTTCTCATTATTTATATGTATTAAATGCCAAAATCACATGCATTGAAAATGCATATGTATCCTAAAGTGTGTTGTACATTTTGGAAAAAAAATTAGCAGTCATATGGTCCTGCTTCTATGTAACCAGGTTGGCATTTTTAGTAATTTTAATACACATGTTAAATACACCTGAATTAGCAGTTGTGTAGAAATTTCAAAAAATAATATTAAAAGATGGGCATTTGTACCCAGGTGCATAAGATCAAAATCCCAAGAAAAAAGCAAAAAAAAAAAAAAAAGGTTCTTGCAAATAGTTTTTTTGTAGTTGGTTAAGTGGAGCATTTGTTTAGCCCGAGCTAATATGATCACTTCTCTTTATTTATATGGATTAAATAGTAGCATTGAAAATGTCTATATATCCTAAGGTGTGTTGTACATTTTGGAAAAAAAAAAATAGTAGTCATATGGTCCTGCTTCTATGTAACCAAGTTACCTAGAAGTTTTTCCCTTGAATCATTGCCCTTTTTGTTATTTAAGACGGATAGTGTGGATTGGATTTTGATTCATAATCAAAGTGGGCTCAATATGGGGGTGGCACATTGAACTTCAATGGTACCCCCACTACTAAAGTAGTTCCCTTGAATCATTGCCTTTTTTGTTAATTTAGGGCATGTTTGGCTATATATAAAAATTTTCATACAAAAACTGTTCAATCTAAAACTTTTTACTCCACAATTACTATATTTTTTAAAATTATTTTTCATATCTTTCTATATACCTACTCTATTGTTTAATTATTTGTTCACCATTACTCGTACAATTAACTTATCTATTTTAACTTTATTTTCTTTATTCCTCATTATTATCCCTATTATATCATATTATTTTCTCCATTTGAAAAACTTTTACACCAAAAAATTTTCATTCAAAAATTTTATCACTTTCCAAAATCATCCTTTAGATTGATAGGGTGGATTGGATTTGGATTATCATCAAAGTGGACCTGGGACATTAAAATCTTCAATATTATCTGTACTTTAGGTTGGAAATCATGGTAGTGATCCTTTCCAAAACAAGGAAAAGCAGTGGCTTTCAGATTTTTGACAGTATCTGAAAAGTTTAAGACATGAGAATTGATTAGTCCACCATCAGTCTGATTTGCAGAAGAGTGGGCTGTGGTCCCCTATATTTTGCAATTTATTGTGATTGACTGACCTAGGCTGACTGATGTGGTCCAGGTGTTGACAGTGATACTGCACTTAGGACCTTTTCTGCCTAGTTTGATTGTTTTAGACATGAGAATTTGATTGGGTCACCTTATTCTGATTTGCAGAAGAGTGGGCTCTGGTGACCTACATTTTGTAATTTGTTGCATTGACTGATCTAGGTTGACTTATGTAGTCCAGGCATTGACACTTATACTGCACTTGGGGCCAATTTGGCCTAATGTCAGTATAAAGCAAAAGCCAGAATTCGCTACTCATTTGTGAGAGGTACCTGCATATAGATTTCTATAAATGTGCAAAATCATTTACTTTCAGGGGAATTAAGCACTTTCCATGCTTGGGTCAAACATGCTTAAAAATTTCTGAAGCGCTGTTCTCTTGTTTGAGCACTTGGTCAAACAGGCCATTACTCTTGGTTTGATGTAGCAGACATTCTTTATATAACCTAATATGACCAGATGTCACTTCACAAACTTATTGATGTTTGCCCATTTGCTAAATGGTTAATATGGATTTGAACTGTTCGTTTCTTTGCCATGTTACCCAACTATCGCATGGAACATCTTGACTATTGACAATTAGCATATGTTTAATGAGGTGAACATGATGGCTGCCTAAATCTAACAACCTATTTTCAATTTTGGCTGTTGCAAACTATAATTGCTGTGACTAATAGAATGTTGCAATTGCCATGCATGGGGGTGCTATATCTATGTAGTTATTGTAAAACCAACTTCAAGCATTTGACAGAAATAATATCATTGGGAAATGCATTCGTATTCATAATTTTAATCAGTTAGTCACTTTGGACAGGGCACTGAAGATGACGTGGTGAATTGGCATCATGGCAATGGACTATGGGAGCTTGCCAGAGATCCTTACGAACCATTGTGGATAAAAGGAGGTGGACACTGCAACTTGGAGCTGTACCCCGATTTCATTCGCCACCTTTGTAGATTTGTCCTAGAGATGGAGAATACAACCACAAAAAGTCGGCTTGAGAAGATCCGGCAGAGCAAACTTAAGCAGTCTGAGAGAACTTCTGGGTCCACCAGCTGTTGTAGTTGCAAGGCTGCTGCCACGGCCAATTGTTTCTGTTGTAGCTCTGCCACCATGACAAGTTGTTTTTGTTGTAGCTCTGACACCAGTTGTTTCTCTTGTGGGTCCCCTGCCACAACAAATTGTTTCCACTGTATATCGCCTGCCGCAACCAGTTGTTTCTGTTGTAGTTCCCCTGCCACAACTAGCTGTTGCAGCTATGGATTCAAGTTGAAGTGGCCCAAATGTTCAAACTGCTGTTGGAGACCCAGGTGCATAAACTTATCCCAACTGTGCTCACTGCAATGTTCATGGTGTTGTGAGGGGAGAAAAAGCTGCTGCTGGTGCTGCTGACGTTTTAGCGTTTGTACAGGAATTGACAAATCACTGACCTCTTAACTGGAGGAATTAAACTGTAGGTCACAGCATCATGAGGATGACCCTGCATGGAGCAGGGGGCTGTGTTTCAGCTGGTTGCATGCCCGCTGAAATAGATGATGGTTTGGATTGCTGAGCCATGGATCCCACATGCTGGGAAGCATAGGTATTTGCTAACTTGCCGCTGGCTGCTTGGGGATGCTGCTGTTGTTTAGCCTGTGTCCTCGTGACTTTCTTAGGATTTTTTAAAGGGATGCTGTAGTAAATTGTATTGTTTCTGATCCATGAGGTTGGGTTCTAGTCGATGCTGCTGCTTGATAAAAATTTCTGTGGTGCAGTTTGTCATAGTCAATTGTATCTGATCCAAACTAGGAGTAGGTCAGCTGGTGTACCAAGTCTCACCTGACCCACATGGTGAATCGCCAAATGACGAGCAATTTTGGATTGCCACTTTTATTCGAGGTGGGCCATGCAGTAACCTACTAGGATCTAGGACTGTTCGGCCACCGGGGCTTTTATTGTATAATTGCCCATTTGGAATTTTGTTGGTGGTTCTATTTTGCTCACGGGATATGTAATTTGGTATGCGATTTGAGGACTGTTCTCTACATTATTGAATTGGAGGATGTCTGACGATTTGATGGCAGAAATTCCTGTTCTCCAGTTTTCACGAGACTGCATTAGCGAAGGGCAGGACAAAAGGTGCAAGCATAAAAGTTGAATTATTAGAGGATAGGATGAAGATGAGGAGAAATTTTCCATTCTAAAAAATAATTGTCTTATTTCTTAAAAATAAATTCTCAGTTTTTATGCAACTTTTTGTAATTTTTTTGTATATTCATGAATTTTATTTCGAATTTCATTTATATTCATGAACTTTCAAAAATGTCTTTTATGCTCATGAATTTTTATCCTAATTTTATATATACCAATACCGTTAAAGGGGCTGTTAACTTTTTGTGAAATGACGAATATGTTCATTTATAATTATGATTTTAAAGCTAATAATTCTGTATCTATAAAATAATATATTATTTGAATATAAATTTTTAATTTTAAGAAAAAAATTGAAATTATATTAAGGCTTAGATATATTTGTCAT
>JAXCLR010000092.1:31728870-31740250 GCA_035584095.1 Annona squamosa
TGTGTCTTAATCCCCGATTACTATTCACGTTCACTATTCACGTTCACTATTCACGGGGTCAAATTCCTAATTGCATTATTTCAATCTCCAATATACATATCCATCAATATAATTCATAAATTTTCATTTATTCATAAAATAATTACAAAATTATAAATATTGAAATGACGCGTATACGGTCGGGGTTTCATACACTCCTTGTGACTTGGGTTCCACTATGTATTCCACAAATACAATTAGATCCTCCGCTCTCTTCTAGATTCCAACTCTAGAGGGCATATACAACTAGAGCCTCAGCTCTCTTTTAGATTCCAGCTCTAGGGGTGCAACATGCAGCATAAGTAGGTGATGAGTCTCACTCAAGTCACAACACTACTTTGCTATTACTTGGTTTGAAACACCAAAATCAAACCAAGTATCAAAAACCAAATAACAAATTGAAATGAAAGAAATCTACACTTTACAGATTTGTGTAGGCAAATTTCAGCTCAAGGAAGAATTCGTAGAAGTGACAAATCTATCGGTGTTGAAGCAAACAGCAAGTTGAAAGCTCGTTCTTCCTTCAAAAGTGTATAGATCACTCAAAAGTAGAAAAAAGTGGAATATAGATCTTAGTAGCTTCTCTTTCCTCTTTTTCTGCTCTATCTTGTGTACTTTCACATTTGCTTGAGTGTTTATATATAATGGGAGGAGAGATTTGAACGTTAGAGAGTTGGTTGGCGCGTAATAAATGTGCCAACGTTTAAATTTTTGAACGTTATGACCCAAGTCGCAGGTGGAGTCGACTTCGGGTGCGACTTCACCCAAGTTGCAGGCTGGAGTCGACTTCAGGTGCAACTTCAGTTGAAAACAGGCTGCTCAAGTTCTTCCTCAGGTCGACTTGGTCTTGAACTTGACCCAAGTCGCATGTGAAGTTGACTTCGGGTGCGACTTCGGATTCCTCCAATTTTCAAGTCTATCTTTTAGGTTGACTTGGACTGGGACTTGACCCAAGTCGCTTTTAGAGTCGACTTCGGTTGCGACTTGACTTTCTTTGAAATGATTTTGCTTGCTTATGTTTCTTCAACTTAATTATTCTTCCCTTGATTTGTATCATTTGAAACTCAGTATATTTATCTTTGCATAAAATCCTTTAGCTTCATGTCTTGAAATCTTGAATACTTAGATCATGGAGTGCATGAAAGCTATCCAAATTTATGTTCTTTATCCAACATGATGAATTCATGCAACCTTGCTTGTTTTGGACTTGATTTGTTCTTCATTTGATCCAAGTTGAATGTTTGTGTTGACTTGGTCTTCAACTTCCCTCAAGTCGAATGTCAAGCCGACTTGGTTTGCGACCTTGCTCTTTAAATTCTGTACTGTTTCTCTGAAGTAGATGTTGGAGTCTACTTGGGCTGCAACTTCAACCAAGTCGCATGTGGAGTCGACTTCATTTGCGACTTCGGCAGCTCTTGGTCCCTAATTTTAACGCTGGACAAAAAATGGCATTTGAAGTCGATGTTGGAGTCAACTTGGGGATCGACTTGGCCTAAGTCGATGCCTAAGTTGACTTGGGAATTGACTTGACCTGTCATGCTTTATATTTTTTATTTTTATCTCCTTAAACACTGCATAAAATATATTAGTAGCCGAAACTTACTCAAATTGCTTGTTAATCATCAAAACATGTACTTTGGTTGAATTGCCTTTGATTTCAACACTTATTTCCAATAAAATCAAGTAATAAGGAGTGAGTAGAGTACCGTTCCCATGAGGAATTATTTAACCGAAATTATTAATCAGTTTAATTGCTTTCGATGGGTAGGAATTCTGAGTTTGAATTTAGAATTACAGCTAACAGACGCTACAAGAAATCAGAGTAGAGTTCACGGAATACTGGAATATTAGAAATGGGTTTAACAATCAGGGATGGTAGATGGATAGTGTGGCGCCCCAAACTGAGACGTCAATTCCTTACCTCAAGACCTTATTGATTGGTAAATGTGAATCGGAATTGTTGCCCTGATCACGTAGTGGGTTTTTAATTAAATCTTGTCCAATTTTTTTTTATCTATCATCATTCATTTCTTTACATAACCATCATCATACAAGCAACAATACACTTGTAATAAATTTAATCATTTTATTCATAGCATCTCTTCATACCTTTTTACAATGATAGTCTTCTTGACAAAATCATAACAATTCCATTTCTTACATTCATACATTCATTCATTGATGCACATGGAACTTAAAATTCTAATTAAGTTCATATATATATGAACATACCTTAGCACTTAAAACCATGCTATCCATACATCATGGCTACCATAACATAACTTCCTTCATTGCTTAGGTTTGCAACCTTTTGAATTTCTCGGTACCTATATAAGGTTTGGGAAAATAAAATATAAGTGACAACTCAGTAAGCAAGTATTTTATCATTAGGGCAAGACTTCCTTGAAAACCTTCCCAAGGACATTTATATGTCTTAAAATATTATCATGAAATCCTTTGTTCATGAGGACAATTCTATGTCCTTGAACATTTTCATAAAACGTTCATTCTTAAAATCATTTACAAGCCATGTCTGGGCTTGTTAAGGAAAAACATACATGTTTTACCCTCTTTAATTAATTCCCTTTTGTCTTGAGTGAACATTTTCAATGTTCCAAGACATTTACATAAAACCATCTTTTGCCAGTGGATGTTTTATGTCCAAAATATTTGACTTATAAATTCTTTGGCAAAGGAGGACATTCTTATGTCCTAAAACATCATTTACATAAGCCTTTCTAAGCAAAAGATATTTTTATGCCCAAAAACATTTTTCATCATAAAATCCTTTAGCCTAGAGACATTTGATGTCTCAAAATATTTTTGATATAACTTCTTTTAGCGACAAACATCCATATGTCCTAAAACACTTTTCATTTAAATATTTTAACATTGGACATTCTTATGTTCATAAACGCTTTTCATTTAGACTCTTTAGAAATGGACATTCCTATGTCCAAACCAAGGTTCACATAAATCCTTTTCATAATCCCCGTCTTGGGGCTTGTTTATAGCAAACAAGGCAAATAAAATAAATAAACCATTTTCATAAAAATATTTCCTTTCATTTCTGTTATTTACACTTTTGTGTAACCATTTCATGAAAATCCTTTTAGGATAACTTTTCTTAAAAATGCTTTAATGTTCCAATCTTTGGGTTTTTCAAAAGCAAAATATAAGCAAATGCATTTCTCTCCATACAGTGGTGACACTTGGCAAGGGTTCGTGCTACCTTTTGGAAGAGAATCCTTAACAGCACGCTAGCCCGGCGGCTGTTCATTCATTTTGCTCCCATCTCAGAAAGGGCGCCGCTGGCACTCCTGCCACCCTTAGCGATTTGGCCTTATGTAGAGTAGGCCCCGATCATCCTGACCGTGCTCTACGACCGACCTATTCTTTGTACTGGTGCACCACACATCATCCTGAGAGACCGTAGTCTATTTGGTTTAAAATATCACAGACAGCAACCCATGACCTTTTAAACTGGGATCACAAACCTCAACTTGCAACCATACTCACAAAACATCATAGACCGAAGTCTATATCTTTAAAATTTATTTTCAAAAATACATTACAGACCATAGTCCATGTCAACTTGTAAAGCGAATGTACCCACCCTAAACAAGTTATCATTTGAAATTCAGTTTTAGGACAACCTTCCTTAAATTCTTTTAAAACCATTTTGAGTAAAATATTTTGATAAACATTTGAAATGTTTGAGAAACAAGACATCTTAAAAACCCTTATAATAAAAGATTTTCAAAACTTTTGAATTTCTAAAAATAAACCATGTATTTCTCTACTATCTTCTTGGTTTCCATTTCAGGGTTTTTTACTTACAAAAGTTATACAATTATACCATCCTCTTCTCCATAACCTAAAAATTAAATTATCGTCCACATATCTATTACACTATTCTTATATAAAGGGGAATTGCACAGTTTTTTGCATGCCACTTTGCAACCTGAAATTAAAATATTTTTTGAAATCACCTATTAAGTTGGTTATCCTTAAATCCCATTCAACAACATTTGTATAAACATTTTTGAAGACATTTTCATCATAGATTTTCTTATCTAAAGAAAATCAAAACTTTTCGAATATCATTCTAAGACATATGGAATTTGTCCAAATCATCGTTTATATTTAATTATCATAACATAGAAATATCAAATTCTTTCCATAAATCAAATCACATTTTCTTTTTCTTTCATAATTTGACTATTTATCATAAAACATCATAAAGAACTTGCTTACTTAAAAGTAAATTCCTAAAACCATCGACATAAATCAATAAAATTCTTTAAAATAATCATCATGGAGAACTTGCTTACTCATAAATAAATTTCTCAATTCCATTAACATAAAGCATTCCCAACCTTGGCAACACTTGTGATAAATTATTTATCCTAAAAACTGTTGTTTAATTCCCATGAAGCAAACCCTAAGCCTTCTCATTAAAGCCATCCTGTTGCAAACTTACGACCTTTCATTAAAGTTGACATTTTTAAAACTTGTGCTTGCCCATTAGTTAAAACGTAATCATAAAAGCATTGACATAATCATCATTTCAACATTTAGAGAAAAAATCATAATTTGAAAGGTTTGCTTGCTTACCTGAGATCGCCATAATCCTTTTCTTCCATTCTTTTCCTTACCATTGCCTAGATAAATGAAAATAATATTTTATTTATTTGCATCATCCTTAAATACTTATATTCCTTAGGTTTTTCAACCTAAATAAGTTCATCTAGCTTAACCCACTTGTCTCTCAAGTCGGGTATTCATACGTATTGACATAGCCTATACATATCAAATCATCCATTTATTTTTAATACTCTTATGTAAGGTAAACTTACATGTATATAACAATCATTTATTAAATCATTATTTGGAGATTCGTTACCTCCATTTATCATTTTTAACATATTTATCATTTTTCATACAACAGTGCTCATTTTAAGCACTTAGTTGCTAACTTAGACATCATATAATAATTTTAAAATTTGAGATTATCATTATTTACTTAAACAGTACCCAAATACAAGTTTTTCATTATGTTGTTATGCATTTTTTCATTTTAACAACTTACATAATCCATATATCATTTATTAATACTTGTCTCTTCATATACGTCTATTTCTCAACACATAAATCATGTATTTCTTAAAATTTTTCAACACAGAAACTTGTCTCTAATTCTAGCATGATTAAACCCCTTAATTAACAAATAATTTATGATTTAATTTTGGATTTATAATCCATTTATCATAGGGTTCCAAAACAACAACATTAGAACCCATTTTTCATCATTTCAACGCCTGTTTTGACACTTAATTCAAAATAGATTTCTAATCCATAAATTTTAGCAATTTATCATGCTTTTCTTAACCTAAATATAGGGTATTAATACATATTTAAAATTCAAATATTCGTTGCTTCCAAAACAGCAACTTCCATATACATTTCAGGTACCCTCTACACCCCTCTTTGAACATCCCTCTGCATATCTTTAAAAAAATACTATTTAGAGTAATCTTGTTCACCTCTGATAGGTTAAAACCTCATAATCACTTGTTTATATCCTATTATAAGTTAAATTCCATCATAAAACTTGAAATTTAACATTTATCTTGATTTATTCCTTAAGTTGTCCACTGAATTCAGGCACACTGAATTCTCAAAATCTTGAATTAATATCAAATCAAGTAATTTTGATCTGAAATTTCTACCATACCTTAACAACTACATCAATTAAGAAAAATAAATATTTTAATCATGAAATATTTAGTAATTATATTTATTTTGGTATTTTTACTCTGCTGGACAGCAGTATCCCTTTTCAGATAGCATGAATCACGTAAATTATGGGGGTATATTTATACCCATCAAAACCTAATTTTTATTTTTTTGTGATTAAAAATATATCTTATATATCTTGTAAAATTTTCAGCTAAATTCCTTGTATAACAATTATTAAAAATCATTTGGTGCAGTTGATCTTGCCACCCATTCAATCTTGTCTAGGTTGATTTTTCTGGATTTGTAATTTGCATCGTGCTAATTTTTTTAAGCTAAAAATTGGATCGTTCCTTAATCATCACATTATGAGTCTTTACACAAATTTCCATTATAAAATTCGTTCATTAAATATTTTTTCCCTATTTTCCTTTCTAGGTCCAAATTTACTACACATAAGTGTAGATTAGAGGATACGGGCTAATTAATCCTCAAATTAAACTTTATAAATCAACTCATTTAACTAAACATATTTAATCTTTGAATCATGTTCTTTAAGAGGTCCTTTATGACTCAAAACCATGATTCCAAATCAAGAAGAAAATTTGGAAATTGGAAGGCTTAAACTCAACGGGTATTTACCCGATTTCGTCGATTCTTTGTCCCGAATTTCCCGAGCTTGCTACTAAGCTTTTCGTTCCTCTTTTTCTTCTCTTTTTCCTCTTATTTTCTCCTCTTCCTTGTTGGGTTGGACGTACGCTAGCTGATCCTTGGAGAAAATCTTCTTTTCTCTCTTGTTTTCCTCTCTTTCCTCTTTTCTTTCTCCCTCTCTCACTTGCACGTTATCTTCTCTTGGAAAGTTGCTGGAATTTTTCAGCAATTCATCCCCTTATTTTCCCTCCTTTAATACCCACTTTAATGCCTCTTTATCCCCTTAAACACATGGCATTATTTGCTCCAAGATAATTCCATCATTTCTCTCTTCATAATTTCACAAAATCATGCATTAATTGGAGGATATTGCTGTCCACTTGCAACGTCCCACATGGAAGCCCTTTAGTTTGGAATTTTATGCCTTAAATGTACCTCAATCTACCATATATTAAATTCCCTAGTTATAGCCCACTTACATGCAATTTTTGGATTTTTAAAAAATCCAAAAAATCAGATTTTCTTGAGCTTGGACGCCCATATCTCTACACCATGCTTCATGCATTAATATTTTGTCTTTTTCTCCATAAATGGGTTTCATCCTTTTGTGATTAAGAAAATCCCATGATAATTACCTTAATTCATTCTTACCATATTGTTTATCATATCGATTTGTCCATCTCTCTCAAGTTTCGTCTTAAATCGAGTTTTCTAACTCAAGTTATGATCATTTGAATTTGTCCTTGGAGTGTAGGATAAAAATAAATAATTATTGTCTTAATCCCATCATGATTTCCATAATCCAATCCATTCACAAGATTGGGTCCACCTTCATGATCTTATCTTTCAAATTTCATTAAAATCCGCCTTGTAGGAATCAAGTTATGAATTTTCTATCATTTTTCATCTTAATTTCATAATTACACTTTAATCTCCATAAATTAAATCATGGTAATTAACATGATTATTCATGACACATTTTCACCTTTCAATCCTCGTTAAGCCCCTTGGGTCATACCGACTCACTTTGGGCTCCAGCGATTAAATTTTTAATTACCATTTTTAACTAAAACCCTAATTGCAAAATATCATTAATCATAAAATCATCTAAAATTCATTCAAGGCATATATGTATCATAATTACATGCTAAATGCCTTCATATCAATCCTACTTAGATCTGGGTATCACAGATAACTCGGAATCTTTGAATCTAATTTATATTGCATTGGTTCTTTTTCATTGGATTGTGTATGGATTTACTATCCCAAGTTCAATAATCTTTATATATGTCTTCCAACACTATATAAAACTAATTACACTCTATTCAATTGCAATGTTTCCATGCCATTAAATAAAGTGAAATTGATAAGTTCATAACCTGTTTAGTGACTACACAAGGCTTAATGGTATATTCCTATCTGTTAAACAACTCCCCTTAACAAAGAGGAACCTATGCCCTATAGACGGATCTAGCACAGATTTTCCTTTTCCAAGGTTAAATCAAGGAATTAAATCATCTTCCAAGGTAGCTAATCTTGTAGAAAGTATTAAACCACATATGCAAGGGTAAATCATACACAATCATATAGAAGAAATCAAATATTCATTCCTGAATTTCAAAGAACCAATACAATATAATTAGATGTCAATTCATCATAACTGTCCATTTAAAGGAAGTTTATTTCAAAGACTTGATCATAAAATTCTTTATATCCATTATTGTAGTATCTAGACAAGCAGAGAAAGAAAAAATAAAAAGATAAAGAGAAAACTGGTTTTTTGGCAATTTCCACCAATGGAGTCGAATCCTCTCTTCAAATGATGGGATGAATGGGCCCATGAAGTTGATACCCCAAACGTTAAATATATCCACTTCAATGACATTAGTGAGAGGCATTTCATGTCTTTTGGAAATATTACCTCTCTGTTGGCTTGATCGCACGTTTTGACATAAAAATGGGCGTCTTTGAATAGAGATGGCCAGTAGAATCCCGATTGAAGTCTTTTTGCCGTAGTCTTATCTCCTTGAAAATGGCCCCCATACGGAGATGAATGGCAGCTCTACAGTATTGATTCTTGTTCACACTCTGGAATACATCTCTAGTATAAGCGGTCTGGGCATTGCTTGAACAGATATGGGCCATCTTAGAAATAGAATTTCATGTCATGGAGGAATTTCTTCCTTTAGTGTGAATTCAACTCCAGAGGTAACAGTCCACTGACAATGTAATTAACGAAGTCTGCATACCATGGTGGCTGCTCATCTGGGAACACTTTCCAAATTTGCTCCGTATCTAGGGCTATCTGGGATCCTTCGAGGTGGGATAAATTGTCAGTGACCTGATTTTCAGCTCCCTTTCAGTCTTTGATCTCGAGGTCAAACTCCTGTAGCAGTAGGACCCACCAGATTAAGTGTGGTTTTGCATCCTTTTTCTCGATCAAATACTTTATAGTTGAATAGTCTGTGCATACGATCACTTTGGTGCCCACCAAATAGGCTCTGAATTTGTTGAATGAAAATACCACTGCTAGCAGTTCCTTTTCTGTCATAGTATAATTCATTTGCACCTCGTTTAGGATTTTGCTAGCGTAGTAGATGGAGTGAAAAACTCTGTTCTTCCGCTAGCCCAGTACTGCTCCCACTGCATAATCGCTTCCATTGCACATCAATTCGAATGGGAGGTTCCATTATGGGGAAATAATGATTGGCGCAGATACCAATCTCTTTTTTAGTTCCTAGAATGCCTCCATGCATTCACTAGTGAATTCGAATGGCGCATCTTTCTCGAGCAGCGAATATAGTGGCTTTGCTATCTTGGAGAAATCTTTTATGAATTGCCTGTAGAATCCTACATGTCTCAGAAAACTACGAATGCCTTTGACTGAGGCTGGTGGAGGCAGTTTCTCTATAGTCTCGATTTTTTCTTTATCAACCTCAATTCCCTGTTTGGAGACCCGATGACCAAGTACGATGCCCTCCTGTACCATGAAATGACACATTTCGTAATTGAGAACCAGGTTCGTGTCCTCGCAATGCTGGAGCATCTTCGATAGGTTGGCCAGGAACTTGTTTCCCGAATACCGAGAAATCGTTCGTGAATACCTCCAGGAAGTCCTCCATCATGTCAGTGAAAATGGTCATCATACAACGCTGAAATGTACTTGGGGCGTTGCATAGGCCAAATGGCATTCGCCTGAATGCGAACGTGCCATATGTACATGTGAATGTGGTCTTTTCTTGATCGTCCAGTGCTATCATAATTTGGTGGTATCTTGAATAGCCGTCCACAAAGCAATAGAATTCCCACCCCGCCAACTTGTCCAACATCTGATCAATGAATGGGAGCAGAAAATGATCCGTTCGGGTGGCTTTGTTCAACTTGCGATAGTCCATGCAAACTCGCCAACGAGTAACTGTCTTGTCATTCTCTGTGAAACCCCAACGTAAGTAGGATTCAATATATGCATTGAACATTTATATGTGATTTATAAGTAAATTTATTGAATTTTAAATTTTTTTTATGATTTTGCTAAACTATGATAATTAGGGCTAAGAATTAGCAATGATGATTCGAGTGATCATTATAAGCTAATGTGGGAAAAAAGGATTAGAATAATTTGTTAGTGATTAAAATACACTAATACATCATGAATAATCATTGTAGATTATTTGATAAGAATTACGAGAATTTAAAAGGATAATTCTCAAGTTAGTAAAGAAAACCTTAGAAAATTTATAACTTGACGCCTATAAGGCTGATTAATATGCAAATTGAGATGGAAGCACAAATTTCATGCTTAACCACATGGGAAAGATAGATTATGAAAATTTTGATGATAATTGATCATCATCGTCCAAAATTTAAAAAGATCATAACTTGAGCTAAAAAAGTCGGATTAAGATGAAATTTGAAATGGACGGTTAAAATTATGGGATTAAGGTTATGAAGAGATTTGATCATGAAAATGATAATGGAATTAGGCTTGCATGAAATTAGGATAAATTAATTTGACTTTTTATACCAAAAAGTTATTAGCATAGGGGAGAGTAGCCTACATGGCAAGCATGGACGTCCAAATCAGCCCCTAAAGTGGATTTTGTGAAATATTTTTATAATAAAATAAATACCTAAAGCCAACTATGAGTCAATGAGGATAATTTTGCATTAAATTAAAGTGAAATTCGGATCTAAAAGGCAGCTTTGGACTGTTGAATGGGAAAAGCAAATATGGACAACAACATGCCTCTTGGATGATGTGGACGGTTGTCGCAGCCTTTAGAATTTTAGAATTTTATAATTATGTTCAATTGATTCCAAATTGACCTACATTATGAGGTGATTAAATGAGCATTAAATTAAAGCTGAATAATGGTGGAAAAAATTCGAAATTGCTGCTGAAATAGGAGTGTTGAAAATGGACACCAAAAGAGAGCTGAAAGGTGGACCGTTCAAGCAGCCAGAAATGTGATTTTTTTAATTTTAAAAATTGATAGATGCATGGATAATTAGCCTAGTTATTAGGAAATATAAATGTGCATTTAATGGTTGCAAAATTTGTTGAAAATTATTTGAAAAGAGCAGCTAATTGTGGACGTGATCTAGTGGACAGATTTAAGATGGTTTAATGCAATGGATAATTAGTGAATTTTTAATTAAGGAAAAATTAATTTAAATGGCTCACAAGTTGCCATGTCAGTTAGGGGGATAAGAACATATTATTTAGCTGTGGAAAATGCAGCACAAGTGGGGCCAACAAGCTGGAAAATCCAGCTCTATTAAGGGGGCACATCCATATGTGAGAGAAGGAATTTGGAAATTCTCAAAGTGCTGAAATATTCACTCCAGGAATAACATGTGAAGCCCGGAACCACGACGTCACTTCCTTACCTCAAGATCTATCGATTGGTAAATGTGAATTAGGATTGTTGCTCTGATCACGCGGCGGGTT
>JAXCLR010000092.1:31740350-31754225 GCA_035584095.1 Annona squamosa
AAACAATTTTAAATCATGCTGAATGATATCTGAACGATATCAAATCACATATTCATCCATTAAATAACTTAAATAAATACAATTGCCATTATTTTATAATTCCAGCAATTATATATATAATACAAATGCTAAATTTTCATAAATCCAACTATTAATTTTATACATGCATAAATCTGTTGGGGATGGTAATCCATTCCAAAAATAAATATATAATTCAATTAGAAATGTCCTTCTAGCTTTTGCTTGAGAAATTTTTTTTCGATATATATATAATGTTGCTGCTCTGGATGCTGGATGCTTGGGACGTTGATTTTGCTGAAAGAAAAACATTTTTTAACGCTACTACCCACAACATCTAGCAACTTATTCAACACACCCCTTTAGCTATTGCTGAATATATTTTTTTCTTCGAATGCCAGCAATGTCGTTGCCCTTTTTATATTTTACATAAATTGGTTCACCATGGTTAAATTTCATTTAACCCAGCTCATTGCTTACTATTATCACAACCGTCTTTTTTTATAATTTCAGAAATTAAATAAATACAGCTGCCCCTCTTACATGTTTCTTTTATAATTTATTTATTTTTATTTAAATAGTTGCCCATGCACCATCCAGGCTAGTGTTGTTCACATTTTCTCTTTTTTATTTATTATCTGTATTAATAAATTAATTCATAACTGCCTACATACACACCTATATATTCATGAAAATTTTTCTTATTAATATATATAATTGCTCACAAAATTCACCTTTAGAAATTTTAAAATAAAATTTTGTTTTATTTTAATTAACTAATTCATATTTGGACATAAAATCTCTTTCAAAAATTTTGGAGACATGTTTTTCAAAATTTAATTCCAACATTATATTGGGAGTATTAATTTAAGCTTTTCTTTAATATTTCACCTTAATCGAAGTTGTGTACCTATTTTTATTTAATTATTGAAACATGGACACATATATGTCTCTACAAAATTCACATACATTTCAAATGTAAATTTTAAAATTTTCATAATTATTCTAAATAATTCTGCATAACCCATAAAAATTTCATCTTGAAATAATCATTATAGACTGACTAATGGTCTTTTAAAGCTAATTCAAAACATTAATTATGATAATAATATTTTTAATCGTAATTTTCAAAATTCCACCATTGATCACGTAAGTTACCTCATGATCAAGTATCCTTAAAATTTCATCTCAATTGGACTTCAACATTGTCCGATATGAATTTCCTAAGAATTCCTGATTTAACCATATTCTTAAATTTCCAAAATGACATGGAAAATGAATTTTAACCAGTTGCCACCTAAGCATTTTTCATCCATTTTTGTCTTTCCGTGATTATCACTAATTCCTACTTTACTTAATCATTTTTTTCACTACTTTTCATTTCCGATATGAGTTACACTTAAACCCTTCATTTTATGAGATTTCGATTTTTATCCTTTAGATGATTTCAAACTATATTTATTAAGCTTAAAATTCAGGGTTTCCCAATCCTCCCCCTTTATAATAGGTTTCGTCCCAAAACCTGCTGTATTTTAAATAAGTGCGGGTATTTCCTTTTAACTTTCTCTTGAAGTTCCCAAGTAGCTTTGGTTTCTGCATATCGATTCCATTGAATTATATATATGTATATATTTTTTGACATACTCAATCTCCTAATTCCGAAGCTTCTTTACCTTGTGGTCCAAAATTCTAACTGTTCTTTTTTCATAATTTAAGTGGTCATGAATTGACAAATTTTCTTCAATACTTCAAATGGCCTTATGTATCTTGGGTTGAATTTACTCCTTTTCCCAAATCTCATGATCACTTTTAAATGGCATTACTATCACAAATATATGATCTCCGACTTGAATCTCTAAGTCTTTTACCTTACAATTGGTATAACTTTTCTGTTGATTTTGAGTCGTGACTATGTATTGACGGATCACCTGTACCTTTTTCTGTCATCCCTCTTAGTAGATTTGGGCTAGCTTTCTTTCTCCTATCTCATCCTAATTTAGTGGGGTTTGACACTTTTGTCCATATAGGACTTCAAATGGGGTCATCTATATGCTTGCTTGATAGTTATTGTTATATCATATGGGCTTGACTATTTACATGGATATCTCTTAAATTATCACTCATAATAATTTCCTTTCAAAATCACTACTCTACTTAATTTCATCATGTATATTAATCATGAATTTATCATTATTTTTATTAATAATAAAATAAATGTTTCGTTTAATATTTTCATTCAACATACTTAGCTTTATTAGTCATGTATTAATCATGATCAGTTGACTAAAAATATTATTTTTAGTCATTGATATATATGTATAATTCCATAATTCATGTTTTAAACATGAATTTAGGCTATGAAAATTTCATTTAATTTTGATCATATATGACATTCCTTATCATAATATTTTGATTTTTAATCACAATTTATGTCCAAAAATTTTATTTTTTATTATGCTAAGAAACCAACATGTATACTAGCACAATCTCATTTAAACATGGTTTCTACACAACTTTGAAAAGTCCATTAAATATAATATCCATGCCAACATCATTCTATTATCATAATTAGCATAAACATGATTTTCAAACCATTAATCATATTTGTACCTCCCTTCTCATTTAACACATCATTTCATTTATCACATCCTTTCTCATTTATCATGAACATAATTCATAACAAAATCATATATAAATTACTTACCTTTCCTTATCATGTATGAAATATCAAAACATCCTGCATTCATTTATTATTAAAAAGTCAGAAGCGACTAAAATTTTTTTATCCCTTTCTTACTACATATGCATTACCTAGTGAGAACATTAGTGCTAGATCAATTAGGTCATCTTTACTTTCCTCTTACTCTTTTCCTCATTTTCACCATTCCTAATCCTTATCTCTTCATCACGAAGGAAACTCCTCACATACCTATCTGCTTAGCCAATCCATTCCAAGTATTACATCAAATTCAGTTATAGATAAGAGGATCAGGTCAGCCTCCAATATCATTGATCCTATCTAAGTAGGGCATGACTTATATATTTAATTGATACTTATTAACCTATAGACAGAAGATTCTACATGGATTAAGCTACTTGTTTCTTCTACTTGCAGCGCATGTGTGGTTACGTATTGAAATGATATAAATGAATGTGTAGCACCTAAATCAAATAATACTACGGCTAAATTTCCCAAAATATAAATCATACCTGTAATCATTTTTTCTTCTTAGTCTTAAGATTCGGTACAATTCAAGGCCTGAACATGCACCGAGTCTGTTGCAGTGCCTTATTGAGTGGCGATTACAGGAGTCCTTTGCTGAGTGGGCCTTCCAGGTGCCGAAATTCTTTCCAATTTATTCGGACAGTGGGGTGACATGTCTCTTACTTAGCTACCAATAGAACATTTCATCTCTCTAGCCTTAGTTGTTTCACAATCCCTTGCCACATGGCTTGCTTGACCATATTTATAGCATTTACTTGAACCCTGTAGGCACTCACCATAATGCCATTTTTTTGACAATTCTTACAAACTGGGGGTACTTCTTCTCTACTTTCTTTCCATATATATTTTAAATGGGATCATCATATTTTTGTTGCTCAACTCTGATTTGAGTTTTCTTTTTCCTATCAATATTTTCCTACTTCCTTTCTTGCCTCATATCCCCATACTAAGAACGAATTATCTTAGTATTAGGTTAGGAGTTTCTTTATAATAGGTATAATATTTAGTCTATTACTCTTTATAATAGGTATAACATTTTTTTTATATACATAAAAGTATCTCAACATAACCCCTCATTTTATTGTGAACATAAATTATACATTTAATCATATCAATAGAAAGGTTAGCAATAACCATTTTCTTTATTTCCATATATATTTGATATATAACTATGAACAAATTTATTTCTATAGCAAAGAAGACCTTTGCCTAAAATATATTTCATACATGCCTTCATCGACAAAAAGTCTTTTTTGCTAACTTCATCTATTCTATTTTTACTACTTAGGTATTTTCTAATGAAAATACCAATACGAGGACAATCTATAATATATCCTTTCTATATTTTGATAGATAATACCTGATATAAATATCATGATTTCAATCTTCTCATTTCCTTCATTCTTTCTATACTTATCTTCCAATCCTTACTATGATATCACTCTTTGTGTTACCACATCTTTCCTTTCCTCATTCTTCATTTTCTTTTTTCCACTCTCATTTTTTGAGCTTCTCATTATGCATAATTCTTAATATATAATTATCAAATCATCGAGGAAGGATTCTTCGACTACATACTCACCTTGAGTGTGGCTCTTTTTATAACTAATCCTAATCATAAAAGGTGGAGTTAGAACTACATATAACATATATTTCTTAAATATTCAACTTTTATCTATATTTTTCTTAAATCTTACATTTTTTCCTACTTTCCTTTCCAACATTACTTTTCATAGTGAAAAATTAATTTTCCTTTATTAATCATATACCTATCAAAATATCATAGCAATTTTCTATATTTACAACATAATTATGACAAATCATCATATGTTCATATAGCCGTAAAAATCAACATATCATAGGTATGTATTATAATTTCAATCTATCTCTTTCATCATTCTTCCTATACCTATTCATCAATCCTTGCAGGCTCATAGCTTTCTTTCTATATCTATTTACCATTCTTTGCTCTGATTTTATACCTTGTGATATCAAATCTTTTCTTTCCGTGCATATTTACCAATCGTTGCTCTGATACTAACTTCTATGGTGCCCCAAACTGAGGTGCCTAGAAGCCTTACTCTGGGATCTTTATTGATTGGTAAACATGACTCGAGATTGTTGCCTTGATCACATGGGAGGATTTTTAATTGGATCTTGTCCAAAAAAAATTTTCATTCCTTTTCTTTCATCACATAATAAACACCTGTTGTCAAGTGATCATCCTTCCTTATGAAAGAAACCCTTCCAGATGATAGTTTACGCGCTAGCGGCTATCCATGTCCATCTCCCATTTCAATACGGGCATCGCCGGCATTTAGATTTATTTAAGTGACTTAGCCTATGCAAAGGGGTGCAATTTGCAACCACGTTCAGCTTGCATATCCTTTACAGTAGACCTAGTACATAATCCTTGTGCATGCTTTTTTTAGCGCTCCAAACCGAGATGTCACTTCCTTACCTCAAGACCTTATCGATTGGTAAATGTGAATCAGGATTGTTGCCCTGATCGCGCGGCGGGTTCTTAATTGGATCTCGTCCAAATTTTTTTTCCTTCATCATTGTTTTCTTCACATTCTGCATCACTCATTCATATCTTTACATTTCATGCCGTTATTCATCAATCATTTCTTTAAAATCAACATCATACATCATACAAGCGGCAATACACTTGTAATAAATTTCATCATCTCATTCATAACATCTCTTCATACTTTTCTATGATGACATTTACATTTCCACACATACATATATTCAATTATTGAATCATATAGAACTTATAATTATAAATAAGTTCATATACATCAACATATCTTAGCACTTCAAACCATGCTATCCCGTTTATTATAGCTCATATGGCTACCGTCACGTACCTTTTCTTCACCTGCTTAGGTTTGCATTTTCTTGAGTTTCCCAATACCTGTCTAAGGTTTGGAAAAATAAAATATGAGTGACAACTCAGTAAGCAAGCATTTTACCATTAGGGCAAGACTTCCTTGAAAACCTTTTTCATAGATATCTTGAACACCTTTTTCATAAGGACATTTATATGTCCAGAAATATTATCAAGAAATTCTTTGTTCATGAGGACAATTCTATGTCCTTGAACATTATCATAAAACATTTATTCTTAAAATCATTTACCAGCCATGTCTAGATATGTTAAGGCAAAACATATATGTTTTACGCTTTCTTAATTAATTTCCTTTGATCTTAGATGAATATTTCTAATGTTCAAAGACCTTTATATAAAACCATCTTTTACCAGTGGACGTTTTATGTCTAAAGTATTTTTCTCATAAATTCTTTGGCAAAGAAGGACATTCTCATGTTCTAAAACATCCTTTACATAAGACTTTCTCGGTAAAGGACATTTTTATATTCAAAAATATTTTTCATCATAAAATCCTTTAGCTAAGAGACATTTAATGTCTCAAAATATTTTTCATATGGCTTTCTTTTGGCAATGGACATTCATATGTCCTAAAACACCTTTTATTAAAACACTTTGGCATTGGACACTCTCATGCCCAACCATTTTTCCCACATAAACCTTTGGGAAATGGACATTCTTATGTCCAAAACATTTTTCAACATAAACCCTTTTTCATAATCCCTATATTGGGGCTTGTTTATAGCAAACAAGTCATAAATCCTTTTCATGAAAACTTTTAAATAGAAACTATTTCATTTTATTCTTAATATTTACATATTTTGTGTAAAGTACCCTGCTTTTAGGGTAAATTATGCATAATGGCTCATACAAATCCAAGTTAGGATAACTTTTTTGTATAAATACTTTTGTATCCCAATCTTTGGGCTTTTAGAAAGCAAAACATATGCAAACAAATTTCTCTCCATCTAGTAGTGACACTTAGCAAGTGATCATGCTAATTTTTAAAAAAAATTCTTAAAGCATGCTAGCCAGGCGGCTGTTTATTTATCCTTCTCCCATCTCAAGGAGGGCGCCGCTGATACTCTTGCCATCCCTTAGCGAATTGGCCTTATGTTGAGTGGGCCCCTGTCATCCCAACCGTGCTCTACAACTTGCCTGGTTCTTGTACTGGTGCACCGTACATTATTATGACGGACCTTAGCCCGTTTGGTTTAAAGAACCACAAATTGCAACCTATGTCCTTTTAAACCAGGATCACAGACCTCTATCTGCATCCATAACACACAAAAATCTTAGACCGAAGTCTATATTTTAAAAATTATTTTCAAAAATACATCACAGACCGTAGTCCATGTCAACTAGTAAGCAAGCGCACCCTCTTTAACAAGTTATTTGAAATCAAATTTTAGGATGACCTTCCTTAAAATTCTTTTAGAAAAATTTTGAGTAAAATATTTTGATAAATATTTGGAAATGTTTGAAAAATAATACATCTTAAAATACTTATAAAAGAATTTCAAAACCTTTGAATTTTCAAAATTAAACTATTTTATGAAATCAACATAGGAGGTTGGTCATCCTTAAATTCCATTTAACAACACTCGTATAAATATTTTTCAAAACATTTTCAATATAGATTTCCTTATCTAAAGGAAGTCAAAACTTTTTGAATATCATTTCAAAACATATGAACTATGTTCAAATCATCATTTATTATTTCAAGATCTAGCAAAATAAATCTTTTTCATAAATCAAATCTCCTTTTTTGTAACATGATTATTTATCATTAAACATTATAAGAGAAATTTAAAAGTTATTTACATTTGTTGCTTTGTGAAAAAGGGAAAAATTCCCTTTTTTTTATAAAATACTTTTAAAACAACATCGTGAAGAACTTTCTTACTTAAAAGCAAATTCTTAAAAATCATCAACATAAAATATGAAATCTTTTGAAAACATTATCGTGGAGAACTTGCTTACTCATAAGCAAAATTCTCAAATTCTATTAACATAAAGCATTGTCAATCTAAGGCAACCCTTGTGATAAATTTCTTATCTTAAAATGTATTGTTTGCTTCCCATGAAGCAAACCTTGTGGCTTTTCCTTAAAGTCATTCTTTTCTAAAACTTATGACTTTTCATTAAAACCATCATTTTTCAAAACTTGTGGCTTTACATTAGCTATTATTTTCAAAACTTGTGCTTACCCATTCGCCAAAATATAAACATAAATATTTCAAACACATCAATCACATAGAAAGAAAATAATATTTTAGAAAGTTTACTTGCTTATCTGAAATCACTATAATCTTTTTCTTCCATTGTTTTCCTTGCTTTTGCCTAGATAAATGAAAATAACGTTTTATTTATTTGCATCATCTTCATATACTTATATTCTTTAGGTTTTCCAACCTATATAAATCCATTTGGACTTATATTACACTAACTTAGCCCATTTGTCTTTCAAGTCGGGTGTTCATACAAATCATAACTTATACAACACATTATTTACTTTTAATACCCTTAGGAAGGGTAAACTTACATACATGTAATACTATTTTATTAAATCATTATTTGGAGGTTCATTACCTCCATTTATCATTTTTAACATATTTTTCATTTTTCACATATTGTTGCTCATTTTAAGCACCTGTTATTGCCTTAAGCCTCATTAATTAATCCCAAAGTTTGAGATTAACATTACGTAATTCTAAATAGAAATATATTCATAAAATTTATTATATTTTTATGCATTTTTGCACAAAATCACATTATATAAGTTATTTATCACCTATGCATGTTTATCCTTTCACAAATGCCCATTTGGTAACACATATATGAGGCATTTCATAAAATTTTCCAAGTCAGAAATTTTGTCACTAATTCAGCATGATAATTATACCTAATTATCACTTTTTTTAGGATATTTTTATGGAATTTAAATTCACTAATCATAGGTTTCCAAAATAGCAACTTTGGAACCCATTTTTCACACGTTTGACGTGTATCTCAACACATAGCCCTAAACAGTTTTATAAATCCGAATTTTCAGAAATTAATTAAACTTTTCCTAACCCAAATTTAGTCTATTAACATATATATCAATTTGGGTCATTTATACATAGGTTTTATATTTATTTTTTATTTTTTCTCAAACTATCCACATATGCTGAAATCAGGCATATTGAAATCTCAAAATCTTGAATTAATACCAAATCAAGTCGTTTTGATCTGAAATTTCTACCATACATTAATAACTACATTAATTAAAAAAATAAATATTTTCAACATAAAAAATTAAGTATTTATATTTATTTTGGTATTTTGACCTTGCTGGACAACAGAATCCATTTTCATACAGCCTGAATGACGTTAATTATAGGGTATAAATATACCCTTAAAAAATTAATTTTTAATTTTTTCATGTGATCCTAAATATATCTTATATATCCTGTAAAATTTTCAGCCTAAAATCCCTTGTATAAAAATTATTAAAAATTATTTTCTACAGCTGATCCTGTCACCCGTTTTACGCTATTTGGGCTAATCTTCTCAAATTTGTAATTTGGAAAGTACTTATCCTTTTAAGTAGAAAATTTGATCGTTCCTTAATAACCAATAAGGATTCTTCACAAAAATTTTCATGCTAAAATTCATCCATTTACTATTCCCTCCATATTTTAGTTTACAGCATATATAATTTCCAGATTTGAAACATAAAATCAAAATATTTATATACTTACTTGATTAATTGGTGAATCATCCTTTGAGCACTTGAAATCCCCTTAATTTATTCATGGTTTCATCCCTTATATATTTCCAGCCACTGCCCCTTTGATTTTTTTTCTTTTTTTCTCTCCCAAATAGAAATCTAGAATGTCCACACTGCCTGCTTATATAAGCATTATTTTTCAATTTTTCCTTTACAATTTCGACCCAAAATGGAGGGTAAAGTTTTGAAAATTTACCCTATAGTTTACTCAAAAATTTTCAGCCACATATTTAATTATTTAATATTTTTTCAGATTTTTTTCAACATCTATATCCAGCTTTTAGATAAAGCTATCCACTTGGGTGGGGTCCACTTGCAGCAACTTTTTGCCATTTTTTTCACCGAATTTTTTCTTTAATTAATAGGTATTTAATTACCCTAGGTAGCTAGCTTAATTAGGGATCAATTTAGTTGTTAAAAAAATTATTAAAAATTCAAAAAGCTGCTTGACTATGCACCTCTCTCCCATGCTCCATTGCTGTCCATATGGTGGGGTCCACTTATCATGGGCTTTTTGGCATTTTCTTAGCATAAAAATCTACTCAAATCTCATCCACATCTCCCCCTAGCTTCCTAGTTCATTTAAATATACATTTTGCATTGTTTAAAAATTAAAAAAAATCAAGTATATGGCCCCTTGATCGCCCTCATGTATAGCCACCTTTTCAAGCTCCTTTGAGCTAATCTAATAACATTTAAATCGTGTCATTAATCACTGGATTTTATCATAATTAGCTTAATCCGAGCTTCTCATTGCATTAATCTTATATTTTTAACTGTTCATTTCAAATTTCATCTCAATTCGACTTTTATAGCTCAAGTTATGATCATTTGAATTTTTAAACGGTGATGATCAATTTTTACCCTAATTTCATTCTTATTTTCATAATCCATCATTACCATAAGACTAAGCACAAAATTATGTACTAACCTTTCAATTTTCATCTTAATCCGCCTTCCCGACGTCGAGTTATGCATTTTCTAGCATTTTCTACCTTAACTCCATAATTACCAATATAATCTCCGTAAATTAAATCTTAATACACGAGGCGGTAATTATCTTCAATATATTTTTATTTCCTAATACTCATTGATCCTCTTTAATTACATTGACCCATATCGGCTTATATTGATCATTCATAATCACTTGCCCTAATTGCAACAAATCGTTAATATTGCAATTGGAAATCATTTGTAGTTTCACTAAATCATACTTGATTCATATTTATAGCCCAATTGCATATAAATGAATCTTATTTAGGTCTGGGTTTCATACTTTTCCTTCACATTCACATGTTAGTATGATTGTATAAAAACCATAGACCACAGTCTGTGTCTTTTTTTCTGAAAACTTGATGCTAGTATGCTTTCATAAAATACTACAGACCTCAGCCTATATTCCTTTTAAATCTTGAAAACTGAGTTTAACCCATGTTAATCAGTTCTATACTCAAATCGTTTTGTAAGGATGGCTAACCTTAAAACATTTATATTTTATAAATTATTTGAAGTATTGAAGGAAAATTTTTGTAATAACAATATTTTCTAACTATCTTGTAAATAATTTTTGAACAATAAAACGTCGTTAAAAATATTTGAAACAAAATTTTTTTTCTTACAAATACTTTTCCCATTTATGTGTTTTTATGATCAAAGGACATGCAAGTACATGCTTTCATCTAATATCAAATACTTTTGTTCACCTATCTTATTGTTCATTTCTATATGTGATAGACTATATAATCCTTTGAACATGAGTCAAATCATTTTTCAAATTAATTTATCGTGTTTCCCTTCCTTAAATCCTTTTCAAAACAATGGATTTTGGAAATTTCAAAATAATCTAATATTTAGAGAACCTTTGAAACATATCATTAAAATGCTTGAAAACCTTGAAATAAAACTATTCTAAGACATTTATTTCAAATATCAATTTAAAATCCCATTTTCCTTTCAACACAACCTTTTCAACATTTGAATTCAATATTTTTCAACATTAAAAGGATTTGCTTCTAACGAACCAATTTCCAAAACAGTTTAAGATTGCAGAGTAAGGTCGTATAAAATTGTATTTTCAAAAGGTTTACTTGCTTACCGGCGTAGTCAACTTGTATCTTCCATTTTTCCTTTTCCTTTCCTATACAAATGAAAATGACTATTTATAACATTCCATGCTTGCACAATCAACTTATTTTTCTAAGTTATACATTTTATCTCATGCAACTATCTCCTAATCACATTTACATATTTCGCTAATACTAACCATTCTTCCATCATCTATAAATCACTAATTAAATATGATTAAAACAGAATTTAAAATCTATTTTTAAACATTTTTACACATACTCATTATTTCATGGCTATTTAGACCATAAAAATTCAAACATTTCAGCATAGCTATTTTTTGACGTCACTTGATTTGGAGTCATATCTTATCGAACCAATAAATCATTTTAACACTTAATTAAACATTAAATATGCATGGATTAATCTTTAATAAATTAAAGAAACAATCCACGCTTGTGTAATTTTTAGAAATTTTACAACCTTTCTTTCATTATCTATAAACCACAAATTAAACATGATTATGTAGGAAAATAAAATCAATTTTGACATTAATCTTACCCATCCTTTTATTATCCAAAAACCATATATTAAACATGGTTTATACAAATTTAGAAATATATTTTGAACCTATTTTCACGTAGATATAACAGAAATAAAAATCTGTTTTAAACATCACTTATACTCAATATTTTCAAGCCATATATTAAACATGATTTTAAGAGAAATTAAAATCTATTAATTCAACATGAAATCAAATAGGGTATATTTTTAGCAATATAGTCAATTTTTTGTAATCTTTGATTATCAAAATTTCTCATTTACTTGCTGTCCAATTCACGTCCACAAATCTGCCCTCCTAGATATCCATGTTCATCATTATCTTAAGGTCAAAATCTACAACAATCTTGACCGTCCATTCTGCCATTTCACTGCATCAAATCCTAGCTATTCATCCATCCAAATTTCCAATGGCTGTTACGTCCAAACATGTTGCTGGAAGTTAGGTGGTTTTATATATATATATATATATATATTTAACTAATTTTCCCATTTATTTGCTAAATCATTTAACAATAAAAACTCAAGCTGAATTATTTAAAAAATTTTAAATCATGCTGAATTAGTTTAAATCATGCTGAATGATATCTAAACAATATCAAATCACATATTCATCCATTAAATAACTTAAATAAAATATAACTACCATTATTTTATAATTCCAGTAATTATATATATATAATACAACCGTTGAATTTTCATAAATCCAACTGTTAATTTTATACATGCATAAATCTGTTGGGCACAGTAATCCATTCAAAAAATAAATATATAATTCAATTAGAAATGAAATTTAATTCATTCATTAAATTGGGCATATTAATTTAAGTTTTTCCTTAAAATTTCACCTTAATCGGAGTTGTGTACCTATTTTTATTTAATTATTGAAAAATGGACATATATATCTCCACAAAATTCACATACATTTCAATGACATTTTAAAATTTTCATGATTATTTTAAATAATTCTTCATAACCCATAAAAATTTTCATCTTGAAATAATCATTATAGACCAACCAATGGTCTTTTGAAGCTAATTCATAAACATTAATTATGATAATAATATTTTTAATTATAATTTTCAAAATTCCACCATTGATCACGTAAGTTACCTCATGATCAAGTTGTCCTTAAAATTTCATCTCAATTGGACTGCAACATTGTCCAATATGAATTTCCTAAGAATTCTCAATTTAACCATATTCCTAAATTTCCAAAATGACATGAAAAATGAATTTTAACAAGTTTCCACCGAAGCATTCTCCATCCATTTTTGTCTTTTCGTGATTATCGCTAATCCCTACTTTACTTAATCATTTTTCTACTAATTTTCATTTACCATATGGGTTACACCTGAACCCTTCATTTTATGAGATTCCAATTTTTATCCTTTAGACGATTTCAAGCTATATTTATTAAGCTTAAAATTCAGAGTTTCACAGCTGACCTTGACTCAATTTGCAACTTTCCATAAATTTTCTACCTCTTATGGATTCAACTGATTTCGGCCTCCTCCCTTAGGATAAATACAATGTGCAATCAGGAGCCTAAGAACCCGTAGTCGGGGGGAAAGATCCATGTAGTGAAGAAACTTAATCCCCAGATGGTACTTATTGTTGTTAGTCAGTTGGTTGTGTTGGTCCCGAATAGATGGCAAAACCCAAGAGGGGAGGGGTGAATTGGGTTCTTAAAAATTTACAACTTAAACAAAAACTTTACCCCGGATTAATCTAGTCCCCTTAATGAAGAAACGAGATGGAGAGCAATATAAAGTAGAGAGCAGAAATAAAAACAAGAAGACAAGGATTTTTATAGTGGTTCGGGCAACCTCCCTACTC
>JAXCLR010000092.1:31770503-31781028 GCA_035584095.1 Annona squamosa
TTTCAATTATTTGTTAATCATCAAAATCAAATTAACCATTCTATTCGATAAGCACATGATCAATAATCTCAACAAAAGCAACATTATACCCCCTCAGGGATATATCATAACAATGTGATAAATGCATTATGATCTCTTAGGATGGAAGCTAGCTAGGAAACCATCCGTCTTCGTCTTCTCCCATCTAAGGAGGCGTCGCCGGCTCTTGGCTTATCTTAGCGACTTGGTTACACCAACGGGGGACAATCGGTCCACTTACACCTTTAAGGCGGACCTCATGCATTGTGAACATGATGCTAGCATGATTTTCTTTGCATAATTTCTTAAAGCAGTTATTTTCATATTTAACAAAACAATTATCTAAATCAATTATCAATACATAGTGAACTAAGAAATGACCATCCTTAAAGAACTTAGAAATAAATTTTAAATAACATTTGTTAAATTGATAAAAGCAGTCAAAACATCATTTGTAATTATTTAAGAGTAATTTAAGAAATAGAAATCATTTATAAAATTGGCTTGCTTACCTTGTTCATGAGAGCTTTTCGGGTCAACCTTTCCTTTTCCTTTGCCTATACATGAAAGAATGACATAGCATTCATGTAAATTCCATTTGCTTGCATTCACTTAGTTTTCCAACTCATTTTCATAAATATTCATTGCCCGCTTGAATACCAAGTCGGGTATACATACATAACATACCTATATATCAATCATTCATTACATCACACATTCAATTCCCATATTTAGGGTAACATTTGTACATGTCATAACATATTCATTAATCATTCATTGGACATCATATGAAGTGATAAACTTCCAACTTATCATTTTTCATATATTTTTCATATTTCACATGTTGTGCCCATTTTAAAGTGCCTGATTAATGTCCTAAACCCCATATATTAATCTCAAATTTTGGGATTATGTAAACAGAAATACATCTCACATGTTTCCATCATATTTTTATGCATTTTTGCATTTTAACAATTTACATAACTCATTTATCATTTTATCATACTCATTACTTCATATATGTTCATTTCTCAACACATAATTCATGTGTTTCTTAAAAATTTTTAAGTTAGCAACTTGGCTTCTAATTCAGGATGATTATACACCTCAATTAAAACTTTATTTAGTGTATTTTCATGGATTTTAAATTCATTAATTTCAGGGCTCCAAAACAGTAACTTTGGGACTCGATTTTTTACACTTTAACGTCCCTTTTGATACTCAAACCTAAACAGATTTCTAACCATTTGATTCCAGCAATTAATCCCACTTTTATTAACCCAAATTCAGGTTATTTTCACATATTTGAAGTCCATATATAGGTTTCTTACAAAATAGTGACTTTTCAAGCATGTAGGGTACCTTTCTACACCCCTTTGGACGTCCACCTATTAACCCTTTAAAAATCAAATTTTGGGCAGTCCTTGCTAACCCCTTTTCATTTCCAAAGTACCCTAAATTTAGGGTATTTTACCCTATAATTCATCCATAATTTATTTGAACTACTTCATGTATCATTTTCAACATTTAAACATGAAATTCGGGTCTTAAGAGTAACCCTAATTGGCCTTCCTTCTAAAATTCATAAATCATGCTAAATTCAATATATGTTCAAAATCTAAACATAAATTATCATGTAATCATATCAACTTAATAAAATAGCAACATTGCACAAAAATTCTAGCAAGTTTAAGATCTCATAATCCACCCTAAACATCATTTCCTTTCACTTGAATCCTTAATTGCATACTTGCTATTAAATTCTCATTTAATATCCTAGTTAAAGGCATCATAAATCCTCCATTAAGAATTCATTATAAATCATATTCATAAATTGAGTTAGAAAAATTAGATAAAACTGATTCAAACTCAAGTGTATACTTACTTGGATTAAGAAACACTTAAACTCAACTTCTTAAGATAATTTTCTTGGCTGATTTCCTCCTTTTCTTTTTCTTTTCCTTCCCTTGTTCTTGGCTTCAAACTTGCTGGGAGAGGAGGACATGCATTGGGGCTAAGCTCCTTGAATTTTTTTCTGCCTTCTCAAGTATAGGTGCATATGGATGTTCACATGAAATGTAGTTGGAATTTCTAGCTTGTGCACCACACTTGCCACATCTCCCTTGCTAACATGACAAATTTTGGTCTATTCTAATTACATTTTTCTTAAATAAAAATTTAGCAATTATCCAATACATTAATCATCACTAAGTTGTCCACCTACTCACGTCCCATGTGGCTGCCGCTTTTCCATTTTTTTCAATGAATTTGTAGCTTTTTTAATGCATATTTATATACCTTAAGATGTAGGCTAATTAGGCATGCATTTAGAGTTTTTAGAAAATTTTAAAAAAAATCAGATTTCTAGCTGTTTCGACGGTCCACCTTTTAGCTCCATTTTGTTGTCCATGTATGCGTCCTTATTTCAGTTGCCTTTTTGAATTTTTTTCAACCATCTTGCAGCTTTAAATTAATGTCCATTTAATTACCTAGTAATTAGCCTACTTAGGGTCAATTTAGGCTAATTTAAAAAATCCCAAAAAATCCCAAAGGCTGCCATACCGTCCACATCACCTTCATGCACCCTTTCTGTCCATTTTTTCATTTCATCTCAACGGCCTGGATTTCCTACTTTTAATCACAAATTTTCACTCTAATTTAATGCACATTTACACACATTAAACCATAGCTGACTTTGGGCATATATTTTATTAAAACATATTTCACAAAATCCAACTTAAAGGACTATTTGGACAACCATACCACCTCACAAGAACTCTCTAAAAATCCTTAAGTTGGCGATCTCCAAGAGAGTTGGCACCTAGGCGTTGACCCCTATACGGATAAAATTTAGCACATGTCTCTTACTGCATCTAAAGGAATATAAATATATCTCTTAGGGCTTCTCAGAAAGAGAAAGAGAGAGAGAGAGAGAAGTGGTCGTGGCTGTTGTGGACAAAAGAGAGAAAACTAAGGCTTCAAGAAAGAAGATAAGAGCAAGTGGAGATACAAGCTATTACTGCAAATCTTTTGAGTTTCCTCTTATTTTCTCATCTATCTCTTCATATTTGTTATTCTCCTTGCTTGGGATGATTGTAAACTTGATTTTAATGGGAACTGAAGTCGTGTTTATGGGCTAAACCTTCCTATGGTGGGAGGTATGTAGGATTTGAACTCATAGCCTCTGTTATTTGGTTTTCTTATGCTGGAAATGGCAATACAGTTGTGTTGTGACTTGTGTTGCATGCGATTACCCTAATATATCATTCTTAGTGTGTTTACAAGCTTTACAACCTTGTTGATTGATTGAATATTTAGATTCATGCTTAAAAAAGTGAGATTTGAATAAGATCCATATATAAGGCACGAATTTTTCAGCTCTTGTTTGTGTTGGATGTTAACATGGATAGGAATATACCTATTAACCCTATGTAATCTTGACTAGGTTATATGGTTATCAACTTTATTTTACTTGTGTGCATGGGAATATAACACATAGCTAAGACTTGGTTAGGTTTGTATGTGTTGGAAGACATATGAATATGAACGAACCTAGATTAGTAATCTCTGCACAACTGACTTAATTGGAACCAAATGACATAGCTATTATTCAATGAATTCATATTCCCACCTAACTTAATCATCTCAAAACAATCTCAACAATATCCACTCCACTTTTGTCACTTGATGTTTTGCTTGGTTAAGTTTAATTCAAGTATTTGAAAATAAATTCTCATTCGATTTTTCAATTCATTTCAGGCAATTTAAATTTAAGGTGCTAATTCGTTTAACACAATCATCGTGGGAACGATACTCTACTCACTCTTTATTACTTGATCGACACGTATGCTTGTGTTAAAATGAGCATTTTAATTAGACATATACGCAGCTCGTCAGGTACCTCTACGAACCCAGTACATGTGCATGCATTAACTCGAACGGAGTCCCAGGAGCAAGAAGAAAATGTGGTGACAGGTATAGTTTATATTTTAGAAAATTCTATAGTAACTTTGTTTGATTCTGGTGCTACCTATTCATTCATGGCTTGCTGATGTGTAACCATGCATTCACTGCCTGAGAGGAAACAAATAAGATAATTCATGTAGAATCCTCTGTGCATAGGTTAGCTAGCTTTAGCCAAGTATGTAAGGCATGTCTGATTTGGATAGGATCCAAGATATTAGAAGCCAACCTTATCCTAGTGTCAATGACTGAATTTGATGTGATTTTGGGGATGGACTGGCTAAGTCAATGGGGAGCCACCATTGATTTTAAGAATAAGAAGGTTCAATTCCAAGCAGCTCTAAAAAAGGATGTGACCATTTACAAACTAAGGCAGCTTGAGAATTTCACTGTACCGATATCATCCATGAAAGCGGCTAAGATGGTCTACCAACAATGTCAAGTCTACTTGGTATCAGTTAGTGTAAAGGAAGGAAAGGAAGTGGAGATAGACCAAATTCTAGTGGTTAAGGAATTTTTAGATGTTTTTCCAAAAGAGTTAACCAATCTACCTCTAAAAAGGGAAATGAATATGATGATTGATGTTATACCAAGCACAACCCCAATATCTAAGACCCCTTACCAAATGGCTTCAGCTGAAATGACTGAGTTAAGAACTCAAATACAAAAGCTTTTGGATAAAGGTTTAATCAGACCCAGTGTATCACACTAGAGAGCTCCAGTGTTGCTTGTAAGAAAAAAATATAGAAGTCTAAGACTTTGTATAAACTACAGGGATCTGAACAGAGTTACATTGAAAAACAAATACACTTTTCCAAGGATAGATAATCTATTTGATCAGCTAAAAGGAGCAATGGCCTTCTCTGAGATAGATTTACATTCGGGGTACCATCAATTGAGGATAAGTCTTACCGATGTTCACAAGATAGCTTTTCGAACTAGGTATAGACATTATAAATTTTTAGTAATGCCTTTTAGACTCACAAATGCCCTTACTGTATTCATGGATATGATGAACAGAATATTTCGGGATTTTTTGGATCAATTTGTTGTGTTATTCATTAACGACATCCTGATTTCCTCAAAGTAGGAGGAGGAACATGAAGTTCATCTTCGAAGGGTACTAGAATGGCTAAGGAAAGATAAATTATATGTCAAATTGAAGAAATACGAGTTTTGGTTGAAGCAAGTAGCATTTCTATGATATATAATATCGAAAAAAGGAATTCAAGTGGACCCTCAAAAGATTGAAGCTATGGCACCCCAGCCCAAGCGTCACAACCTTACTCCAAGATCAACGATTGGTAAGCGTGATCAGGATTGTTTCCCTGTCACTTAGCAAGCCCTTTGGATATTTATCCCTTTTTATCTTAACTCTTTAGGAGTTTATATCATTTTATATATATTCCGTTTGAAATATACACACATAAACTCATAAATTTCCATACTTTACCATTCATGTTGAATCATCATCAATAAATGACTATAATTTTTTTCGCTATTTATAGTCAAAATCATCACGTAGTCATAAGCATAACATAAACTTTATATATCATTCAATTCATCGACAATGTCATTAACATACAACCATACAAACTTATAGAGTTCTATCACAAGAACTTGGAGAAATTCAATTTTTCCTTGAATCTCCACCCTTGCTCCTTGCATGGATTCTCTCCTTCACCTATCTTTAGGATTTAGAAAACAAAACTGTGAGTCTAAACTCAATAAGCAAGCTATAGGTTTTTAGGCAATTCATTTTCAAGGCAATTCATATAAATGCATTTCCCTCCATTCGATTGAAGACACTTACCAAGTGATCAACTACTAATGGAGTAGAAATCTTTTCATAAAATATTCATGGAAAGCCTCTTTATACCTGCTCGAGGGTATAACTTTAAACATGCTTCTCATACCCATCCAGGGTATGTCATAAACAATGCAATGCATCATCTAAAATCATGACATTCCTTTGGATAGAACCTAGCTAGGCAACCATCCACTTTCATTCTTTCTCCCATTCTAGGGAGGCGCCGCCAAGCCTCGGCCACCTTAGCGACTTGGCCGCACTAAAGGGGGACATCCAGTCTGCTTACACCTTTGAGATGGACCTCACGCTTTTGTGCACATTCTTCTTTCATAAACATGACTTGACATGTTAGCATGATTTTTCATTCATAAATATGAATTCATCATTTATCACAAGTACTTGAAAAGTAGTAAGCAATTTATTTACTTTAGTAAGCAATTTATTTAATTTAATAGAAATACATTTCAAAACTCATTTAGATAAGGAATGACCATCCTTAAACAATTTATAAAGAATTGAAATCATTCATTTTCTAACTCATATAAATAGTTAAAACATCATTGATAAGCATTTTACCACATTTGATAAAACAAAGTATTTTGGAAAATTGCTTGCTTACCTTTTGTAACGCCCCGGCCTGAGCGTCACATCCTTACCTCAAGATCTATCGATTGGTAAACGTGATCAGGATTGTTGCCCTGTCACACGGCGGGATTTATTGGATGTTTATCCTATTAATTGTAGTCATATAGAATTCATAAAACACTTCATATTCTCATAAATTCATTATCATACATTTCTAAGTCATTTTGAATCATTCACTTCATACAAACATGTTGTTCAGTGACATTTCATCTTTTGCCAAAATCAGATGTCACTACATGTATAAAACATAGTCATCCATACAAAACATTCGAATAGTTTACATCTATTCAACATAAAACACCGCATATAAATTTACAATCATTTCACATAATTGCATAAATTTCTTCATGGATTCCTTATGCTGGTGCTTGCTCCTTCGCCATATCCTGTCCATCACTTGTCTTTGGGTTTAGAAAACGAAAACGTGAGTCAAAACTCAATAAGCAAGCTATTTGCATTTTTCAGGCAACATTTTCCATTTTAAATCAACTTGGAAAGCAGCTTCACCTTGTCCAAAGGTATATCTTGAAAGCATGAAATCCCATACCCATCACGGGTCTCATATGCATGGTGTCATATGAAAAACATAAACATGATCATCATATCTCCCTTAGGATGGAAGCTAGCTAGGCAACCATCCGTCACGTTAACTCTAATTTCAGAGAGGGCGCCGCCGGCCATCGGCTTATTACAAGCAACTTGGTCGCACCAAGGAGGGGACAACCGGTTCGCTTATACCCTTCAAGTGGACCTCATATCCTGTGCCCATGAACTTTTCATAAATCCATCTTTTACATGCTAGCATGATTTTTAGTCATAAACATCAATTCACATCATTTTCCATAGCATTTATAAAAGAAACATTTCATAATCATTGCATTTCAAATAAACACCATTTCAACACCATTTAGCAAAGGGATGACCATCCTTAAACCCATTAGAAACAATTTCATCAAACAAGTTAAAATAAAAATTGCATTTATAGAAATAATTTAGAAAAGCAAAAATCCTTTAGAAAATTTGCTTGCTTACCTGAACTTCTTAGCTTTCCTCTGTCACTTTCTCTTTGCCTTTGCCTACATAAAAATGATATTATTTTTCATACATTTTCTTTTCTCATATTTTACTTAGTTTTCCAACCCATTCTATATATCATTTATTTGATTTCATAAGTCATCATACACATATATGGCTTAATTTGCAAATATTAGCACATTTTACACACATTCGGCTATCATACAACATAGCATATACACATAACCCTAAAATTAGGGTATTCATTTCAAAATCATAAAATTCATTTCATACACATCATACATAGCTTCATTAAGCTTACTTTACCATTTTTTCCATGTTTCCAAAACACACATATGAGTGTTTCTTCTACGTACATAGCGTTGCCTTAGCTTCATAAATCAAGTCTAAAATTTTGGATTAATATCATATCATTTCAAAAAGATTCATAAACATGGAATTCATCTCATTTTCATGCATTTTTGCATAAAATCATTTTTCAAAAGTCATTCATCACCTATTTACCGTTATCCCTTCACATAAGCTCGTTTAGCACTTAAATACAATGCATTTCATAAAATTTCCTAACTTAGAAATTTAATCCATTTTTCAGCAGGTTAATTAACCTTTTATACCACTTTACTTAAGGTATTTTCATGGGGTTTAAAATCCATTCTTCATAGGATACCATAATAGCAAATTTGGAACCTGTTTAACGTGTCTTTTGACACATAACTATGGGCAGCCCTAAAATCCGAATTTTTTCAGCAACATATCCATTTTTCTCAACCCATTTTCTAGGGTTTAATACATATTCAACATTCATATATTTTGATTTCTCAAAACAGCGGGTAACCCACACGTTTTGAGACCCGTTTTCACTCCATACATGCATTACTTCAAAAATTCATAAAAATCAGTTCTAGGGTTTATTTCTCCCAAATCTTTTGGGCATCCATAATAACTTAAATCTAGGGTATTTTACCCAATATAACATGCCTAAAATATGCAAGTCCATTTCCATAACATTTTTAACCCAAAATTTAAGAATTTTGGTCAAAATCCATACTTTGCATTTCGTAACTTCAAAATTTCATCACTTAAGCATAAACCCTCATATTTTTGGCATGAATACATGATTCATAGCTTAATAAAATCATCAAATCAAAACAGCAACTTATCTTGGAGAGTTAGGGTTTAACAACTTGGATTTTTCATTTCATATGCATACATAACTCCCTTTTCATTAAATTTAACTTAAAAATTTATGTTTAAAACTTAATACCCATTCCATATTCGTGCAAAGGCATGTTAAAACATCATTTTACATATTCTTTAAGCATGCTTTTCATTTCCAAGTTTTGAGTTTAAGAACTCAAGTTATACAACCCAAAATCATCACATACTTACTTGGATTTGTAGCAAATCAAAATCTAATCTTTTGAGGTGATTTCTTCCTCACATTCTCCTTCTTTTTCCCTTGGTTTTCTTTCCCTTTTTGCTGGAATTTTTGGACGTGAGCTGGTGGTTCCCCTTGGACGTTTTCAGCACTTATAAATTTTTTCCCCAAAAACCCTTTCAACTCAATGTGCACAAGGCATGCATATGGCTGGATTTTTCCAAATTGTGGGACCCACTTGTGCTGCAATTCCACATCCCATAAATGCATCTCTATCTACCATATGAGGTGGGTGAAGTTGGGCCATGTAAATTGCATTTTTACTTTTTACCAAAAATCACAAAATCTGCATCTCAATCCATGTCTAAGCTGTCCATTTTTTGCACATCACCTTGTGGCTAGATTTTCCAGCACTTTTGCATTTTGTAATTGCTGAAATTCTCTATTATTTCTTGTACAAATCATGTACTTGCATCTCAGCAACATGTGGCATTTTTAAAAAATTAAAAAAATCAATTTGGACAATCCCAAAGCCCTTGGACGTCCCTTCTGTGGCCACCTTAGCTATGCTCCCATAGCTTCATCATTCCATGCATTCAGTGGTTGGATAATTATCATATTTATGCTTTTTTAATAAATACATAAAATACCTAAGGAATGGCCTGAAATTTGCCACCTCAAATTCCTTTTGCATCAAGCATTTGTGTATGGTACTCTATCATTAATGCCTTAGTACTTTTGTAGTGCATAAGTCAAACTTGCCCACCTTTTTCAATGCAGGAATTTTCCCAATATGTCATGCTTAATATAATCTATTCAAAATAAATATCTCACCATCTCATTCAACTATTTCAAATTTCAACTCAATCCAAGTTTTCTAACTCCCGATATAGCCGTTTAAAGTTAACGGTTGAAATGAACATATGCTTAAAAATTTATAATTCTCATTCTATCAAGAATTTTCATAATCTTTTCATTCCATAATACCAAGCCTAATATTAACAATTTTCATTTCAAATTTCACTTGAATCTGCTTTTTAGGAGTTAAGTTTTGAATTTTTTTCAATATTTTCCTTCACACATGTCAATTTCCATCTTTATTTTCATAATTCATTTTAAATAATGAAAATTAATTTTTTATGATATATTTGCATACTTAAATCATAAATAATTCATTCTAAACCCATTGTCTCATTTAGGCTCAAAACACTTAATCTCATCATTAATGTTAATCCATAACCCTAATTACGATAATTAGCAAAAATCATAAAATACCTTCATAATTCCATAATTCATAAATAATCATCAAATAGATGTTCAATGCGTACATATGGGTCCTACTTGGGTTAGGATTTCACAATCCTCCCCCTTTATAACAGGTTTCGTCCCGAAACCATCTATTCCTTAAATAGATGGGGGTATTTTCGTTCCGCTTCTTCCTTTAGCTTCCATGTGGCTTCATTCTTGGAATATCAGTTCCATTGTACTTTCACATATTTAATTTCCCAATTTCGAAGCTTTTGTACCTTGCGATCTAAGATCCTCACTAGTCTTTCTTCATAGTTTAGATAGTCCTAAATCGGCAAATTTTCAGCCACCAATGTTGGTCCCGAGTTGATGGCTAAACCCAAGAGGGGAGGGGTGAATTGGGTTCTTTAAAAAAAATCTTTGGTAAA
>JAXCLR010000092.1:31789212-31800006 GCA_035584095.1 Annona squamosa
ATTCCATAATTCATAAATAATCATCAAATACATGTTCAATGCATACATATGGCCTACTTGGGTTAGGGTTTCACACATTTACCAGTCAATAATGATCCCGAGGTAAGGCTTAGAATGTGACGCTCGGGTTGGGGGCGCCACAATTATTGTAGCAGATTACTGTTTACGTTTACTGTAGCAGATAACTGTAGCAGGTTACTGTTCACAACGTTGAAAGTTAGTGCTTATGGTTCCAAAAATTGACATTTTTTCAAAAATAAAAAATACCATGACTTAGCTTATGTTTAATATATCATGGAAAAATTCATGAATTTCAAATTTATCATCATTAACTTGGCCAATTAAATCTTTTTCTCCTTATATTAAAATTCATCATAATTTCATTTAAGCATAATCCTTAAATTCAAAAATCATGGAATCAATATATCATCATTTCAACATCATGACTATCATAAACATTCATCCCAAATCATCATTTAGTAATTTTGGAGCACTATTTACAATACATATGTCATTTTCCCAAATGCTCTATTTTCGCTCCAAATTTTCGATGTTTAGGCAAAATTCCAATTTGGCATGGTAACTACACTTATTTTCTCATGCTTAGGCATTATCTAAGCATGGTTTTACCCTACTTAACACCCAAAAGAATTTTGGGAAGAATTCCCTTACCTCAAGTGGAGAACTCTCCTCCTACTCGGCTCTTTCTTTCTTTTTCCTTCTTTCTTCCTTTCTCTCTTTCCTCCTCAAGCTAAAACATGGTGGGGGTGGGAAAATGCCCAAATTTGGAGCTGGGTGGTGTGTCTTGGTCGTTCACCCCATCTCCTTATTGATAGGATTTGATTTTTCATCAAATTGCATTTTACCCCCTCTTGCTCCATGGGTTAAATTCCAATTATTTTTCTTCAAAATCCATGAATATTTTTTTTGAGCCAAGTGCAGCCTCCTTGCTGCCCAATCACATCCACTATAGCTAACCCTTCTTAATTATTTTTGTTTTATTTAAAAAATCATATTTTATGCTAAATTCATCTCATCCATTCATTGTTAGATAAGGATGATTTTGGGCCGTTGATTTTGGCTCAAAAATCCATCCATGTCCACATCCCAGATGCTCCTTGCAAATATGCATTTAATTTTTTAATTTTTAATTAATTAAAAATAACCCAAAAGTCAAAAAATAATTAATGAAAAAGTGAAGCTACTTTTTGATCTCCAAATGACATTTAATCTTGACCTTTAATTCATGATTTTTATCACATCCTAAACCATTCATCATGTTCATCATAATTTTTTGGTCATCTATAAAAAATTTCACTTCAATCTGACGTCCGGATTGCAAGTTGTGAATTTTTCTTCATTTTCTGTTCAAAAATACCTTAAAATTCGAAAATTATTAAAAAAATTCAAAAGCAACTCTACCTCTTTTTTCGTCCTTTAGCGGGAAGTTTTATTTTTCGTCTTTTTGTGATTAAGTTAATCTAAAGTGATTAACTCATCACTTCACTTTAACTACATGATTACTATTCACATTCACTATTCATCCAAATTTTATTTCATAAATAATTCTTTGAACCTGTGGCACCCCAAACTCGAGCATCACATCTTGAGCCTTATCTCGGGATCGTTATTGACTGGTAAACGTGATCAGGATTGTTGCCCTGTCACACGGTGGGTTTTTAACGGATATTTATCCAATTAAATATATTTTCATAGGAGTTTATTTCCTCATAATTACATATTATGCATAACTAGGTCATTTCCAATCATTCAACATATAGCAAAGCATGATGTTCAAGAAACATTTCCACATTATCCTAAATCAAATGTCACTGCATGTATTAACCATAGTTGTCAATATAAAACATCAACGTAATTACATCCATTCAACATGAGTTTTTCTATATCATGAGACTGCTAATGTTTTTCCCTCGCTTTAATGACATTGCCTTTGCTCCTTTGCCGAGTCTCTTCTTTCACCTGTCTATAGGTTTGGAAAATGAAAATGTGAGTTGTACACTCAATGAGCAAGCTTTATATTTATATTTTAAAACTTTTCAAGGGTACCATTTTTCAAAAACGTTTTCCTCCATTTAGTAGAGATACTTATCAAATCATCAACTACCTGCGGAGCAAAAACTTTTTATTTAAAATCATTATGGAAAGCAACTTTATACCCTCTCGGGGATATATTATGTCAATGTGATGAATGCATTATGATTCCTTAGGATGGAGGCTAGCTAGGCGACCATCTGTCTTCATCTTCTCCCATCCAGGAAGGTGTCGCCGACCCTTGGCCAATGTTAGTGACTTGGTAACACCAAAGGGAGACAATTGGTCCACTTACACCTTTAAGGTGAACCTCATGCATTCTGCACATGAATTTATCCATGACATGCTAGCATGATTTTTCACACATAATATCATAGGACAGAAATTTTCATCAGTCATAAAGCAGTTATATAAATTAGTTGTAATACATAGTGAACTAAGGAATGGCCATTAAAATTTAGAAATAAATTTCAAATAACATTTTCTAAACCAATAAAAGCAGTTAAAACATCATTTACAATCATTTCAAAGAAACTTAAGAAATAAAAATTCATTTAGAAAATTGGCTTGCTTACCTTGTTTGCGTGAGCTTTCCGGATCGACTTTTCCCTTTCCTTTGCCTATGAAAGAATAACATAATATTCATGTAAATTTCATTTGCTTGCATTTGTTTAGTTTTCCAACTCATTTTCATAAATAGTCATAACCTGCTTAACTTCCAAGTTGGGTGTACATACATTACATACTTATATATATCAATCCTTCATTATACCACATATTTAATTCCCATATATTAATCTCAAATTTTGAGATTATCAACTCAGCAATATATTTCACGTTTTTCCATCACATTTTTGCATTTTAATATTTCATATAGCTTATTTATTATTTTATCATGCTCACTACTTCACATATGTACATTTCTCAATACATAACTAATATTTTCTTAAAAATTTTCAAATCAACAACTTGTTTTCTTATTCAGCATGATTATATATCATAATTAACACTTATTTAGTGCATTTTCACGAATTTTTAATCCACTAATTTCAAAGTTCCAAAAATAGCAACTTTGATATCCAATTTCTACCCTTTAAACGTCTCTTTTAATACTCCATTCTAAACAGATTTTTAACCACTTGATTCCAGCAATTAATCCCCCTTTTCTTAAACTAAATTCGTAGTATTTTCACATATTTAAAATTTATACATAGGTTGCTTACAAAACAGCAACTTTTTATGCGTGTAGGGTACCTATTTCACACTCCTTTGGACGTCCACCATTAAACCCTCAAAAATTCCGATTTTGGGCAGTCCAAGTTAAGCCCCTTTTCACATCCAAAGTGCCCTATATTTAGGACATTTTACCCTATAATTCATCCATAATTTATTTGAATCACTTCATGTATCATTTTCAACATTTAAACATGAATTTTCGGGTCTTAAGAGTAACTCTAACTAGCCTTCCTTCGACACTTCATAAATCATGCTAAATTCTATATATATTCAACATCTAAATATGAATTATCATGTGATTATATCAACTTAATAAAACAGAAACATCAAACAAAAATTTCAACATGTTTAAGCTAGTATAGGAACTCATATTTCACACTAATCACCCTTTTCTTCCATCTAACTCTTAGTTGCATTACTTGCTATTAAATTCCCATTAAATACCCTAATTAAAAGCATCATAAATCTTCATTAAAGGATTCATTATGAATCATATCTACATCCCATAATTGAGTTAGAAAAACTAGATTAAAATGATTCAAACTCAAACATATACTTACTTGGATTGAGTTGCACTTAAACTCCACTCCTCAAGCAAGTTTCCTCAACTTAATTCCTCCTTTTCTTTCCCTTTTTTCTTCTATTGTTTTTGGGTTTGAAAGGGATGGGAGATGGGCACGTGTGCTACTGGAAAATGGGAGTTCAAAATGCAAAAAATTTTCTACGTTCCCACCTATGCATAATAACTGGAAATTTCCAGCTAGTGGACCCCATTTGCCACCTCATCTATGATCATTCCAATGCAATTTTATTTCCTTAGCTGACATGCCAACTTGTGCACCATTTAAATTATATTTTTCTTAATTAAAAATTTATTAAGTATCCAATGCATTTAAACATCTCAAATCTATCCACTAGATTACATCCAAAGTAGCTGCTGTTTTCCATTTTTTCAACAAATTTTAATGCACATTTGTATTCCCTAATACCTAGGCTAATTATTCATGCATTTATTAATTTTTTAAAATTAAAAAAAAAACCACATTTTTGGCTACTTGAACGGTCCTCATTTTTCTGCTCCATTTTCTATTCCTGTACACGTCCCTATTTTCAACAACTTATCTTGTCATTATTTATCATGGTGCAACTTTATTTAATTGGTCATTTAATTACCTAGTTGTGTAGCTCATTTAGGGTCATTTTAGCATAATTTAAAAATTCAAAAAATATGCATAAGGTTGCTAAGTTGTCCACATCATCCAGATGATATGCTGTTGTCCACTTTTTCCATTTCTCTCAATGGTCTAGATCTGCCACCTTTAAATTCGAATTTTCATTTTAATTTAATGTATATTTATCCTCATTAACTCATAGTTGACTTTGGGCATTTATTTTATTAAAAAATATTTCACAAAATGCCATTATATGGGCTGTTTGGACATTCCTAGCTGCCACATCACCCATGCTCATTTAAACTGTTTAATTAAGCATTTAATTATGAGATAATTGTAGGAATTTTCCATTATTAGTAATTCACAAAATACCCTACAAATTACGTCCTTTCGACACCTCAAATTTGTCTTTATTTATTTGATTATTTTACTCATTTTCAACATAAATGCTAATCACTTTTTTGGTTGAAAAATCAAAATTATTGATCCCAATTTCGTGCAAGCCTAATTCCATCATCATTTTCATAATCAAATCCTTCCATATCCTTGATCTCAAAATTTTAGCCATCCATTTCAAATTTCATTTCAATCCGATCTTTCTAGCTCAAGTTATGATCATTTTAAGTTTTGATCAATGATGATCAATTATCATTGAAATTTTCAAAATCTAATTTTACCATGCAATTAAGCAAAAAATTATGTGCTTCCCCCTAAATTTTCAACTTAATCCGCCTTAAGGCCATCAAGTTATGAATTTTTCAATATTTTCTCACTTAGCTCTACAATTAATCTACTATTCTCCATTAATCACATTATGAAATTTAACTAAATTTTTCATGGCATACTAATATTTATGCATCCTCGTTATGTTACTTAAATCATATTAATCCACATTTTCTAGAATTGATAAATTTAAACAACATTCATAACAAATGACCTAACTGCAATAAGTCATAAAACTTGCAAATAATTCATTTCTGAATATATTATTCATACATGAATCAATCAATTGCATATACATGATTTCTATTCCGATTAGGGTTTCATAGAATCTCTAATTTCATATATTTTCATACTTATGAATATATATTTTATTAATATATTACATAAGGTTTACAATCCTAGGGTTTCATACGGGTGTCTGAGATTGGGGTTTCAGAGTATTACAAAGGGAGAGTAAATTCAAATGTTTAGAGGTAGGTGGCATGCACTTAATGCACCAATGTTCAAATTTTTCCAACCGTTATGATACAAGTTGCAATTTGAGTCGAATTTGGATGAGACTTCGGTCTTCAACTCTTCAGTTAAGTTCCAGAGTTGAGTCAACTTGGTCTCAAACTTGACCCAAGTCGCAAGTGGAGTCGACTTGGGTTGCGACTTTACCAGCTATCTGATTTCTTGCAGCTTTGACACAATGTGATCTTCTTTGTTTGTTTGTCTTTCCTTGCTTCTTCATGATTCATGCGTATTTGAGTACTATTCATTCTTCTTGATATTTGATCTTCGTCAATATTTTTTGAGCATTCGATAAGAACTTTATATAACCTTGGTTCAATCTTGTCATTATTTCATAATTTGGACTTCATCTTTCCAAGCAAAGTGTTTAGGAACATCTTGATTTTTCAACTCCTTTTAAGTCGAGAGTCTAAGTCGACTTCAGGGGTGACTTCACCTAAGTTGTATGGTGGGTCAACTTGAAATGCAACTTGACATTGTCAACTTCAACTCTAATCTTTGAAGATATCCCAAGTCACAGATGGAGTCAACTTGATGTTACGACTTCACCTAAGTCACAAGCGAAGTGGACTTTTATTGCGACTTTTGCTCGGATGTCCAGATTTTAGCACTGTCCAAAAATCGAGCCTTGAAGTTGATGTTGAAGTGGACTTCGGTATCAACTTCACCTAAGTCGATGCCTGAGTCGGGCATGCGACTTGGCCTGCCAAGCTTTTGACCTTTGAATATATAAACCTTGAAATCACTTAACATCACATTAGTACCTTGATAATTTTCAAATTGTGTTGTTAATCATCAAAATATGGATTGTGCTTAATTTGCCACATGTTTACAACAATTGGCTCGTAAATAGCCTGATTTTAGCTATTTTGTACTATTTTACCTATAACTTTCTCTAGACAACTCCGATAAAGATGAGTCTTTTTGTGCTAAATTCATAACTTCAATTACTATTTTGCCACAAAATTTCATTATAAATTCCACTACTATAAAATTTGGCATGCACTTTACTATATAACTTTACTGATAACTTTACTTGATCACAAAATAAGTCATGATAGCATGTCAAAACATTCCCAACACTAAAAAAGTCATTTGAACACATCTCTTATCAACAAAATATCATATTTATATCCTTTATTTGCCCAAAACCTGTCACATATAAAATTTAGCCTATCAACTAAACTCTTTAACCGTTTTGCCGCTAAACGGGTTTCATTGGCCTCAATCACATGTCTCCTCTAATACCTTCGAAATCACTTTTCATAGATCACACATATATCTGACATCTTATCCTTGCTAGAAACCTTCATGTTCTCTGTCATTTCAAAAATTTTCCCATCAAGTTCGTTTCTTACTAAATTCTCACCATTAGCCACCAAATAGTTCAATTTTTAAAATTATCATCTTGATTTTATTCTCAAACATCATGAAAATATTTTGAATATGTTTAGAATCATTTTTACACAAATCATGGCTCTATAAATGATTCTCAACCAATTTCGCTATCTCAGTTCTTTTGGGCTTCGCTACATAACTAGGCTCATTTTCATCATTCTATCAAATCTATTATTTGAATCTCATCCATAATTATCTATATCCAATAAAAACATGTCAAACATCTCACCCATGACTAAACATCTTTCAGATCTGGGCAACTCCAAGTTGTAACCCTTTTTCAAGTTCGAAATTCACATATAAGAGTCATATCTCAGATATTCATCATTCAATCAAATCAACAGTTCTCACACGTCCAAAATCATCTAACAAATATGTATAAATCCATCATGAGCTTCTATCAAGCTATTTTTCAAAATTCACCTATCTAATTCTCATTAACTGGATTTTTAAAACACATTTGCTACAATTTCCACAATTATTCACATATTCGACCCTTGATTCTCAAAATTTCACTATCTTTTGGCCTCTCAGACTATATTATATATATATAATAATCTATTTATATAGTTGCTAATACATGAGGCATCATAGTGCATGAGTATTGAACTCAACTTTGATTATTGATGGGAGTGTGGGTCTTCATTGTGATCTAACGTAATAAAAAAAATTATAATGGAGGATAATGCATTTTATGAAACTATATAGATTTTATTTATAAAATTTATATTTATTTGCTAGTCACATTTGAATTTCCTAGTCTATCATTTGAGACTATATAATAAATAATATTTATTTAATATACATTTTTGTGATGTGTATCAATTTATCAAATAGAAATATATTGATATATATATATATATATCAAATACTAAATGACTATGTAATATTCATGTAAATGTTGAATGCATGCCCCTGTGTAGATATGCTTTAGACCAAACGCGAATTGTACGTGGCTTCACTGATGTATAAAATATATATAATTACATATTTGTGTGAATAAGTGTATAATTAATTTATACTATGTAAATTAATTATTTAATGTTATATAATACCTTGGTACATACAATTAATATAAATTAATATTGTAAATATAAAAAGGACTATGATTTTTTATGATAGCATTATACGTGATGCCTATTGATTTTATTTTTTTATTTTTTATTTTTCATAAAAATGTTTTGTTTCGTGTATTTAACCCATTGACCAAATTTTACCATTTTATAATTTTACATATTTGTTTTTATTTTTAGGTTATATTTGTTTAACACAAATTTTTTTCACTTTTGACAATTATCTTACTTTTTAATCATTTTTGTATCTTTCTATACAACTATCTCATCTTTTGATCTTTTCGACACAACTAACCTATCTATTTTTTCTTTTTACTCATCATCATTACACATTATATCGTATAATTTTCTTTTCATTCAGAAACTTGTACACCAAAACTTTTCATTTAAAGTTTTATTGCTTCCCAAATAAAGTCTTAAAATCAATTTTTTTAAGAGGTGAAAAACGACTTAGATGCTCTTGTTATTGATGTTTATTAAAGAAATATAAAACTATTGTGAAATGGTAAATTTTTGGTACATGGATTAAATGCACTTAGAAAAATATGTTTATGAAAAAACAAAATAAACAAGCATCACATGTTCATACATGCAATTTCATCACATAAAATCAATAAGAATATATAAATTATATATTTATATAGATAGATATTTTGGGCCTAGTAGTTGTTGCATGGGATACTAAAGTTAATAAGTTAATGAATAATTTATTAATAGAAAGTTGGATTTATGAATTAGATCTAGTACATAGTTGAATATTTGTAGATATATAAAGATATTAAAATTTATATATTCTTATTAGCAATAATATAATTAAATTAATAATTTGATGTTATATAATATCCTATATTTAGAATCAACATGAAATAATTCCTGTAACTAAAGTTATTTTTGGTCTAGTGGATATGGCATGGGGTATAAGGAGAAAATTTATAATTTAATTCATGGAGGATGGATTCATGAGTTCTTGATTAAATTTTGATATTTTATTTCTCTAGTATATTAGGTATTCAGAGGGCATTAATAAAGTGAGATTTCATGTAATTTATGATATCAACATGAAGTATAATTTTGATAATATTGGATTTATTTAGATTAATATAATAACTAGCTCAAGGTTGATGTGTTATCTAAAATATTATAAGCTTGACCATTTACATTAATCATTAAAATTAAGAGTTACAATATAATTTAGCATGGTGTGTAGCCGGAATTGTTCTTAAATGTTACTTATTTACATGAATTATGTTTGTGGATATTTAGTAATTCAAATGCAAATATTTTATTAATAAATACATATGGGCTATAATTATTCAACAAAAGCTGTAGTGTCAAATTTTTTTATATAACTTATTGATACAAATTATATTATTTGTAGATATCTAGTGGCATGAAATAATTTATATTATTTATGGACATCTAGTGGGCATGAAGCAATTATTTATGGATATCTAGTGGGCATATTGAAAGTATCTTATTTATTAATTTATTAGTTAAATTTAGTGAAGTGGCTAAATAATCAAATTAAGTTTATAATGTATGGTTGATTTGATTTATTAGATCTAGTGAGATCATCAATTGGATTGTCGTAGTTTGTTTGTGATTCTTGTGTACATTGGGTGATGCATTATGATCTCTTGTCATGTGAATACAACTTCACACTGTGGGGCTCAAGGGTATGTATTTCTCTTGTTTAATTTCTCAATAGGTCTTATGCAAGCTAGAAGGTAACTTTTGAATGCCCATTTATGGATAGCGTATTATTTCCTAATGGGTCATCGGTATTTATGGATTATATTTTATTTCCTAAAGAGCCATAAATTTGCTTGGTCGTGGGTTATGTGGGGGAATCATACACATCTGTTCATGTGGTTATGCATTTTGTTGAAGAAAGACGTGTATGTAGCTATTGTTGATCTATGATTGTTCTCTACTTGCTAAGTTCTTGTGAACTTCTCCATTTCAATTTTTAGGTGATGCATGTGGGATGACATTACATTTCATCTAACATGGAAAATCTTAGGTAAATAATTTGAATTAGAGTGATGCATATGACTAACCTTAGGTCAGGTCATTACATAGTCTAACTTCATTGTAAGCAAAATTTAAATGTGTGTTTGGGAAATAATAAATTTTTAGATAAAAATTTTTTGTGTAAACAAATTATTGAGCTAATAGAAAATGATGTGATACAATAGGAGTAACGATTAGGAGTAAAGACAACAAAATTAAAATAGATAGAATAGTTTTATGGATAGTTGTATAGAAATGATTGAAAAATAAAGCAGTTGAATAGGAAGATTTGAAGAAATAATTAAAAATAGGATAGTTTTGGAAAATGAAAATTCTAAATTGAAAAGTTTTGGTTTGAAAAAATTTATGTGTAACCAAATATTCTTTAAATATAAAAAATTAATTGCTAATAAACTTTAAATGTACCTCAGTTTTAGCTATGTTTTGCAAAGGATAAATGTTAAATGTGTTGGTCTCGAGTTGATGGCAAAACCCAAGAGGGGAGGGGTGAATTGAGTTCTTAAAAAAAAATTCTTTGGTAACTTAAAACTTAACCCCTTGTAAGTTCAATCCCCTTTAATGAAGAAACGAAATGGAAAGCAAAGCAATGTAGA
>JAXCLR010000092.1:31809555-31825288 GCA_035584095.1 Annona squamosa
TTTAATAATTAGTAAAATATTGAAGTATAAATATTTAAATTTAGTATGAATATATTTTTATGTTTGATAGGTATATACATTTTAAAATTATTTTATTTGACCCGCATTTCTTAACTGATCCGGTGTCCTGAACTTGTTTAATAACAACCCGAAGTTTGCTACGGGAACTATTAAAAAAAGTGAGGGTCAAACCGACCTTATCTCAACTTTGTATAAAAAAAATGTCAAATTGAATTTTTAAAAACTAGGATTTGGGTTAGGCATACTCTGACCTGATACGGCCTGCCCCAATTCCCACCATTATGTTAAATAATTATTTCATACTGATCTAAAATTTGGCAATTTTAGATCGGTTTGAAAACCTTTTTTTTGAAATTTTTTATAAACATATTAATTTAGTTCTATAGAATTTAATTTATAAACTAAGTTTTACCATTTTTGGATGTGTATATATATTTATTTTGAATTTTTAAAAACATGGGTATTTTAGTCATTGTAAATAATTTAAAATGACTTAGATATCCTTGTTTTTAAAAAATTTAAAATAAAGATATGGATATGTCCAAAAGTAGTAAAACTTAATTTATAGATTAAATATAATTAGATTAATATGTTTTAAAAAAATAAAAAAATAGATTTTCGGACCGGTCAAAAATCTTCGAATTTAGAACGCTTTGAGAAGATTAGTGTCGTCGGTAATTTGGCGAAACAATAGGGACATTTCCCGAGCGACAATGTACAACGTTGCCAGCGCAACCAACGGCATCTTTTAGTCCAGCTTGTTATTACGTCTCAACGCGGCCATTTGCAATCCTTGCTTTCCGCGGTCTGCGGCGGGAGAGAAGAAAATCCAAAACCCCTACAAAAGTTCCGCATTTCTCTCTCTCTCTCTCTCTCTCTCTCTCTCCTGTTTATACTTATTTAACAAATTTGGAGTGCCGGCGTTCCTCTGCTTGGATCTAGAAATGAGGATTAAGAAACCGCTGTTGCCGACGTTTTTGGTTTGGAGTTTTCCTATGGACGTGGTCGCTGCCACGGCCGCGAAAGCTTCAGACACTTGGACTCCTTATCAACTGCTTGCTGTTCGAAATGTTTTCGAATCTCGTCTCTTTTAGCTGGACTCTTATCTCCCACGAGATTTGCAGGGAGATCCGACTGCCATCTGCTATAAAAGGTGCTTTTATTATTATTATTTTTGCCTTTTCAACTCCATTAATGCTTTTATCGTTGATCGGATGATTGATTTGTAAATAAAGAGATGGAAATCATCATATAAAGAAATCTGGTTTCTAAACGGATAGGTCTGTTATTGATTGATTCGAATTGCTCTTCATAAAAGAGAGCAAATTCTATACCTTCTTCTTCTTTGTTGGATGCTGACCATTTTCTGCAGGTTTTTCTTATTGCTATCGAGCTTGTTTTTTCTTGGAAATCTATGGAAGCTGTTTTCTTGGGTTTAGTTGTCTCAGACTTCAATCTGTCATTTTTTTAAATTTCCTTTCGGACATTTCATTCGGTGTTCTGATGCAAATGCTTTAATTATTCGTGGTGGATCTAGGATGTGTTGTGCACATTAAATGTTTGGGCCGGCCAAAAGGCAGTGGTCCACATGTACTGCTAGGATTACAATCTAACAAATAGCTGATCGCTCGTTGTTGTATTTATTCATTGGTTCGGGTTCATCCCGGTGGGTGTCCACCGGATTGGAAGGAATGATAATGATACATGATTGCCACCAAGCATGTAACCAACTTTATTGAATTTACCTGAACTAGACCGATTCCATGATTGCTTTTCCTTTCTCTTTCATGGGGATAGTGCTGCGCTGATTAAGACTTTTGATGTCATGATCTGTGGAGTGAGAAGAGACGTTGTCAGTAGTTAGGAGAAAAGTTTTCAACAGTCTGCTCCACTTGGGAACAATGCCAATGGGTTAATGATATTTTTTTTTTCTTTTTTTTTTTGTTTCGTTTTTCGCAACTTTGTTTTTCATTACATTGGCATCACAGGTTTATTCACCAGATCTTAAGATTTTGGTAGCTTCACATTTGTTTGCCTCATCTTTGTGGCTGTGATAGGAACACGTCTTGACTGCACTAACATGATCCCGCACAACAAAAGTGCAATTTTTTGTTTTTAATTTCTAAACCATCGTACATTGTTGCAGCAGAAATATATGGACTGTTACACATCATGGTTTCAGTTTTACTGATGTTTCTTTTTCCTGTAATAATTTCAGAATCCGGGAACAGCATCAGCTTGTGGTGAAGCATGGCTTCTAATTCTTTCAAAGCTAGCCACTTTTCTCGCATTATTTCCTCTGCAGGTTCAGATATTGAAATGCCACAGAGTAAGCCTCCTCTTCCTCCAACTGTCGCCTTTGCAAGGCGAACTAACTCAGGCAGATACATCAATTTCTCAAGGGATAGTCTTGACAGTGAAATTGGCAGCGTTGAGTATGCCAGCTACACAGTTCACATCCCACCATCCCCTGATAATCAGCCAATGGATCCAACTATTTCAGCCAAGGTTGAAGAACAGTATGTTTCAAATTCTCTCTTTACTGGTGGATTTAACAGTGTTACCCGTGCTCATCTTATGGACAAGGTGATGGATTCTGAGTCAAGCCATCCACAGATGGCTGGTGCCAAGGGGTCATCGTGTTCAATACCTGGCTGTGATTCAAAGGTCATGAGTGATGAGCGTGGTGTTGATATTGTACCCTGTGAATGTGATTTCAAGATCTGCAGGGACTGTTATCTGGATGCAGTAAAAGTGGGTGATGCAATTTGCCCAGGCTGTAAGGAACCTTATAGGGCAACCAACTTGGACGAGTTGACCATGGATGCAGGTAGAAGCCCACTCTCACTGCCAGCACCAGAACCAAATGGAATGTCAAAGATGGAGCGTAGGCTGTCTCTCATGAAATCAACCAAGTCAGTGTTGTCACGGAGTCAGACTGGTGATTTTGATCATAATCGGTGGTTGTTTGAGACGAAGGGAACTTATGGGTATGGAAATGCAATCTGGCCAAAGGATCACGATGGGAGTGATGAGAATGATGATGGGGGAGAAGCTGCACCTACAGAACTGATAAGCAAGCCATGGAGGCCACTCACCCGGAAGTTGAAGATCCCTGCTGCAGTTCTGAGCCCATATAGGTATGAAATTTTGCTTGTATGATGTGAAGCAATGCCAACATCATACAATCTCTCTCTCTCTCTCTCTCTCTCTCTCTCTCTTCCCTATTCATGATGTCAATGCCTTTTTAACTTTGTGGGCAACTCTGCTTGCTAATTGTTTCCTGCAGACTTCTTATCTTGGCTAGAATGGCAGCCCTTGGCCTCTTTCTGGAATGGCGTATTACCAATCCAAATGAAGATGCAATCTGGCTGTGGGGGATGTCTGTTGTCTGTGAGATTTGGTTTGCCTTCTCATGGCTGCTTGATCAGCTCCCAAAACTTTGTCCCATCAACCGCTCCACTGACCTTGCTGTCCTGAAGGAGAAGTTTGAAACTCCAAGCGCTGACAATCTGAGTGGAAAATCTGATCTTCCAGGGATAGATGTCTTTGTTTCTACTGCTGATCCAGAGAAGGAACCTCCTTTGGTCACTGCAAATACAATTCTGTCCATTCTGGCAGCTGATTACCCTGTTGAGAAGCTTGCTTGCTATGTATCAGATGATGGAGGTGCTCTTCTCACTTTTGAGGCAATGGCTGAAGCTGCAAGCTTTGCTGAAGTCTGGGTTCCCTTTTGCCAGAAGCATGATATTGAACCAAGGAACCCAGAGAGTTATTTCAGTCTGAAGAAAGATCCTTATAAGAACAAGGTACGCCCAGATTTTGTCAAGGATCGTAGAAGGATAAAACGAGAATACGACGAGTTCAAGGTCCGTATCAATGGCTTGCCTGATTCAATACGTCGCCGATCTGATGCATTTCATGCTCGCGAGGAAATCAAGGCCATGAAGCTCGAAAAACAGAATGTAAATGACGAAACTGTTGAACGTGTAAAGATCCCTAAAGCTACTTGGATGGCTGATGGAACTCACTGGCCTGGTACATGGCTGACTCCTGGGACAGAGCATTCTAGAGGTGATCATGCTGGAATCATACAGGTATCTTTCCAACTTCTTGTCGACAAAATATATTGATAATGATCTTTTAAATTTGATTATAATGTAACTTCTGGACTTTTTAAGGATTGTTTTTCTATTTATTTAAAAGTAAGTAAAATCGTTGGAATCTATGTTGGACCTGTATTGATACAATAACTGTTAATTTAAGTCCGTTCAGAACCTGCCAAAAAGAAAACCATCCCAAGTCTATGTTCTTCTTGGGTACATAATACATAAAAAATCCTAAGGCCTTTTTCTTGTATATACTGGCCATTGCAGGTTGCTTTACATAATTACATGTCCATTTTAATCTACTTTCCATTTTTGCACCCATGAGTTGTTAAGAGTTGCTGCAGATGGGATTCTACACGCTGCAACTTCAAATTTTTTTTTTTTTTTGGTCTAGTGTTCACACCAGGGGAAAAAATTTTGAAAAAAAAAATGAGGAAGAAAGTATGAAAAAAAAGTCTGAACAACTGATTGTAATTGTTTTTTTTTATGGGTATGCAATCATCTCAACTAGTATTTCTTAATGAAGCTTTGACATATTCTTAAAAATTCCATACAATATTCTAACGCATCTCTGATAATAGTTCTAATTTATCAAATCCCTATTCGGGGCTGAGGAGTCATGGTGATTTCAATTGTTGATGTACCATTTGAAGTGGCTGTGATTGATACTGCCATTCCTAGAAATATCAACATCCCCAAATTGTCTCCATGATTGTCTGACTGGACATGTAGCACTTGTTGATTTCTGAAATTTTTTTCTGAAAAATATGCTTTTTTGTTATTAAATATCTGATGCATTTGAACATCACACTTTGGTGGGTTCCACAATGAAAAGAATCAATTAGAAATACTGATAACAAGAGAACTCATTATGTTTCTTGCCTCCTTTTTATCACAGGTGATGCTGAAGCCTCCTAGTGATGAACCATTGAAAGGGACTGCCGATGATTCCAAGCTTATTGACTTCACAGATGTTGATATCCGTCTGCCCTTGCTTGTCTATGTTTCTCGTGAAAAGCGCCCTGGCTATGACCACAATAAGAAGGCTGGTGCCATGAATGCCCTTGTCCGGGCTTCAGCCATCATGTCCAATGGACCTTTCATCCTCAACCTTGACTGTGACCACTACATTTACAATTCCCAGGCCTTAAGGGAGGGTATGTGCTTCATGATGGACCGTGGTGGGGACCGACTCTGCTATGTCCAGTTCCCACAGAGGTTTGAAGGCATTGACCCTTCTGATCGATATGCTAACCACAACACAGTCTTCTTTGATGTCAACATGCGTGCACTTGATGGACTTATGGGCCCTGTCTATGTGGGGACTGGGTGTCTCTTCCGCCGCATTGCCCTGTATGGCTTTGATCCTCCTCGCTCCAAGGAAAACCACCCTGGATGCTGCAGCTGTTGTTTTGCCCGTCCAAAGAGGCATATTGTTAGCTCTGAAGAAGACCGAGCATTGAGAATGGGAGAATCTGATGATGAAGAACTGAACATGTCTCAGTTCCCTAAAAAGTTTGGTAACTCTTCATTGCTTATTGATTCAATCCCAGTGGCAGAGTTTCAGGGCCGGCCTCTTGCTGATCACCCGGCAGTGAAGAATGGCCGTCCACCTGGTGCTCTCACCATTCCCCGGGAGCTTCTAGATGCGTCAACAGTTGCAGAGGCAATTAGTGTCATTTCCTGCTGGTACGAAGATAAAACAGAATGGGGTGAGCGTGTTGGATGGATTTATGGTTCAGTAACAGAAGATGTGGTTACGGGCTATCGGATGCATAACAGAGGGTGGAAATCAGTTTACTGTGTGACCAAACGTGATGCATTCCGGGGGACAGCACCAATCAACCTCACAGATCGACTGCACCAGGTCCTCCGCTGGGCCACAGGCTCTGTTGAGATCTTCTTTTCACGGAATAATGCTCTACTTGCCAGCACGAACATGAAATTCTTGCAGAGGATTGCATACCTGAATGTTGGAATCTACCCATTTACATCAGTCTTTCTCATTGTTTATTGTTTCCTCCCTGCGCTGTCACTCTTTTCTGGCCAATTCATAGTCCAGACACTGGACGTCACATTCCTTGTCTACCTTCTTACCATTACCGTGACCCTCTGCTTGCTGGCTGTGCTTGAGGTCAAGTGGTCAGGTATTGAGCTGGAGGAATGGTGGAGAAATGAGCAATTTTGGTTGATTGGAGGCACAAGCTCGCATCTGGCTGCTGTCCTTCAAGGGCTTCTAAAGGTGATTGCTGGGATTGAGATCTCTTTCACTCTCACATCCAAGTCAGGAGGTGATGATGTGGATGATGAATTTGCTGATTTATACATTGTCAAGTGGACATCCCTAATGATACCTCCCATTGTTATCATGATGACTAACCTGATTGCCATAGCTGTGGGCGTCAGCAGGACTATATACAGTGATATACCACAATGGAGCAGGCTCCTTGGTGGTGTCTTCTTCAGCTTTTGGGTGTTGGCTCATCTCTACCCATTTGCAAAAGGGTTGATGGGTAGGAGAGGGAGAACACCGACTATTGTTTTTGTATGGTCAGGGCTCATTGCCATTACCATCTCCCTTCTTTGGGTTGCTATCAATCCACCTGCTGGAGCTTCACAAATTGGAGGGTTATTCCAATTCCCTTGAGAAAACGTCCTTAATTCTTTTTGCTGCAACCATCTTCATGTCACCTGTTTTGGCCAAGGTGGATCTATGGCAAGCATGGCCAGTATTTCGTGTCTGTTAGCTAGCAGTATAGAAGCTTGGCAGTCATTCTTTTACATTTTCATCATTTCATTTAGTTTTGTGGGCATGTTAAAGATATGTGGATGTATAATGGAAGAAAATTTTAACCGTTTTACTCAAATGATTTTGGGCATTGAGGATAGGAACCAATCTGTTAGAGGTTATGCCATGGTTTCCCCGGGGATTGAAACGGTCTCCAGGATGTGCTTTTAGGAAGATGTGCATTTTGATTGTGATTTATGAACTTATAAAATTATACAAAAATAGGGGGAGTGATGCCTTTTGGAGATTTTTAATTGTTCTTGTTATTTTAAATGTAAGCCTTTTATTACGCTCAACTCGGATTAGCTTTAAGTTGTATGATGGCTATGCTGGCACGTTTAAGCCAATCCAGGTGGATCTATCTTCAACGTTGAAGGGCATGCATAGAAGTCTTTCCATGAGATGGACCTCAACTGCATTTGCTCAGTCAGAGATATCCATTGTAGTATTCCAAAAGTTATAGATAACCAAGATCATGCAAAATTTTATCCAAATGCTGCGATTTACAGGTCCTCTATGGTTTGTACCCCTCTGGATTGGTGTTTGGGAAGAAAATTGTGTTTGTGTGCAATAGATGCTTTCATGGAGCCAGCCACCGAATTTTTACAGAAAGCTGGAAAATTAATGTAATCAACTGGTCTTCAACAAAGATTCAAGGTCGTTTGCTTATTTATGTAATAGGTAGGTATTAGGCACTCATTAAGTTCCAAAAATTGATCTCCCACCAAATGTCTGTTGAAGCTTCAAACCCAAATAGCATATATTCTGCCTTGGCATTTTCTTAAATAGTCTATACAACTTAAGAGGCAAATTCAAATAAAAAATGCAATCAACCGAATGAAGTCAGTGATCTGCTAAACTTAGGTGGCCAGCAAAAGGGGCATGCATGAATTCAATTGAAATCCAACAGGAACTTAAAATCCAAAAGAACAATCAACTTAAAAAGTGTCACGCCTTGGCCAACAATCAACTTTGGATTTTACGCCTGATGTGGGATATTACAAAGTTAAGGTTCATCTTATGGACCAACCACTTTGGACGTTCTTCAGAAAATTAGCAGCCAACCAAGAACCAGAAGCCCCCAAAAGACCTCAAATAGAAGATTCAAAAAAAGCTTCCATGAGACTTCCATGAAAAAGATAAACCTTCCAAGAAACTTCTATAAAAAAAAAGAGGAAGCTTCCTACATTCAAATAGTCCCAATATAGGTGTCTCTCTTAGGCCAAGAGTTGCAAGTTGAAAGCCAAAGATATTCTAAAATTATCTAAAGTGGCATGAAAAAGAATTTTTGGGCCATCTTTTACGATAAATCAAGTGATCCAAGATGAGTTGGCCAATGATTGATTTGTTGCACAATTGTGTTTGGATTCTTCATAATTTACATGAGTTATCTTGCCAAAAATATTAAATTATCTCATTTTTCAATCTTGGTCATCACCATGCTTCTTCATGAAGCCTTACATAATATAGACCTAATGCCATCTACTAGCTACCATGCTTCATCCATGAAGCCTTACAGGCTCACCTTGACAAAATTTTTAAAAAATGACATTATAAATAATACAAATTAATTGGAATAAAAAGGTCAAGTTTACATTGTGCGTTCAAATTGACTTAAAAAAATTGGATGACCATCAAATCTCAAATTTCATCTTGACATCTTTTCCTTTTTCCTTTTTCTAATCTTTTATTTTATTTATTTTTTGATTTTTCTTCTTTCTTTATAATTTTTTTTTTGTAATTTTTGTAAAGAAATGAATTTTTGTTTCTCGTTTTGTTTTTAGGCAGTAAAGCCTAAAAGTGTCTTTATTTAGTTTAATAAAAAATGGTCTTGGAATTTCTAGGATTCGTTTGAATTTCTACATGTACTTAGACTTTCTTCTATTAAGTAAGGAATGAACTTTGCTTGTACTTCTTGTATTAGAAAAGTTATGAGTTTAATTTTCTTTTCAAACTTTATGCCTTCTTGTGATTACTCACCTTCCTTCTTCTGTTAGCAATATATCGTCATCTAAAAATTGATCTCGGACAGATCATGCTCAAGTAACGGATGCTTTACTAGGTAATCTCCAATTGTTTGAGTTTTTATTGCCTTTTGAGTGATGTAGGTGATACTAAACTCAACTATCATTAAATGCCACTTTGCTAATCTTCCTGTTGAATCAGGCTTCTCAAGCATTTGAGGAGATCCAACCAAGATATTAGCAACATTGGATATGCCAACATGTGTTGACTCAACTTCTAAGTTGCTTATACCAAAACTAAATAAGATTTCTCTAGCATGTTATACTAAACTTCATAATCACAAACTTCTTGCTTACATAATATATGACATTCTCCTTTCCTTTATATTCATCATGCCGCCTTAAAATACATTGTTGATAATTTTTCCGTTGACATATAAAGAAGCAAAGGTCTTCTTGACATTGATGGAACCAAAATTAGAGGATTCATCAAATAAACCTTGATTTTATTGAAGGCTTCCTAACATTCTTCGCCCATATCATTTTCCTCTTAAATATGAAGATCAATTTGCATATCGGATTCAGTTCACAATAAACTTGTTGATGCTTTAGATTCTTTCTAGAAATCCATTAATTTTCTTTTTCGTTTTTTCGAGGCATTTCCAAAATTGTTTCTTCTTATCTTCATGAACATTGATTTCGTCCTTACTAATAAGAAATTCCAACAACTTTCCTAACTTGCTCCAAATATGTATTTCTTCTGGTTCTAGCTTAGGCAATATTTCTCCAAACGCCCAAACTGCTTCTCTAAAACTTGAAAGTGCTTATCTACTCTGTAGGATTTTATGATCACATCATCAACCTACACTTCCATATCCTTATGCAACATGTCATGAAATAAAGCAATCATTACCCTTTGGTATGTGGCACTAGTGTTTTTCAAACCAAAAAATATGACTTTGTAGCAATACGTACTCAAGGAGTGATGAAGGAAGTTGTGATACCTGAGACGTTTTGAGACCAATGAATGTAAATTAGGAATTGTATAATTATTAATTGTATGCTTTGAGTTGGATGGATGAGATTAAGGCAAATGACTAAGCAAGGCAAATAAATTAATCACCATTGCTCAATTTAGATTAGTGTGCACAAAAAGACAAATATGGTGTAGGAAATGATGAGTTAGCATGTTTATTAAATCCCATTATTCATGTCATTTTACTAATAATTATTGGATAAGTTAGGTTATGGCTTGATAAATTCCTAACTTGAAGTGTATAAGACGGATTGATATGAAATTTGGAGGGAAACACATGTTGTTGTGTTCTACCTAATGAATGGTGTAGATTATGATAATCATAAGTAAAATATGGTGATAATAATTAAAATTCACAAAATTTCATGAAATATTTTCAAATGGTTATATCTTGATTTAGGATGATCGTTTTGAGATGAAATTTTTTATGAATGGTTAAAACAAGGTGTTTTACAATATGGATGGATTTGATTAAGTTAAATCTCATTTAAAGATGCTAAACCATTTATGGTTAAAAACTATTGAGTTTTTACCTTTTAAAAGTGGCTTATAATTACTAAAAAGTTAAGGCAATTAATGGCTCAATGTGAGGTGTCTTTAGGAGGTATTTTTGGGTAATTTTTCAATAAATAAAAATGAAGCAAAATATATGAAAATGTTGCTACACTAATGGACGTTAAATGGGGGAGAGATTGGGCAGCTTTTCTCGTTGAAAATAATGGAGAACGGTAGTTGATGGTATGGACGTGATTGCATGGACATAGGTGCAAATTTTTGGGCCAGCTGTTTAAAAAAAATTAAAACAACAATATGTAGGTGAAAATGTGACGGTATATATTAAGATAAACATTGCCAATTTAAGTATAAAATGAGGCGAAAATTAGGAATTAAAAATACAGTAATATAAAAAGGGAAAAAAGAGGCAGTATTGGACGTTTAGTTGTGGATAGCAGCACTTGAGAAAAATTCCAGCAAGGGCGTCCAACTAAGGAGGAAGAAAGGAAGAAAAAAAGAAGAAGAAGAAAATTCAGCTAGGGTTAGAAGAAGGTAGCAACAACATCACAAGTAGGTACTCTGCACATGTTTGATTTTTATAATTAAAAAGGTTCCCTTAATAAAGTAATGTCTCATAAATTTTGATTCATTTATGAATATTAAATCGATGGTTTACACAGCCCATAATATGTTCAATAAATGGCAAATGAGTAGGAGATTCCAATTTAAGTATTAAGGTAGAGATATGAATGATTTAGGGTTGCTTTGAATAAGGTAACCATACTAAAATTTAATTTAATTCCAAAAATATATATCTGTTTTGGACACTTATTATGTATTGAATAGTTGAATTGTTTTGGTGTTTAATTGATATATTTCCAAGCTTACATAATGATCCATAGTTGGGTGAAATTATAGATTGGTAACTTGGTAAATTTTCATCTATTTTAGGTGAAAATGATGCTTAATTTAAACAAGAATGGATGTGGATAACTATAAGTGTGAAATACATCACCTATGGAATGATTAAGGAACGCCCAAACTATTAGGGTGAAAATAAAATTCTGTTTTATACACATGTGTTGATGGGATGTCCAATGGTAGGTGGAAAAAATTCTATTTTAAACAAATTAGTTAAGGAACTTCAATTGCTTGGTTGTACCCTAATTTATGTGTAAATGAATATCTAAACTAAGCAAAATTTGAGAGGAAAATGTTGTTTAATGCCAACTTGATCATCATATGATATATGTATAACTAAAGTGAAAATAAAGAGTATTGATGATAAAGGTAATGGTTGATTATAGTATTGCATGTGTACTTAGTTAAAGTGAAAAAATAAAAGAGAAATGTAGTAAAATAAGAAAGTATAGGGCTATTTTAAGAAAAATTATCAAATTTCAAAAATTTGAGGTTGAAATTAGTAACCCTAACTTATAAACAAATGTCTTGAATGAATACCCATGATGACATGCAAAGTATACGTGTTGAATGATAAAAGGAAAGTGTTAAATTCCAATATGTTGAATTAAACTTAATTGTTATAAATGAATTTGAAAAGTTGCCCTAAATAAGGGTATCAAAATGAAAAGAATGGTTATGATTGGAATCATAAGTTACATCAATATGTGAATTGGAAAAGATGATACCAAACTTGAAGAAAAGAATGGTTTAAGTTAGCCTGATGAAAACTCAGTTGGGTTGGAAAACCCTCAGGCATGCAAGCATTTGTAATCTTATGCATATAGATAAGATATTATTTTTATTTATCGACGCAAAGGCAAAGAGAAGATGAAAGAAAAGAATTGAAGCTATCATAGGTAAGCAAACAAAACCCTTGAAAAGTTGCTTTCTCAATTGTTGACAATAAATTGCAACTTGTTTTATTTAAATACTTTTGAAATTATTTAAGGATGACCACTACTATAATTCTTACAAATTGACTTGAATATTTGATTTATTAAAAGTGTGTTGGAAATTATAGTTCAAATTGTTTATCCTTGGGAATCATGTTAGCATGTCTATGATCATGGTACACAAGGAACTAGGTCCACTTTAAAGGTGTAAGTGAACCGGTTGTCCCCCTCTAATGTGACCAAATCACTAACGTAGGCCAATGGCCGGTGGTGCCTTCAATGAAATGGGAGTAGGATGATACGATGGTCGCCTGGCTAGTGTACCATTACTATGATGTTCATATCATGTCGATAATAATGCATTGACATTATTTATGAAATGCCCATATTGGGTATAAATTTGGCTATTTGAAAATGTTTATAAAAAAATTTGTCTGAAAATGATGTAGCTTACTTATTGAGTTAGTACTCATGTTTTGTATTCCAAACCCAAGATAAATATAAGAAGATTCCAGAGGAAATGAATAAGTTTAACTAAAGAAATACGGTTATTGTATTCCTTTGTATGCATTGATAACTTGTAAAAATGCGAGTTATCATGACCCATTTCAAACTATATTTGCGTGTTAGTCCAAGAGATCAGGCATAGTTTGCATCCATTTAGCTTAATTTTCACTCGTTTTGCATTTTAAAAACATTATTTAATTTTTATGCATTTTCAGCATAAATTAAGCATTTTTAGACCATTTATTTGTTTTATTCATTTTTTATAGGAAGGACGGACAAGATAAAGGCATGCGGGCGATGCGGAATGCAGATCAAGAACAAATCACAAGGCATATGGATAGCGCTTAGGCGCCGACGCGCACTACGTGCCCTTGACAGAAGCCCAGCACAATCCAACAAACAAACAACTTCCAGTGAGTTGGAGCCTATCCAGGGGCGCTAGGCGCCACTTCATTAACATATAGTCAAGTTCAGAAGGGTTTTGAGGTCAGCAAACACAATGGCTTATAAGGAGTTGGCGCCTAGGTGCCAAGACAATAAATTTCTAGGGTGTTCAGGAAGGCTCTAAATTACCCAGCACACAGAGAGTTGGCGCCTAGAAGCCAATACGCATTCGTACACGTAGATTTCTGTGCGTGTGTTGCGTAACTCAACTTATAAATAGGATCTAAGGGTTCGCATGCTGAGGAGGACCGATGAGAGACTAAAACGGAATTACACAGCCAGAGAAAGACGAAAACATGATCAAAGCACAGATTGAAGAGAGAATTCGACTCTGTTGGTGGAAATTGCCGGAAAACCAATTTTCTCTTTATCTTTCTATTTTTTCTTTCTCTATTTTTCTAAATACTACAATAATGGATGTAAAGGATTTTATGATCATGTCTTTGAACTAAGCTTCCTTTAGATGGATAGTTAAGATGAATTGACATCTAATTATATTGTATTGGTTCTTTGAAATTTAAGAATGAATATTTGATTTTTTCTATATGATTGTGTGTGATTTACTCTTGCATATGTGGTGTAATGTTTTTTACAAGATTAGCTATCTTGTAAGATGATTTAATTTCTTAATTAACTTTGGAAAAGGAAAATCTCTGCTAAATCCGTGTGTAGGGCATAGGTTTGCTCTTTGTTAAGGGGAATTGTTTAATGGATAGGAATATACCGTTAAACCCTGTGTAGTCACTAAACAGGTTATGAACTTATCAATTTTACTTTATTTAATGGCATGGGAACATAGCAATTGAATATGGTATAATTAGCTTTATATAGTGTTGGAAGACATATAAAGATTATTGAAGTTGGCGTAGTAAATCCATGCACAATCCAATGAAAAAGAACCAATGCAATATAAATTAGATTCAAAGATTCCGAGCTATCCATTTGCCATCCCTGCTTGTTAAACCCGTTTTTAGTATCCTAGCAATTCCGTGAACTCTACTCTGATTTCTTGTTGCGTTTGTTAGCTTTAGTTCTAAATTCAAACTCAAAATTCTCTAATAATTCCGGTTAAACAATTCCTCATGGGAATGATACTCTACTTACTCTTTATTACTTAATTCGACATATATACTTGCGTAAAAAGTGAGCATTTTTATCGACGTATACGCAGCTCGTCAAGTTTTTGGCGTTGTTGCTGGAGAATTAGTTTAACTAATTATTGTTAGTTCCATTGCTTTCTTGTACAATTTTGTAGAATAGTTCATTTTCATAATTTCTTTTAGTTTAGAATTTTTTCACTAGTTTCAATTGAATTGGTTTTTGCAGATTAATCTCATATTGCATGCGTCGAGGCAGAGCTAGAAAGAAGATTGTTATTCCTTTTGATCCTGAACCCGAAAGAACTTATTTGAGAAGGCATTGTAAGAGCAGTGAAGCTAGGAACAACATACTACGGAGCACATCGAGAATCAGAACGAGAACATTCACGCTAACCAACAGGGGAACCAAAGGATTGAGGTTCCAATTCATATACCTTAAGATGATTTGGACCAACCCATTTGGGATCTCATTGTGCTGGGCCAGAATGCAGTTCAAACTAGTATCGCACCTCCTCCTATTGACACCAATAACTTTAAGATCAAATCAGTGATTTTCAAGATGCTCCAGTCCATTAGGCATTTCGGAGGAATATTTTCTAAAGATCCACACCATCATCTGTGGAATTTCATGCAGATTATGAACACGTTCAAGCAAAACAGAGTCTTCGACGAGGCAATGCGGCTAAAGACTTTTCCATTTTCACTGAAGGATAGAGCTTCGGAATGGCTAGATTCTTTGCCCCGAACTCTGTCAATACGTGTAACAATTTAGCTCAGAAATTCCTGGAGAAGTATTTCCCTCCTGCCAAGTTAGCCAAGCTGAGGATGGATATAGTCTCATTCAAACAACATGGAGAAGAAACTCTTTCAGAGGAGTGGGATCGCTTCAAAGGCCTGCTCCGGAAGTGCCCGCATCATGAAATTTAGCCGTGGGTTCAAATACAAATTTTCTATAATGGTCTCCAGGATTCCACCCATCACATGGTGGATTCATCGTCGAACAGTTCTCTGCTGAGGAAAAGCTATCAAGAATTATATGCCCTACTTGAAAACATGGCGGCCAATACCTATCAACTGCCATTTGACAGAAGCCAAAGTGGGGGTCTACTTTAACTGGATGCAATTTCATCGATAAAGGCCCACATCAACACTTTATCTAGGCAGATTAGAACCTATCCAGGTCAGCCAACTGTTGGTCCCGAGTTAATGGGAAAATCCAAGAGAGGGGTGAATTGGGTTCTTAAAAATTCTTCAATAAATTAAAACTTAACCCCTTGAAAGCTTAAACCCCTTGATTGAAATAAATAGAGAGCAATGAAATAATGAAAGCAATAAAGTAAACAGTAGGCAAGATTTATAGTGGTTCAGGCAACCTCTCCCTACTCCACTCTTCCAAGCTCACACACCGTTGTG
>JAXCLR010000092.1:31847336-31862706 GCA_035584095.1 Annona squamosa
ACCCTTAATTCATGATTTTTGATCAATATTGGACCACTCATCATGTTCATCATCATATTTTGGCCATCCATAAAAAATTTTATCTCAATCTGATGTTCGGATTGCAAGATATGAATTTTTCTTCATTTTCTTCACAAAAATCTATAAAAATCCGAAAATTATTATTTGAATCCAAAAAGCAATTTTGTCCTTTAGTGGGAGGCTTCCTTTTTTGTCTTTTATGATTAAGTTAATCCAAAGTGATTAACTTAACGTATTTCTTAATCCCACATTTACTATTCACGTTTCACTATTCACGTGCACTATTCATTCGAATTTCATAATTAATTATTTTAACCTCTATTTCCACATATTTTCATACTCATGAATATATATTTTATTAATATATTACCTAGGGTTTACAACCCTAGGGTTTCATACACGTGTTTAAGATCAAGGTTTCACATGGTATGACTGAAATATTTGAGGAATGTTATGGTATGTTGACGTATGTAAACTTAATGATAGTTCTAAAGACTATGTGGATTGATGATTTAATGTATGTACACAAGTATGTATATTAAATATTTGATGAGGGTCTGATACCCACTTCCAAGACCGTATGTATATAACCACGTATAAATAAAAGGACACGAACAATCCTCTACTCATATCAATCAAGGGCCATGAACAACCCCTTTCTCATGTCTATCAGGGGCCGTGAATAACCCTTTTCAACCAATCATTTTAAATAACACCTCATACTTAACAGACAAGAATACAGGTCACAAACCATATATACAACATCAACAAGGTTTACTTTCAATTCAATGTATAAAACTGTCACACGAGTATTTTAACAAACACATGGTAGGCGCAGAAAGAGAAAACCTCTAGTTCGACCACATTTTAAGAATACACAAGTTGCTAATGAGTCCTATACTTCATAAAATCACTCATTCACAGCAAATTTTCCACAAACCTTTGCTTACCCTAACTGTTATGAACATTACGCTCTAAACTATGAATTTGTTGGGTGTCACGTATTCCCCACAGTTTCATATCATGTTTAATATGAGATTTCATCATTCAATCAAGAAAGGGCAGCATTTACTTACCTTAATAGTGATTTTTTCAAAAAACAGCAACCCTAGGCTTGGATTGTAGAAATTCGAAGCTTCCTTGACTGGAATCGATGACCTTCAAGGCAGTTGGTAGAGATTTCTTGAAGAAATCTACAGCTGGATCAATCTGAATAAGAAGGAAAGAAAAGAAGCAGAGAACAGGAAGAGAAAAAGGGGAAACGGAGTTGAGCGCAAATAAAAGATGAAACCCTAACTCGTGGGCTCCTCTTTATAACCAAACCTCCATCGATTCGGGCCGGGCCGGAGCATGGGTCGGATCTAATAGTAATTTGTAATTTACTTTCCACTCCTATGATTTAATAGTTAAAAATTTCTCCGGGGGCGCTGTCCCCTTCACCTTCGTGACCTGATCGGGCAGGTCGAACCCCGTACCTACTATGCAAGGTGGAAAATAGTCCTGGTGCTCAATAATGTCCATATACGTTATTAATCCATTAACATCATAAAATCCTAGTAACATATTCATAAATTACCTCATAATAGAGAAGGAGTATAATGAAAATAAGATAAAATACCTGGTCCTCACAAGTCAGGAATGAATAAAAATTAAAATAATAAAATAATAAAATACTTAGTACTCCAAATGTATTTATTTTTGAGTAAATGTGGCTTAAGAACATGTTGAATTCAGGTGAAATTTGATTTCATAATTAAATAAATGATACTAATAAAATAAATGGATTTGATTTTCTATCAATCATCATAATCTTAAAATTTTGAGTGGTTATATAAAACCATTCTTATGCAACCCGGTTCTGGATTTAGATTTTAGAGTAACGTATCTCCATATGTAGAATAACTTATCTCATGCTTCAATTTATGAATTAAAAAAACCGTACAATAATTTGCATTTTATATCCTTTAATAATTTGATTAAGTTAAAATTATTTGATAATTTGTTTAAAAAATATGAATCAAGTAAATTCTCAATGAGTACAAATTATAAATTATTTTATCTGGAACCAAAACCCGAATCCCAACATGTGAACCCGACTCTCGTCAAGCCGCAGGGATTCTCCCATCCTTGGCTGATGGTGTGCTTGTCTGTTGGCGTTGCCATTTTCTTCTTCCCAAATTACTCATGGCTCCTGCTGCTGTTGCAGAGAAGAAAGGCTCAAAACAATCAAAGGCCCTGCGGCTGAAGTGGAAGGCGGAGCAGAAATATCCTACATCCCTCCGCTCCGCCCTTAAATACGCCCGCCGCGCCCAGCGCCTCTACCCATCTCTCTCTGGCATCTCCCAGCTCGTCTCCACCTTCCAAGTCCTCCGCACCTTCAAAAAATCCTCCGTCTCCTATTCTTCTCACCCTCCCAACTGGTACAAGATCCTCAATCTCCATCCCTTCTCTCCCATCTCAGCCATCCGTTCCCAATACAAGAGGCTGGCCCTCTCCCTCCACCCCGACAAAAACCTCTCCCCTGGCGCCGACGACGCCTTCAAAGCCCTTGGCCTCGCCTTCCGCGCCCTCTCCGACGACTCCCGCCGCGCTTCCTTCGACGCCCACCTCCGATCCCGTCTCCGCTCCCGCGCCCGGGAGGCCGGCATCCAGACTTTCTGGACCGCCTGCTCTACCTGCCGCCTCTATCATGAGTTTGACCGGAAGCACGTCGGCAAGCGCCTCTTCTGCCCCAGCTGCAAGAAGCCTTTCGTGGCTGTCGATGTGGGGGACAGGGTCGGCCTCTCAGAAGGTGAAGATGAAAATGAAGAACGTGTGGGGAAGAAGAGGAAGCCCCCTTTGGTGGCGCCCAAGGACAACTCGAAGTGGAAAGTCGAAGAAGATGATGACGAATGGGTGCCTGGTAGCGACGATGAACGAGAGAAAGATAATGATGCTGAAGTAGAGGAAGAGGAAGATTTCAAGATGGGGGGCTCGTCTGGCATGACAATGACAAGCAAGGCTACGCCACGGTCGTCGCGGAGACGGAAGCAGGAGATGACACTGGCAGAAATGCAGCTGGAAGTGAGGCAGAAACTGGAATTGAAGAGGTTGAATAAAAATAACAATAAGAAGAAGAGCAAGAAGAAAGAGAAGCCAGTGGAATCGAAGGAGATTGAAGCTTTGGGGGATGAGAGCAGGGAATTGATGTCTGTAGAGGACCCTGATTTTTATGATTTCGACAAGGATAGGGTGGAGCGTAGTTTCAAGAAAGGGCAGGTGTGGGCTGTTTATGATGATGACGATGGTATGCCTCGGCACTATGGACTCATAGAAGAGGTTGTATCTGTGAATCCCTTTAGGGTGCGCATGAATTGGTTGGATTTGCAGAGCAATGGGGAGGAGGCATTGGTTACTTTGGAGAAATTAGGATTCCATGTCTCATGTGGTCGATTCAAAGTTGGTAGGAAGATTGACGTGGATTCTGTGAACATGTTTTCGCATTTGGTTGATTGTGAGAGAGCTACTAAGGATGTTTACAGGATTTATCCCAAGAAGGGGTCAGTTTGGGCTTTGTATCATGAAGGGGCTTTTGATGGGGATGTGGGAACTAGTGGGTTGAGGCATCGGGAAGGACGGAGCTATGTCATTGTTGTGTTTCTTACTAGTTACAGTGAGTTGCATGGACTGAGCATGGCATATCTTGACAAGGTTGAGGGTTTCAAGACAATCTTTAACAGGCGAGAAATTGGATCTCATGCTATCAAATGGCTGGAGAAAGATGATATCCAGCTGTTTTCACATCAGATTCCTGCAAGGAAACTTTCAGGTGAGGAAGCACCAGAATTGCCAAAAGATTGTTGGGAGCTTGATCCTGCTTCCCTGCCTTCAGACATGCTTAGAATAGGGTGGGTAAGGTAGGAGTTAAAATCAAATGTGTCCTTTTGATATGGACATCTCCTATTCCTTGTGATATTTTGAGGTTTGCTGGAGCTTGTCTTCTTGTGCACCTTCCTCAGTGTTATTGTAAGCTTCCTTTTTATTTTTTAGTATATAAATTTTGTGAATGAACGTCCATTATAGAAATTTCCTTGTTTTTAACACATTAGCCCCTTACAAAAAAGTTAACATTTATATTTTTTGGTTATTGTTTTTGTGGGAACAAAAAGAATATTGTTCTGACATGAATTTGCGATGGGAAGGCTGAAAATAGGCTTAAGGGAAAGTCAAGCCCTCAAAATTTGAAAATAAGCTTAGAAGCTTAGAGACAGGCGTGAGAGGTGCATTAAAGAGACTACGGCTCTAAGGGGTGAGCAAAAAAGACACGACGACTTTAGAGTTGCACAGCCTGGAGACTGTGTAAGGAATATGCAATCAAGAGTTTACAACTTTAGTGGTCCATAACCTAGTGATTATGACTTGAATGTTGCACAGCCAAAAGACTAAGACTTCTGTTTTACGTTGGGGGGGAGTGTTATGCAGCCAAGTGACCAGGGGTGGAGTGAGAAGGCAGCTGGGTGTGTAGATAGTATGGCTGTGGAGGATACCAACCCTAGATATTTTAGACCTGGGGTGACCCTGTATACAGAGGGTCCTAATCACTAGCATGATCAACTATAGTAGTTCCCTTTCAGCTTAGCCAGGTTTGTTAATTGAAGACCCATCACGATCTAATTTCTCAGTTCATGGAAAGTAGGTATTTTTTGATAAATTCCATAAGAGTTCCAGTGTGACTTTAATGGAGCAATGATATGACTCAAATTGTTTGAGATGAACTGGGATTACTCAGATTTAACGATATAATTGGAATAGGTTGGATTGCTCCGACAGAAGACTGTATCAGAGAGATAGGCTAGGCCGACTCCAAAAGAGTGACTAAATGAGAAACATAGGTTGGACCAACTCCAGCATGGTAATGGTATGGGAGAGAGGCTGGAGCGACTTCAGCAAAACACTGATATGACATAGTTAGGCTGGACTGACTTCGGCTGAGCAGTATTATGACGAAGATTCTTTATGATATGAGTTTCAAGAGTTAGTACATCTCTTTGATTTAATCAAGTCCATAACTATGTTGGGGATAATATCAAAGAGTATTTGTTTTCTTATCTTGAAAACTCAAATAAAGAAAGGGTCTAACTTTGGGATGGCAACTTAGAGAAAGATAATGGCGGCTAGGGAGAGCAAGAGTGAGCTAGTGGAAAGGCCAGTGCAAAGTGTGACAAGTTGTGTATTGTGTTTCATGAATTTTTGTGATGCTTTGTTGATTGATGATGTGATCTGGGCCGTTGATGAACATGTGATGATTTGTATGCATACTTTTTGTTGTTTTGGCCACATCTTATATTTTCTAATTCTAGGTCATGTGGGTGTGGCATGTATATAAGTTTACTAGTTTTTTGTTTTTGGGACATATCACGTTTGGGTTCCATATGACCTCACTCTTCTGAGTTGCTCTCATCTGTGACACTTGCCATGCATTACACATTGATTAATTTGGCGGTAAAATATAAAAGGGTTATAGGAAAAGAATTTCAAACATTCACTCAACATTGTAGCCATAATTGTGTCCATTGGTCACATTATATGTCGTTCATTTCATTCAAGGCTGTGTGACACCAGATCGCAAAGTTGCATAAATCAAGCGAGTTGCCCAGATTTCATATCATGTTCCATTCATGAATCATTTGCTTCTCTAAGCCAGTTCAGCAACAGAGCAACTGGATGTTATGCAATATTACATTGATGGGCTCTCCTTATTAAACAATTAATTTTGAACGCTGATGCACTTTTTTGTGAAATTAAAGTTGGATGGAACAATTGATGCATGTGCCGAGATCTTATCATTTGTAACATTGTGTTCTCCTCTCCGTTGGTGTTTTGTGGTGAGGTTGGGCGATTGAAACAATTTGGATGCAAGGAATTGTAAGTTAGCTGGGGAAGAAAAGAAGAAACAGAGATTGTTGGTAATTCGTTGCTGCATAAAAATTAATACCACCGGTGCCTGGTGGATCTTGGGTGTCCTGTTTAGATGTTTTAGTAGTGCCAAGAGAATTGCTATTCCAGGAGGAGAAGTTGAATATCATTGGAAGACCGTGCAAATCAAAATTAGGAAGGCCCTTAAAGAAAATGATCTGATTGAAATCTAAAATCCTTGCGTCAAATCACCTTGTTTGGAACTTTAGGGATCATGCTAAATTGGAGTTGGTCACCTTATTGAAAATTTCTGAGTGAGCCAATTATTGAAGGAGCTAATAGCCAACTTTCATGACACTGATACTGAGGATTGGGAGATAAAAAGCTTGGCTGATTATACACCAACTAATCATGCTGGAAGTTCTTCCAAAATCATCCATAAAATCTTTTTTTTTTGACAAAAGAAAATTCTCTGTGGCATAATTTCTCAGTTTTGTTCTTGGTCGGTGAAGAAATTTTGCACGCATATGAATACATTTATTCTGTACATCGGTCTACTGTCCCAGATTATGTTTTTTGGCTCAATGGGAAGAATGCTTGTAACTATGCGTACCTGAACGAGGTGGTTTGTTTTTGCATCATAGATTAGTGACAAAATTTATGGGTGCCCTCGGCTCTTCCCAGCAGATAGATCACCAAGAAGATGGTCATCTTTTGAAGCTTGAGGCAGGTAGATACTCTTTACTTCACCTTGAATTGCTTTGAAAAGTTGCTGGTATTCGACTATCTGTATGTTTAAAAAGGAAAAAAAAAAAAAATGCTTTCTGCCTTTTGAGGTAGAGGTGAAGATGAAGAGTAATGATTCACGAAGAGTAATGATTCACTACAGCCAGAATGCATGGAGCCTTATTGCAGCCCTTTGTTTTTATTTCAATTTTTTTAAAATTTAAACCATCTATTTGTTTAAGAATCTTGTTTTATCATGCTGCCAGAAATAATTTTTATCGGAAGCTTATATTTTGTTAATACATATTAGATTTGGATGAAACTTAGTTTGCTTGCTAAAAAAATAATATTGAATATCATAAATGAATTGGATTTTGAATCAATCATGAACATCTCAAAAAAAGGAGATGATTTTATGAAATCACTTCTATAAAACTAAGTTTTATAGAAGTATTCCCTAATATATAATATATTTTGTAAGTATTAATTATTTTTAAAAAAGCGATTTTTGGAGCCATAACTATATAACATGATAAAATGGTTAGATTTGGAAAATATATTTTGAAATTAAAAAAGCAAAGAGCTGCAAGCAAGCGGGCTGTATCGAATCACTGCTCATGGATGAATCCTTTGTCCGGCTTATTGGACCCGAGAAGGAACAATCCTACTCGTGTTTTTTCAATGCAGATTGTGGTATTCCCCTCCAACTTTCCATATTTTCTACTTTGTACAAGGAAACAAGTTAACCCGTACACAACATCCAATGCAATTCAACTTTTTGGGGCTAAAAATTTCATCGGCTAAAGTAGCTTTCTGCTAATATCTGGCCTTTCTACTTTGCTGGTTGGACAGGTGTAGGAATACAAGGATCGCTATTTTTCGAACGAAGAGTGAGAAATTTCCCTTCTCGTGAAAGATTGAATTCAATCATCCTATCACATTCGATCTATCTCAGACATTATTCATCCCCTCTAGCTATTAGGGCTTGTTCTAAGCCATATAATATTCTTTGATCGAATCTGTATTTAGCTTGAGAATATAATGATGTATATTGGAAGTGAGTAAAGGTGTATTGCAAATTGGCAAAGTTGTGTTGAAAATTGAAAAAACTGTCTAGAGAGAAAGTTGTGTTGGAAATTAAAAAAACTGTCTAAAGAAAGGAGAAATTTTTTGAGAATAGTAATATAAATTCAATTTAAGAATCTTCTATAATTTGGAGCAAACCTTAAGCTGATTTAAAGATTCGGACCACAGAAAACTTCTAAAAGATGTGGTGTGCAGTGAGGAAAGTGGAAACAAAGTTACTCTTGTGATCTCCTTCTAGAATTATGGCGTGTAGGACTAGTCTTCAGCATGCCTCAGATAAAGATTGCACATGTCATCCCTTACTGGAAGCTTAAGTCCAAGTCATCTTGTTCTTACCTTACTAGGGCTTATGAAACTCGTGTTGGAATTTCCATAAATAAAAAAATACGTTTGCCGGTTCACATTTCATGCATTAATGTATAACGCTTGAATCAAACTGAAATTTTTAAATGCGATTTGCAGTCTCTGGCGCAACGCTTGAATTAATTTAGAAACATTGAATTCACATAATGCTTGGAAAATCGTTATTTTTAACGGTATAATCCAGACTTATATATATATGTGTCCAATTGCTTGGAAAAATACGAATCTTGCTCACCTACATTCTCTCGCTGACCGGCATTCTCAAAAATCCTTGTGAATTTCTTTTCCTAGTTTTCTAATTCCATTCAAAGCTGTTATTTAAAAATCAAGTGTTTGGAATATAGGAAGGGAACTTGTTTCTGTATTCTCTCTTTATAACTTGGGGGCAAATTGCTATAATTCTAAATAGTCGTGAGGGTGCAAATGTTGCTTTAAAGAAAGTGACGTTATGTGGCACCCCAGCTCGAGCGTCACAACCTAATTGTTGTCCGGTCACACGACAGGTACCCATTGGATATTTATCCTTTTAATCCTAGCTCTTAGGATTTTATTTCATTTCATACATTCAATTTCCATCAAATGCCTTTTTAGGTCATTAAACCAATTTAGAATACGCGTATGATATCATAAAATCCATGCTTAGTCATATCATGCTAATTCATACTATATCATTTGATCATAAATTTTTTTCATCATTCATAGTCATAAAACATAACATAATCCTTATGCAACATTAAACTACAATTCAATGTCATCATTCATACAATCATTCAATCCATAGGTTCATACACAAATAACTTATAAAAATTCATTGATCCTTGAATCTCAACTTGTGCTCCTTGCACTGGTGCTTCATTTCACCTGTCTTTAGGATTTGGAAAATAAAATTGTGAGTTAAAACTCAATAAGCAAGCTATAAAGTTTTTAGGCAATTAATTTTCATTTAAATATAACTTGGAAAGCTATATTATACCAACTCGAGGATATATCATAAAAACATGCTTCTTATACCCGTCTAGGGTATATTATAAATAATGTGATGCATTATTTTAAAACATGACATCTTTGGATAGAAGCTAGTCAGACAACCATCCATTTTCGTCCTCTCTCCCAATCCAGGAAGGCGCTGCCAACTTGAGGCCTATCTAGTGATGGAATCTCTCAAGGTTGGCGAGAATGGATAGCATCCAACAATTTCGTGGTATAGAACATTAGGATTCATGATAGTTTATGATTAGTAGAGTTTGGAAAAAAATCGAATGTTACTATGTGATTTTTATGAAACAAATGAACCATTAGTAGTCTTTACATGATTAAAACATGATATTTATCGAGTAGGTTGAACCAGGGCGAGGGACTAGAGGTTTTCCCTTTTGGTATCCAACATGTGTTTGAGGATATGCTTGTGTGACTATTGGTACACTAAATTTAAAGTAAACTCTGTTAATTTCATTAATGTTGTATGCATGGTTTGTGACATTCGTTCTTTTGTATTATGGATGATGTGCTATCCGAAATGGATGATTGTAAAGGGTTGTTCATGGTCCTTGGTTGACATGAGGAAAGGGTTGTTCATGGCCCTTGGTTAACATGAGTAAAGGATTGTTCATGGCCTCTAGTTGACATGAGGAGAGGACTGTTTGTCATTTTTTGTTTATATGTAATTATATGTACATGATCTTAGGTGTGGGTGTTAGACCTATATGTCTTTTATTGATCATGACATGTGCATCTCGAATTTTACTTATTTCTACTTTGTATTAACTACTATCTACTTACTGAGTCTATTTAGACTCACATGGTTTGTTATTTTGTCTTTAGATCACAAGCTAGATGAGGAGAATCAAGGTGGAACAAGTGGAGGGCCTAACCCTGGAGACCATTAGATTATTGTCTTTGATCATAGTTATTGTGGAATTTATGCTCTCTTTTGATATTAGTATATTTAGAAAATTACCCAGTCAGATTCAACTTTGACAAACATATTATTTTTAGTATTTTGAACTTGATTACAATCTATGTGAATATATATATATAATTTTTTAGTTTGCTTGTTGTGTAAGGATAAATTTCAATAATTTTCCTGCTATGTGGATGTCTTTGTAATAGGAAGATACAAGGGTATGAAAGTAGAGTTGAATGTTACATTTTGGAATAAAATTGAAATGTTTATAGATAACAGTTCTTGTATTTTATAGCACCCCTTATATATTATGGGGAGATATTGCCGAATTTTTCTTAGGTTGTATGGTACCCATTGACTAGCCATTAAGAATATCTAGGCAATGGGGCATTACAAAATAGTTGCATAAGAAAACACAAAATCATAATGATTCGGGCAAAACCCTATTTCACTCTTCCAAGAACATTCGGGCAAAACCCTATTTCACTCTTCCAAGAACACACTACTTTTGTCTTAGGTTCCACTGCCACTTCATTGAATACAATTTAGGGCTTCAACTCTCTTCTACAATATAACTCTGGGGCCTTTACAAAAACTCACTAATAACTAATGTGTACCACTCTGACCAGCACTACTGGTTTTTACACCTTGGCCTTAGTCTCTAATACCAAGCCAAGTGTCTAATCACATAAAGAATTCGTAAGAGGAATAAACTACATGTTATAGATTTGCGTGTAGCACAAGAGCAAGCTATTAGAAGCAAGAAGAATATATCAACTTAAAGCTTCTTATAGTGAACCTTAGAGCTTTGTTTGAAAATTCTTAAATAGAGCTTCAAATGCTTGTAGCTTAGAAGGTAAGGGCACAATACCCCAATAATTCCACTTGACAATCCTTTTATAGTCTTGAAGGAATTTTGAACATTTGATGATGCACCAATGTTCAAAACTTTTCTAACTGTTATAACTGATGTTGCAGTTGGAGTCAACTTCGCTTGCAACTCCACCCAAGTTACAAGTGAAGTTGATTTGAGTATTGGGCTTTAAAACACCATTTTTATTTAAAGAGTTTTCGTTTAGCCCTTATTCTTCAAGTTGCATGTAGAGCCGACTTAGGAACTAAACTTCACTCAAGTTACAAGTGAAGTTGACTTCGACTTTAACTTCGCAATGTCTAAGTACTTGAGATTCCTTAACATATATTTCTTCTTCTTTTAAGCCTTTCAATTCTTATGCTTGTGTTTACTTCAAGTTAGTCTTCACCAAAGTTGCAGTTAGAGTTAACTTGGAATGCAACTTCTCTCTCTACTCTTAAGATAGAAAATTCAAATATTCAATTGTTCTTTTGTGATACCCAGACCCAAGTAAGGTTTATTTATATACAATTGGTATATAAATATGGATCATGTATGATTTAGTAGAATTATGAATGATTTCCATTGCAATATTGATGTATTATTGCAATAAGGGCAAATGATTATGAATAATGCTTATAAGCTGATATGGGTCAATGCGATAAAAGAGGCTTAATAAGGATTAGAAAATGTGAATATATTGAGGTTAATTACCTCATATATTATGATTTAATTATGAAGATTATGTTGGTAATTATGGACTTAGGACAGCAAATTGTAGAAAATGCGTAACTCGACTATGATAAGGCAGATTAAGATAAAAATTGAAAGGTAAGCATATAATTTAGTGCTTGATCTTATGAAAATGATGGATTATAAAAATATTGATAAAATTAAGTTGAAAATTGATCATCATCGTCAAAATTCAAAGATGGTTTCAAATAAACATAACTTGAGCTAGAAAAGTCGGATTAAGACGAAATTTGAAATTAACAGTTAAAATTTTGATATCAAGGCAATGAGAGGCTTGGATTAAGCTAATGATGATGGGATCATGGTTGTACAAAAGTGGGTGATATTATTGAATTTTGTGCACCATAAAGTCAGTTTGTGTTAATGATAAAGTAAGGTGATTAATTATATTTTTAATGGCATAAATGAGGTGTTGAAAGGGGATAATTACACATGAATTTTATGAATTATTTAAAATGACAAAATTCATGACAAAATCAAGTGATTAATAGCATGATTAAGGTGCTAAGGTATGTTGATTAGAGTTTTAGGTTCTATATGATTCAATGATTGAATGTATGTATGTATAAATGTAAAATGATATGATTAAGTCAAGAAGACTTTCATTGTAGAAAAGCAGGATGAGATGTTATGAATGTGATATGAAATTTTATTGCAAGTGTATTGCCACTTGTTTAATGTATGATGTGAAATGTAAAGATATGAACGATGATGAAAAAAAAGAAAAATTTGTGCGAGTTCCAATTAAGAACCTGCCGCGTGATCAAGGCAACATCCTGATTCACATTTGCTAACCAATAAGGTCTTGAGATAAGGAAGTAATGTCTGGGTTTGGGGTGCCACAGAAGTTGGTATCAGAGCATGAATTGGTAAATAGAAGTAGTAAGAAAAGATTTGATATCATAAAGATGATATTTTAGCAAGGATTGATAGATGGATGTAGAGGAAATATGAAAAATGATGAAAGAGATAGATTGAAATTATAAGACATATACAATATGTATTGTCTTTTATTATGTGTCATTATGACACAAAGATATGGTTATTTAAGGAAATATAGTTGGTATGCTATGTTTCATAGTGTAGATGGTGTATGAAGGAAAAATGTTATGAGGATAAATGAGATGAAGAAGGAGGTAGGAGAATCTAAGAAAAGACAAAGAATAGAAAGGAATAAGAACAGATGATGGGTTGAATGATGGAACCCCACAATAGAGACCCCCCCATACCTAAATTATAGCACACCTCACTTAAGATAGCACAAGACTGTACTATATGATACATATGTTTAAGGTGCGATGCTGTGGCGTCATATAATAGGCACCAAGGTGCCAACTTTCTAAGTGATTATTAGTTTAGAGATTGTGGTTATGATAAAATGACAGATTAGTCAAATATAATCTGTATGTATAAGAAAAAGTAACCTTACACTATGCAAGACAAAGATAAAGATGAGAAAGGTAGGAAGAAAGGAATTTCCTTTTGATTCTTTTATAAATATATGATGTTTGATGCTACGAAAATATAATTGCATTTGATTTTATTCAAAATGATAAGTATATATGAAAAAGGAAAGGTCATTGATCTTTCTAGATTATATGATTATGTATGATACGAATTATTTTATGATAAGATATGATCATATTGACATGATTTTATATGTTGCTTTCTACGACATGCCAATCACCTTAGTTTTTGAACAAGGGAAAGACAGTTGCAGATATGAGTCAAAAGGAAAGAAAAAACCAGTAAATAATCTAAACGACCAGGAGAAGTGAGTCCATGAACTCTTCAACTACTGGCTACTATGAACCCTGAGTCAAAGGATTGGAGATGTTACCACTATAAGAATACCTCACAGGTAGAAAGAGTGGAGGAAAAGATAACTGCACCTATAAAAGGAGCTATGGAGTAGGCCACCCGAGATTGCATAGCCCAAGCAGTAGAAGTAATACAAGGTCTTTGGGAAAAAACCCAACAATACCAACTAGAAGAAGATAGAAATGACAGACCAGTATAGGTAATAATTTTTTTACCTAGTACCCAAACTTTTAAGAGTTGATAACAGAAAGATAGAAACGAATGGAAAGGATAGTAATGCCTTTCTAGCTCAGTATCTACCTAAGTTCTCAAGTGAATCAAATTTTATTCAGACTAAGCAGTGGATGATTAAACCCAAGAACATGTTCAAGGTCTGAACCTGTAGTCCTATGTAAGGTCCAAGCATTGATTGATAATGCTTATGAGTGCTAGGAAGCCCTAGTGGCTATTATGTCATAATCAAAGAAGGTAATCTGGAAGAATTTGATTAGAAATATCTTCTAATAGGATACTAGAATATAATTCATGTAGGTAATGAACATGTACAATCAGGGCAAGGACAACTTGCCACTAAAGACTAAGGAACCTGGTGTAGGAAAAGAAAGGAGTAAGAAAGACTAACTCAACCGAAGCTAATTGCAGCTAACAGTTGATAGAAAGTCTTTGCAAATTATTGCAGAAAGGTGTAGCAAAGTATGCCTAGTTAGCATGTATGTAAGGAAAAGAAGATTCCATATATGATATCACAAAATTTGGTATCATATATCATTGTAAGAGATGGTAAAAAGATGAAGAAAAATGAAGGCAACAAGGATTGCCGGAATTTTCTTATATTTCGACCACTTTGAAAGATAGGTACGAGAGAAATTATCTCTTTATGATGATTATAAGAAATGAGATTAGAAAGAAATTGATAAGGACCTTTACTAGTTTATGGAAACTAAAAAAGGAATAATGGAGAAAATATTTTAGACTGGTTTAATATCGGTACCTCTATTAGGTAATCTACGCTAATATAAACTAGTTGTAGACATTATGAAATGGGAAGGAAAGGATGGATTAGCAAAAGTGTCTTTTGCTAAGACATGTATGAAACTCTATGTGAGAGCAACTTTTGCTCTGTGCTATAGAATGAATGTATTAAGTTATATGAATGTTGTATAAAAATGATTGCTTTGGATTTCTATGTTATATAAATGAATGGGTAGCCTAGATATTACCCTATGATAAGATGAGAAATTCTATAATTTTTCTATGTATAAAAATAATAATATCCCTACCATAAGAGTAAGAGATGGCTCGCATAAAGAAGAGAACAATTGTAATAAGAAATCCATATAAGACAATGGGTTTTGAAATAGCAATAATGATGCGATTAATCATTTTGAGATAAAATAAGGCAATGGGTTTAGAATAAATCATTTGTGATTTAAATATGCAAATATATCATGAAAAAGCATTTTCCATTATTTAATATGAATTATGGGAATTATTATGATAATTGACAAGTTTAATGGAAAAATATTAAAAAATTCATAACTCAACGCCGACAAGGCGGATTCAAGTGAAATTTGAAATAAAAATTAATAATATTAGGCTTGGTATTACGAAATAAATGAGTTATGAAAATTCTTAATTTAATGAGAATTATGATTTATTGATCATATTTTCATTTCAACTGTTAACTTTAAACGACCATAACAGGAGCTAGAAAACTCTAATTGAGATGAAATTTGAAATCGTTGAATGAAGTATTGGTCCTGAGTTAATAGAAAAATCAAAGAGAGGAGGGTGAATTGGGTTCTTATAAAATTCTTTGGTAAATTAAAAATTTAACCCCTTGAAAGTTTAATCCCCTTAATTAAAGAAATAAAATGGAAAGCAATATAATGTAGAGAGCAGAAATATAAATCAAGCACACAAGATTTTTATAGTGGTTCGGGCAACCT
>JAXCLR010000092.1:31862806-31873892 GCA_035584095.1 Annona squamosa
TGGTAAACCGATATATGTAAAGTATAAAAGGGCATGACATTTCCAGAGCAGCAGCACTCGGCTCGGACGTAGGCATTATAAAAGTATAAAAGGGCATGACAGAAGAACCATAAATGCCTTTCTAACACAACGGCCCTTGAAATTTTCTAGAGAACCTGACCCGGTTCAAGTAGAGCAATGGTTGACGGAGATTAAGAAATTGTTCAGGATATTTCCATGCAACCACTGTCAGAAAGTACTATGTGCCACCCATTTGTTAGCAAAGGATGCACATGAATGGTGGGAGACCATGTTAATCACAATGCCACGACCCGAAGAAGTGTCTTGGCAAATGTTTGTGGAAGAATTTAATAAAGAATACCTCCTGGTGGGTTTGCAGAGTCAAAAGGTGATAAAATTTGAAAAGCTGTATTAAGGGAGGATGACGGTCACTGAGTATGCTACAAAGTTTAACGCTCTGGTCAGATATGTCCCTTAGATCGCAAATGTGCTACAAAATAAAGCACAGAGATTTCAATAAGGGTTGAGGCCATATTTGAGAGAAAGTTTGGCACCCCTGCTAAAAAAGGATTACGCTTCAAGCCTTGAGAGAGCAAGGGCTTTAGAAATTGAGGCCTTGAGAACCCAAGAATTAAGATTGGGTTCGAGGGCGTTTGGTGTGGGTCCTAAGGAACCAAAAACTGGAAAAGAGAAAGCTAGAAAAGGCAATGTAAGAAAGGGAAAAGGAATTCAAAAGAGGAAAAGCTCTCCACTGTGCAAGAAACGTCAAAGGTAACATACAGGCGAGTGTTTAAAAGGCTCGAATCTGTGTTACAAATGTGGATAGACGGGTCACATTGCCAAGGAGTGTAGGCCGGGAGAAGCAAAAGTGGTTAAGTGTTATATATGTGATCAAGTGGGTCACATAGCCACGAACTGCCCAACTAAGGCATAGTCATCTTAAGGACGTGAAAGACTTGCTCAACTTAGGATATCTGGAACGACAAACAAGTAGGGAACTTCTACGAATCCGGTGCATGTGCATACCCTGACCCGGACAGAATCTCAAGAACAAGAAGAAAAGGTGGTCACAAGTACAGTTTATATTCTAGAGAATATGGCAGTAGCTTTGTTTCATTCTAGCGCCACCCATTCATTCATAGCATATCAATATATGACCGCCCATACACTATTGGTAGAGGAGACCAATCAGGTTATACATGTAGAATCTCTAGTCTATAGGTTAGCAAATACTAGCTAAGTATTCAAAGCCTGCCCAATTAGGATAGGATCATTGACTCTAGAAGCTGATTTGTTCCTATTATCTATGACTGAGTTCGACGTAATATTGGGTATGGATTGGCTAAGACAATGGAGTGTGACCATAGACTGTAAGAATAAGTAAGTGCAGTTTAAAGCAACTCCAGGAAAGGAGATTGCCATTGGAAAACTAAGGCAACCTGACAGTTCAAGTATAGTGATATCATCTATGAAAGCTGTCAGAATGATTCGACAAAAGTGTCAAGCATATCAGGTGTCAGTGAATGTAGACAAAGGAATGGAGGTGGAAATTAATCAAATACCTGTGCTTAAAGAATTTCCTGATATATGTCCAAAGAAATTAACCATGTTGCCTCCACAATGGGAAATGGACATGAAAATTGATGTAATGTCGGGTACAACTCCGATTTCTAAAACTCCATATAGAATGACGCCAGCTGAGATAAATGAACTAAGGGCGTAAATACAGGAGCTGTTGGACAAAGATTTTATTAGACCAAGTGTGTTCCCTTGGGGAGCTCCGGTACTATTTGTGAGGAAAAATGACGGAAGCTTGAGGTTATATATTGATTACCAAGAGCTGAATAAGGTTACCATAACGAATAAATATCCATTGCCCAGGATCAATAATCTGTTTGATCAATTGCAAGGAGCCACGACTTTCTTCAAGATTGACTTACAGTCAAGGTACCATCAATTAAGAATAAGTCTGGCCGATACTCATAAAACGGCATTTCAAACCAGGTATGGACATTATGAATTTCGGGTAATTCCTTTCGGATTTACTAATGCCTCTGCTGTATTCATGGACATGATGAATAGGATTTTTTAGGACTATCTGGATCAATTTTTGGTTGTTTTTATTGATGATGTCCTGATCTACTCTAAAACGGAGAAAGAATATGAAGATCATCTACAAAGGGTTTTAGAAAGGTTAAGGAAAGAGAAATTATATGTCAAGCTGAAGAAATGTGAGTTTTGGCTGAAACAAATAGGATTTCTCGGACACATAATATCTGAAAAGGGTATTCAAGTTGATCCTCAAAAGATTGAGGTAGTATTGAAATGGCCAAGGATGACGACCATTACATAAATTTGAAGCTTCCTAGGCTGGCCGACTATTACAGAAGATTTGTCGAAGGATTTTCACAATTTTCAGCCCCGTTAACCAACTTGACTCATAAGGGAGTCAGGTATGTATGGTCTGAGGAATGCGAGCGCAGTTTCCTGGAATTGAAACAACTATTAGTGAAAGCACCCATCCTAACCCTACCCGAAGGAAATGAAGGGTTTGTAGTTTATAGTGATGCATCAAAAAAAGAATTGAGTTGCGTTTTGATGGAAAGGAGTAAGGTAATAGCTTATGCGTCACGACAACTAAAGCTCAATGAGGTAAGCTACCCCACGCATGATTTAGAGTTAGCCGTGGTGGTATTTGCTTTGAAAATATGAAGACATTACCTGTATGGTGCAAGATATGAGATTTACACTGATCATAAGAGCCTTAAATATATTTTCACTCAGAAAAAGTTAAACATGAGACAAAGGAGATGACTCGAGTTATTGAAGGATTATGATTTGGAAATTTTATACCATCCAGGTAAGGCAAATGTGGTAACTGATGCATTGAGCCGAAATGTCAGCTTAGCATATCTTATCACTAAGGAGAAAGGACTGCTTAAGGAAATAGAGTAAATGGAATTGATTGTATGTCCACCAAAAGTTCACACCAGACTATCACAATTACACATACAATCATCACTTTTTGAACAGCAAGGTTGTGCAGCGAAAGGACATAGACCTACATGCACATGTTGAGAAAATGAAGGGAAAGAGGTTGAGAGAATTTGCTATTGATTAACAAGGTATGTATAGGTACAAAGGTTGCCTTTGCATACCTAACATAGCTTAATTGAAGGAATAGATCCTTAAAAAGGCACATTTTTCACCTTTTTCTATTCACCGAGGGAGTACTAAGATGTATCAGGATCTCAAGAAAGCATATTGGTGGAATAATATAAAAAGAAAGATCGTTGAATATGTAGCTAAGTGTCTAACTTGCCAACAGGTGAAGGCGGATCACCAGAAAATACCTGGTAAGTTACAATCCTTAGAAATTCTTGAATGGAAGCGGGATGACATTACAATGGACTTTATTGAAGGATTACCTAGAACCCAAGCAAGAAATGATTCTATATGGGTAATTGTGGATAGGTTATTAAAAGTCGCACACTTCTTACCTATCAGACGGACTTATACAACGGAAAAGCTAGCTAAGATTTATTATAAAGAGGTCGTAAGACTCCATGGAGTGCTAAAGTTGATTATCTCGGATCGAGATGCAACGTTTACATCGAGGTTTTGGAAAAGTTTGCACGAAACCTTAGGCACCCAACTCAAGTTTAGTACAACTTTTCATCCTCAAACGGATGGACAAATGGAGCGGGTAAACCAAGTTATTGAAGATATGCTCCGTATGTGTACCTTAGAGTTTGGAGGATCATGGGATGAGTACATCTCGACTACGAAATTCGCATATAACAATAGTTACCAAGCTAGCATTCAAATAACTCCATTTGAGGCGTTATATGGTCGACAGACTTATCTCAATGAATGGCAGACAAGGTGAGAACAATTCCCCAGTGTATACTCACAGCCTAGAGTTGACAAAAGAGTTACACAGATTGCAAGAGAAGGGATCTGAATATCCAAGTCGGTGAACATGTGTTTATAAAGGTTATGCCATTCAAAGGGGTTGCAAGGTTTGGAAAAAGGGGAAAACTGAATCCTTAGTATATTGGACCATTTGAAGTTCTTGAAGAAGTTGAGAAGTTATTATATCGGGTAGCCCTACCCCCAACTCTAGCTTTAATTCACAATGTGTTTCATATATCAATGCTTAAGAAATATGTCCCAGACCTAACACATATATTAGTGGCTGAAAATTTGCCGATTCAAGATTATCTAAACTATGAAGAAAGACTAGTGAGGATCTTGGATCAAAAGGTACAAAAGTTTGAAAATCGAAAAATCGAGTACATAAAGGTGCAATAGAACCGATATTCCGAAAATGAAGCCACTTGGAAATTAAGGGAAGAAGTGGAACGAAAGTACCCCCATCTATTTAAAGAATAGACGGTTTCGGGATGAAACCTGTTATAAGAGGGGAGGATTGTGAAATCCTAACCCATGTAAGACCCATTTGTATGCATCAATCATGTATATGATGTTCATTTGTGAATTATGGAATTATGAAGGTATTTAAATGATTTTTTTGCTAATTATTGCAATTAGGGTTTTGAAATAGCAATAATGATGTGATTAATCATTTTGAGATAAAATGAGAAAATGGGTTTAGAATAAATCATTTGTGATTTAAATGTGAAAATATATAATGAAAAATTATTTTTTATTATTTAATATGAATTATGGGAATTATTATGGTAATTGATAAGTTTAATGGAAAAACATTGAAAAATTTATAACTCAACGCCTATAAGGCGGATTCAAGTGAAATTTAAAATAGAAATTAATAATATTGGGCTTGGTATTATTAAATAAATGAGTTATGACAATTTTTTATTTAATGAAAATTATGATTTATTGATCATATTTTCATTTCAACTGTTAACTTTAAACGGTTATAACGGGAGCTAGAAAATTCGGATTGAGATGAAATTTGAAATGGTTGAATGAAGTTGTGAGATGTTTATTTTGAATGGATTAGATTAAGCATGAAATGTTTGGAAAATACCTGCCTTAGAAAAGGCGAGCATGGTTGACTAAATGCACCTTAAAAGTACTTTACATTTAATGCTAGAGTACCAAGCATAAATGCATGATGGGAATGGAATTGGAGGTGGCAATTGCTGGCCATTTCTTGGAAATTTTGTGTAATTATTTGAAATGCATAAATGTGAGAATTATCATCCTTTGAATGCATGTGATGATGGAGCTACAAAGTAAACCACCTAGCATAGAGGAGGTGGCAACATGGGACATCCAAGGGGCTGTTTGTTGCTTATTTTTTATTTATTTTTATTTTTAAAATATGCATATAAGTTACTGGGATGCAAGTACATAAGATATGCAACCAATTATACAAATTTACAGCAATACAAAAATATTTAAATGTAGAAGCTAAAAAAGTGGACAGTATGATGGGTAAGGTGACATGCAGAAATCAAATTATTGCTACCATTTTTATTATTTTTTAACACCAAATTAATACCTGAATTAAATGGTAATTAGAGGTATAAATTGCCCACATTTTTGAATTAAGAAAATGGGAAAATGGGCAGCAATGGATGTGCAAAGCTGGACACTTGGACGGCATGGATTTTTGAGCAAATTTGTGATTTTTAAAAATGGTGAAAATGCATTTTATATGGCTGCAATTGTGCCAGCACTTCAAGGGTGATATGCATGCGTTTATGTGTGTGGAAAATGCCTTGCAAGTGGGCCCCACAACTAGAAAAATTCCAGCTCTTATAAGCCATGCACATCCATGTGTATTTAAGTGCTGAAAATGTCCAAGGAAACAGCAACAACTCACGTCCATATTTCCCAACAAAAAGAGGAAGAAAATCAAGGAGAAAAGGAGGAGAAATTGAGAAGAAAAGCATATCAAAGAATTAGGGTTTGATTTAGCTCAAAACCAAGCAAAAGTTGATGAAAATGAGGTTTTGCATGTGTATTAAGTGGAAAATCCAAGTTGATAAGCCCTAAACCACCAAGACAAGTTGCTGTTTGTTTGATGATGTGATCAGATTATGAATCATGTATTTGTGAAAAATATATGATGGTTTATGTTTAGATGATGAATTATTGAAGTTATGGAATGCAAAGTGATGTTTTGACCTAATTTTTAAGTTTCTATGCTAAAAATGATATGTAAATGAGTTTGTATATTTTATTCATGTTATGTAGGGTAAAATACTCTAGGTTTAAAGTATTATGTTTACCCAAAATATTTGGGAAAAAGAAACCCTAAAACTGATTTTTATGATTTTCATTAAAGAACGTCAAACCGATGTGAAACGGGACTCAAAACGTGTAGGTAACTTGCTGTTTTGAGAAATGATAATGCATGGATGTTATATATGTGTTGAACCCCTAAATATGGATTAGGAAAAAAGGATTTATTTGCTGGAATTTCGGGATTATACGACTGCATAGGGTTATGTTTCAAAAGATACGTAAAACAGGTGAAAAACAGGTTCCAAACTTGCTGTTTTGGAAACCTATGGTGAATGGATTTAAATCCCATGAAAATACCCTAAATGTAGTGGAAATTAAGGGTAATTAACCTGCTGAAATATAGATTAAATTTCTGATTTAGCAAATTTTATGAAATGCATTATGTATATGTGCTAAATGGGCTTGTGTGAAGGGATAAAGATGAATAGGTGATGAATGACTTATGAGAAATGATTTTGTGCAAAAATGCATGAAAACAAGATGAATTCAATGTTTATATATTTATTTAAGATTTTATGATATTAATTCTAAAATTTTGGACTTGATTTATGAAGCTAAGGCAATTATATGTACGTAAAAGAAACAAGCATGTGTGTTTTTTGGGGAAAAATAGATAAACAGCAAAGTGAACTTAATTAATATATGTATGATGGTTATTGAATGAATATTGTAAAATTGAAATGAATACCCTATGTATGGGGTTATAAATGTTATGTTGTATGTTAGCCAATGAAATGTGTAAAATGAGCTATATATGTGTATGATGACTTATGAAGTTGAATAAATGATGTATGTATATGGAATGAGTTGGAAAACTAAATAAAATATGATAAAAAGAAATATATGAAAAATCATATTATTCTCATGTAGGCAAAGGCAAAGAAAAAATTATGACGAAAAGCTAAGGAATTCAAGGAAGCAAGCAAATTTTCTAAAAGATTTTTGCTTTTCTAAATTATTTCCATAAATGCAATTTTTGCTTTAACTTAGTTGATGAAACTATGAAAATTATTTCTAATGTGTTTAAGGATGGTCATCCCTTAGCAAAATAGTGTTGAAATGATGTTTTATTTTAAATGCAATATCATGTTTCTTTGATAAATGCTATGAAAAAATGATGTGATTCCATATTTCTGATTAAAAAATCATGCTAGCATGTTAAAGATGGATTTATGTAAAGTTCATATGCATAGGTTACTAGGTCCACCCCTTGGTGTGGCCAAGTCGCTTGAAGCAGGCTTAAGGCCGACGACACCCTCTTTGAAATAGGAGTTAACGTGACGGATGGTCACCTGACTAGCTTCCATCCTACGGGAGAAATGATATATGTGTTCCTGTTTTCATATGACATTATGCATATGGGACCTGTGATGGGTATAGGATTTCATGCTTTTAAGATATACCTTTAGATAAGGTATAGATTGCTTTCTAATATGATTTTGAATGCAAAATGTTGCCTAAAATGATTTGCCTGTAAAATGCAAATAGCTTGCTTATGGAGTTTGGACTCACCAATTTTTTTTCCAAATCCAAAGACGGGTGAAGATAGGTCATGGCAAAGGAGCAAGTGCCAGCTTAAGGAATTCATGGAAAAACTTTAGAAGTCTCATGTTATGGAACTTATGTGGAATGGATGTGAATGGAAATTTTATGTTGTGTTTGATGACTATGTTGTATATATGCTGTGACATCTGATTTAGGCACTAGTTGAAATGTCACTTGGACAGCATGTTTGTATGTGATGGATGGATTGAAATGACTTAGATATGTCTAAGATCGAAATTATGAGAACTTGATAGGTTATGTGGACTTCTATATGGTTATGATTAGTAGGATAAATATCCGATAAAACCCGCCATGTGACAGGGCAACAATCCTAATCACATTTACCAATTAATATGATCTTGAGGTAAGGGTCAGGATGTGATGCTCGGGCTTGGGGCGCCACATGGGTCTAACTAACCAAGGTCTAAAATGCCACTAAGACAAAGCAACACAGTGGAAGCATAGTGAGTCATTGAAGTATTGGAGAAAGATGATAAGATTAACTATTTATATGAACTATACCCCCGATATTTGAAATGTAATAGATTTCAAGACAAAATCTATTATAAGGTGGGGAGGATTGTGATACCCAGACCCAAGTAAGATTTATTTATATGCAATTGGCATATAAATATGGATCATGTATGATTTAATGGAATTATGAATGATTTCCATTGCAATATTGATGATTTATTGCAATTAGGGCAAATGATTATGAATAATGCTTATAAGCTGATATGGGTGAATGTGATTAAAGAGGCTTAATGAGGATTAGAAAATATGAATATATTGAGGATAATTACCTTATATATTATGATTTAATTAATCGAGATTATGTTGGTAATTATGGACTTAAGGTAGCAAATACTAGAAAATGTGTAACTTGACGCTGGTAAGGCAGATTAAGATAAAAATTGAAATATACGCACATAATTTAGTATTTAATCATATGGAAATGATGGATTATGAAAATATTGATGAAATTAAGTTGAAAAATCGATCTTGACTGTCAAAATTCAAAGATGGTTTCAAATGAACATAACTTGAGCTAGAAAAGTCGAATTGAGACAATATTTGAAATGAACGGTTAAAATTATGAGATCAAGGCAATGAGAGGTTTGGATTAAGCTAATGATGATGGGATCATGGTCGCATGAAAATGGATGTATATTATTGACTTTTGTGCACCATAAAGTAAGTTTGTGTTAATGATAAAGTAAGGAGATTAATTATATTTTTAATGGCATAAATTAGGTGTCAAAAGGCGATAATTACACATGGATTTTATGAATTATTTAAAATGACAAAATTCATGACAAAATCAAGTGATTAATAGCATGATTAAGGTGCTAAGGTATGTTGATTAGAGTTTTAGGTTCTATATGATTCAATGATTGAATGTATATATGTATCAATGTAAAATGATATGATTAAGTCAAGAAAACTTTCATTGTGGAAAAGTAGGATGAGATGCTCTGAATGTGATATGAAATTTATTTATAAGTGTATCGCCATTTGTTTGATTTATGATGTAAAATGTAAAGATATGAACGATGATGAAAAAAAATGTGGACAACTTCTAATTAATAACCCGCCATGTGATCAGGGCAATAATCCTAATTCATATTTACCAATTAATAAGGTCTTGAGGTAAGAAAGTGACGTCTTAGTTTGGGATGCCACATCTTTCAAGTCAGAAACTTGAGGTCAACTTCGACTTCTACTTCACCAAAGTCATACCTGGAGTCGACATGGGTTATGAATCTAAATGTCATTTTCAAGTTATAGCTATGGTCGACTTCATTTTTGACTTCACTAAAGTCACATCTATAGTTGACTTATGATACGACTTTAATAGTAAAACTCTCCCTTGAAATTTTCTACCTTCTAAAATGCACTTGAAGTAATTTGTGTAGCCAACTTTGATTGTGAATCGATCCAAGTCACTCTCAGAGTCAACTTAAATATGCGACTTCATCTATTTGTGCTTCAAATTTAAATCCTTAACTTATAAGCACATACCCAAAACTTCATTAGTAGTCTTCAACTTCTTAAATTAATAGTTAATCATCAAAACTCAAATCTTGATCTATAATTTGTACTACTTGAGTTCACAACTTAAAGCTATATATCTTGTATATGTTATTGTGCTTGCGCACACGCACTCACTTTATCTACCCCCTGCACCATAAAGGCTCTCAAATTTCTAGCCTGTATCATTCATGGAGAAGTAACAAAAAATGGGGGTTGATACTTGAACCAAACAATTTTCTAATAACGTAATCCACTCTACCCCTTTTGGACAAATAAACACGATAGTCTCATCTTGCACAATAGCGAAAAAGATATGGGAAACATTGACATTTATATATCCAAGCACTTCCCAAGTGCAAAGAACTAGGAGAATATTCTTATAGGAAAAGGTGAAAGAATTTATGAAATGTTTGTTAAATTTTCTAAACCACTAATGCACTCAAAGGTTTTAATGAACATATTTCAGAATCTAAGCAAGTAACAAAGATTCTTAGAGCTTATTCAAATTGTGAACTCTAAATATTATAGCTATTGAAGAAGTAAAAGATTTTAACACACTTAATTTGGAGGACTTGATTAGTTTACATATGTCATATGAGCTAATCTAAAGGAAGAATGAAGAGTATAGAAAAGGAAAGAAAATAATGTCTTTTGAAGTAGCAAACTAAAGCTCTGATAACTCCCCCAAAAGTTATTAAATATATGATGAAGAGTTGGCTCTTATTATAAAAATTTATTAGAAATAAAAAGAATTTAAGTTCCTTTAAAGCCTGCCAAGACAACAAGAGAACATGAAGGAAATGAAAAGAGAAACTACTAAATGCATTAAGTATGGAACAATGGGTCACATGCAAGCCTAATGTCCTATACTAGATAAGTATAAACTAATATAGAAATAATAAAAGAAAGAAGCAATTATAAATGGTACTTTGAATAAAGAGTTAGAGGAATGTATGTGTGAAACCCCGACCGTATATGCGTCATTTCGACCAAATACGCATCATTTTAATATTTATAATTTTATAATTATTTTATGAATAAATGAAAATTCATGAATTATATTGATGGATATGTGTATTGGAAATTGAAATAATGCAATGAGGAATTTAACCCCGCGAATAGTGCACGTGAATAGTGAACATGAATAGTAACCGGGGATTAAGACACATGATTAAGAGTTAATCACTTGAATTAACCTAATCACAAAAAGACGAAATAGAGATTTAATCACTACAGGACAAAATAGTATTACTTTTGGATATTTTAA
>JAXCLR010000092.1:31888702-31915614 GCA_035584095.1 Annona squamosa
ATTCACGTGCACTATTCATCCGAATTTCATAAATAATTATTTTAACCTCTATTCTCACATATTTCATACTCATGAATATATATTTTCCAAATATATTTCCTAGGGTTTACAACCCTAGAGTTTTATACACGTGTCTAAGATCGGGGTTTCACACGAGTCTTCCTGATTTCGATCCATACTGGGGCAAGTCAATGAGAGCTGAACCCACTATTCAAGCTCCTTCATCTCCATTTTCATTAGCATGTACTCGACCCATTCCTCCAGCTTGTCCCACTACCTATCCTATATCTGCTTTCCAGTTCCACAAGTCTTAATTCCCATATATCCCATTTTGATGCCTTAACAAAAAGGGGGGAGAGAGTAGGACTTAGGATTTAGAATTTTGTTTTGGGATTGCATAACATGTAATTGTGGTATCATTTTTTGTATAAATGATATGATTGTGAATGATATGAAATTGTTTTTTTGTGCAAACTGCTACTTTGGAATGAATATGCTTACATGATATGCAATGTTATGTGACTTTTTAGTAATCAACACAATATGTCAATTCTAAATATTAAACAAAAACATGACATATCCTTCATGTAAGAAAATGAAAGGTCTATCTCAAATTTGTTTTGTCAATCATCAAAAAGGAGAAGATTGTTGGAATTTAAGGCAAATTAATCACAATCCATATTTTGATGATTAACAACTCAATTTGAGAAATATTTAAGTACTAATGAGGTTGTTGCTAAGTGTTGTCAAGGTTTATAAAATCAAGATTCAAAAAATAGAAGGATAAGTCGCAATCCTAAGTCAACTCAGCCATCGACTTAGGTCAAGTCGACTCCAGAATGGACTTCATATGACATAAAATCGATAGAGCTAAAATTGGGATTCGGAGACAAGTGAAGTTGCAATCGAAGTCGCCTTTGCTTACGACTTAGGTGAAGTCGCAACTCCAAGTTGGCTCCATCTACGACTTAGGTAAGCCTTAGCTGCAGACTTCAAAAAAGTTGCAATCAAAGTCAACTCCATTATGCGACTTAGGTGAAGTCGCATCTCAAATCGACCCAAGTATGCGACTTGGGTGAAGTTGAACTCCAAGTCGACCCAGGCCTACAACTTAAATATGAGGCAACCTTATACTGTCTCAAAGATTTCTTATTAGAGAATGGAGAACAAAACTAAGAAGAAATAACCATCATGAATCAAGGCCACAAAAAGGATCTTTTCAAAAGACTAGTGTATTGCTCAACTTAGGTATCACAATACACATCAAAGGACATTTAATGAAGATCCAAGAGCTTGAAAAGAAGATAAAGAAGATAACACACAACACGTAGATCACATGCAAAGACTTGACGTTCCAACATGATATATGGCAGGTGAAGTCGCATCCAAAGTCGACTCTACTTGCGACTTGAGTCAAGTCCAAAGACTAAGTCGACCTGAACCTGGAACTTAGTTGGAAGCTGAAGACTAAAGTCGCTCCCAATGTCGACTCTAGACAGCGACTTGGGTGAAGTCACACCCAAAGTCAACTCCACCCTGCGACTTGAACGAAGGAGCATACCAAGTCGACTCCAAATGGAACTTAGCTCTCAAGGGTTGAAAAATTTTGAACGTTGGCGCATTAAATGCACTCCACCTACCATTAAACATTCAAATTTACTTCTTATTATTTAAGGAGTATCGAGTGAACGTAAATGGAGTTGAAAAAACACTGAATAAGCTCATCTTCCTTTCTCTCCTACATTTAAAGAGATCTACAAGAAGTTTGAAGAAGAACTTGGCATTTAAACTGCTGAAAGCTGTATTGCTCCATCAATAATTGCTTTTACAAGTTCTTCTACATGCATGAAACTTTCTACACAATCTGTAACATGCAGATCTTTGTTATTTATTTTTTTCCCACTTGATTTGGTATAGGAGATTGAAACTAAGTGAAAGCAAAGTAGTGTGTGATTAGAGTGGAACTCGTTACCTACTTGTGCTGAGACTGTATAAGCCCCTTAAAGCTAAAATCTAGAAAAGCATTGTTACTCTAAACTGTATTGATAATATAATAGCGGAACCCAAGCCACAACGGGTGTCTGCTTGGAAGAGTGGAATAGGAGTGGTTGCCTGAACCATTATATATATCGCTGTCGCTTGACGTGGGTTGATTGCTTGTGTTTTGTACTTTCTACTACATCATTTCACTCCAACTCACTGGTTGTTTCATTGAGGGGATTAATTTTACAAAAGGAAAAATTTCTGATTAAGCAAAGAATTTTTAAAATACTCAATTCACTCCTCCTCTCTTGGGTGTGGTTATAAACTCGGGACCAACATAGTGAAAGTCACATATCCCAATCATATGCTCCAAGTGCACTCAGCTTCGGTACACTCATATGTAAATACTAATTTTTAAATTTTTTGAAAATTTTTTATACAAATAGTTACTAAAATTGCCATTGATTTTTAAAAATCCAAAAAATATATAAAACTTCAAAAATGTTAAAATTTGATACACATGTTAAATGCACTTAAATTAATAACTATATAAAAAGGTTAAAAAAGGTTAAACAAGTGTTAAAAATTTGTTGCATAGCATGAGTTGGAGAGAACAACTCTCATGTATGTCTAACAACAACTAGAAGAGAAGAAGAGAAAAGAGACAAAAACTCAAAAAATATAATTGAAGTTAATAATGCAGAGATATATTCTAAAGCTCATTGTTGACAAATCAAAGGAAAAAAATTAAATATTAAATGAATCATTAGCAAGGCTTTCTTCGCGAGAGAATGTCCAAACATTTCTAAAATGACAACTAGAACAAGAAAAAAATGGACTTAGATACTCAACTCATGAAACTTGTGAATTTAGCAACACAAAGGGTCCAAATTATGTCAAATTTCAAAATAAAATACATATGAAAATAGCTACATCCCATCATCACATAAATGAAACGAGAACGACATAGGCAAGGAGACCTATTTAGCAATCCTTAAATACTTTGAGTGCTTTTCAATGAATCCATAATGCATATAACTCTGTAAGAAATTTTGTTTGAAAGATTTATTAATTTAAGATCAAGAAACTACATAAAAGAGAGGCCAAATTAATATGGATCGCTAAAAGTTTTCATATGTTGCATCTAAACATAACAAGATCGCCTTCAAATCGTTTACTAACATCAATGGACCCAAACATTAGGTATAAAAATGATGAGTGAACCTTTGAATTTTCTTATGGATGTGCCTCAAAGTGAAGCCAAACATACATGGTTTAGGAACAATGGCATTTTAAGATACATCACTAGAAACAAAGCTCTTTTCAATGCATTAGAACCATATAACGGATATATAGTTGTATTTTTTTTATTTGGATGTCTAGTTGCATTTGGAAATAATATGAAAGGTATAATTATGATGAAGGTAATATTTTTGGTTTAATAAATGAAGCATCAAAAATGTGTTGTTGATAGAAAGCTTTAAACACAACTTGTTAATTATTAGTCAATTATGTAACAAAGGTTATAAAATTGTATTTTAATCATTCGTATATAACATGTTAGGCAAAAAATATACATTATTTAGTATTAAAAGACAAAAATATTTACTTAGTTTGTCTAGATGAATTGAATGAAAAATGCTCACTAGTAGTAGATAAATGACCTATTGGTGTGACATAAGACTTGAATAACATATCGAATATAAAAACTTTATAGAACAAGTGCTCAATTGAAGGCCATTGAGGCTCTACCTCAGTGGTAACCACACTTGCACCGATAGAAGTGCGCATGGGTTCAATTGGGCGTGGCTGCAATTTACATCCCTTTAGTAATAAGATTTTTTACATCTCTCCAAGTAGTGAGAATATTATTTGGTTTCCTCCATATTGTGAGAATTATGCATGTACTGATTTGTAATATCAGATGACTCGATATGTATATATCTATGAATCAAAAATAAAATTTGCAAATTGTGTTAAGTATCAAAATAATCAAAGATCACTTTCTCACCCAAAAGTGAAGGCTCAATGTCTAGGCTGCTTAAGTTATTATACATCAATCTTTATGGACAATCAAACATATTAAGTCTTGGAGGAAAATATTATGTGTTTGTGATAGTTGGTAAGTACTCTAATTTCTGCAAATCCATACAAAATGACAAGCACAATTGTATCAATTAGAAGTGATCATAATAGTGAATTTGAAACCAAAAGAGTTATTAAATTTTATAATGAGAAAGGAATTTATCCAATATTTTCTGCATTAATTCTTATTTTATTATTTTTCAATTAATTTTAATAATAATCAATCAAAACCAATATGATCTACCTTTGAACACCTGTCTGCAAAGGAATAGTTAAACCCTTTTCCATCCAATTCTAAAGTAATTTCCTATGCATGTGTTTTTTTGATTACAAAATATTTCAAATTAAAACTTTTTACTCTCCATAACTATCTTATTTTTTAATTAATTTTATATCTTTCTATATAGTTATCTTAGTTTCAATCATTTTTACACAACTACTCATATAACCAATGTAACGATCCCAACCTAAGATTAGTGATACGCACCACCCTAATTTGAAGCGCTTAGCCATGATCTACTATGTCAGATGAAATATAATATCAGTCCACCTATAACACCTAAAAATTAAGATTATAGTAAGTTCCATAGAACTTAGCAAGTAGAGAACAACTATATGCATACATGACTCTGTTAAAGGAAATGCACAACAACTTGAATGAATGTGTATGGTTCTCCACGTGGCACACAATGAAGCAAACTCATGGCTTTTCAGGGAAAATAACACAGTCTATAAAGGATAACCCACGACCCATTAGGGAATAACACACTATTTACAAAGAGACATTCCAAAATAGCCTTCAACATGCATAAGACCTACTAAGAAATAAATGAAAACCAGTAAAATAACACACTGTCCATGAAGGGGACATTCCAAAGTAGTTTTCTAGTATGCATAGAACTTACTAAGAAATTAAATGAAGACCAAGACACATAATCCTCAGGGTCTCACATGTATAAGTCCTATCCAAGTGATAACAAATCATGATAAACCACACAATGCATACAATCAAGCATCACAAATCATCCACAATAACTCGATAAAGGATCCCACTAAATCAATAATCAAACAATTACATACCACACACTTAATTGGGTTATTCATTATTCAGCAATTTCATTGAATTTAAGCATCACAAATCATCTCTAGCAACCCGATCAAGCTAATTCATGTAAAAGTATATAAAAATCACATATTCCCAGTTACTTGGGTTACTACCACATTAGAATAATTCACTAAAACCAACCAATTAAGATATCCAAATGCCACATCTTTAGTGGGATCTCACTAGCGAATTAATTCATTTAATCTCACTAGCGAATTAATTTACTACCACTGATGTTGAGCTACGTATATGTCAACTAAAATGCTCACTATTTACGCAAGTATGCGTGTCGCGTCAAGTAATAAAGAGTGAGTAAAGTATCGTTCCCACGAGGAATTGTTAACCGGAATTATTAATTAGTTAAACTGCTTTCAATTAATGAAAAATTTTGAGTTTATGATTTAACTAAACTAACGATTGCAATGAGAAATCATAGTGAAGATTACGAGACTACTGGATACTTGAAACTACTTTTCTGATTAGGGATGGCAGATGGATAGCTCAAAATCCTTGAATCTAAACTATATTGCTTTGGTTCTTTTTAATTGGATTGCATATGGATTTATTAGCCCAAGTTCATATATCTTTATATATGTCTTCCAAAATTATATAAAGCTAATTACAACCTTTTTTATTGCTATTTTCTCATGCCATTAAATAAAGTGAAATTGATAAGTTCATAACCTTTATAATGACTACACAAGATTTAACAGTATATTCCTATCTATTAAACAACTCACCTTACACAAAGGTAGAAACCTATGTCTTGCACATGAATCTAGCAGAGATCTTCCTCTTCCAAAGATAAATCAAGCAATTAAATCATCTTATAAGGTAGCTAATCTTGTAAAAAGTATTAAATCCAAACATGCAAAGGTAAATCATACACAATCATATATAAAATCAAATATTCATTCCTGAATATTCTAAGAACCAAGAAATAATATAGTTTAGAATTCAAATCATCCTAACTATGCATCTAATGGTGGTTTAGTTCAAAGTCATATCTTAACATCCAATACATCCATATGAAAAGTATCCATGAAAGCAGAGAAAGAAAGTTGGAAAGAATAAGAAAAAATTGTCTTTCGGTAATTTCCACCAACGGGGTTGATTCCTCTCTTCAATCCGAGGTTTGATCTTGATTTCCTCTTTCTCTTGCTCTCTAGTTCGTCTCTGGGCTTCCTCCTCTACTCTCCCTTCGCACGCGTGAACCCCTAGAAACTATTTGTAGAGTCTCTTTGCACAGCTTACGCATTGAAGTTTGCGCGTACAGATGCGTATTAGCGCCTAGGCGCCCTTAGCTGCACCTAGGCGCGATGGACACTTTCTATAAACCCTAGAAATCCATGCTTTGGCGCCTAGGGGCCAACTCCCTGGACTCTTCTGGCTTGGAGCTTCTCCTTGACACCTTGTGACTGATCATGCTTAGCGCCTGGGCGCCCCTTGCTAGCGCCTAGGCACCAACTCCCTAGAGGCATGCCGACTTGTGGCTTCAAAAACATCAGAACTTGGCTTGCATGTAGATGAAGTGGCACCTGGGCGCCAATGGTTGGTGCCTAGGCGCCATCCACCTGCCTCTGACTTGCCTCAATCTGCATTCGACTCACCCATTTTGCCTTCATATGTCCCGTCCTTCCTGCAAAAGATGGAAAAAACTAAATAATGCTCCTAAAATGTAAAGCGGATGAAAATTAAGCTAAATGAATACAAACTAAGCCTAATCTCTCGAACTAACACACAAATCAAGTCTGAAATGGGCCATTATAACTCGTAAAAATATGAGTTATTAACTGACAACCCATTTAATGATCTTGTAAGATCTAATAAATAAAAATTTACCACACAACTCAGACTTAATTGGTTTATTAAGTCAACTTAGTGAATTTAACTTAATAAATTTATAAATAAAATATTTTCATCATGCCCCAACAGATATCCATAAATAATTGCATAATGCACACTAGTTATTCACAAATAATATATAATGCAATGAGCTCACCAGATATCCATAATTAATATAATTACATCACTGTCACTATAAATCCACAAGTAATATAATTTACATTATTAAGCCACATGAAAATAGTTTCCATTTACACTTCCTGCTGAATATAATATAACTCAAATATATCATAAATAAAACATTTCTATCCAAATTACTAAATATCCACAAATATAATTTGAGTGGTTAAACAACATTTAGAATAATAATCCATGTTGCACATAATGATAATTTACATATTTTCCACAATTAATATAATTGGTCAAGCTGCATAATAATTTAAGCAACACATCTAGCTTGAACCAGTTGCTCATACTAATCCAAAAGAACTCTAAATCCAATCAAAATCATACTTCATTGCTCTTGTAATAATTTAATGACAAATGTCACATAATTAATTTTATTTAAATACAAAATGTACTAAGGAAATAAAATATTAAGATTTAATTAAGCATAAGTGCATCCTCCATCAATAATTATAAATTAATTTATCTTCCTTGGTATTTTATACCATGACTACTGGATCAAAATGTCCACTTATAATTCCAACATAAGATATGACATAACATCAAATAATTAATTTAAATAAAATAAATTAATTATTTAATAGCTATCAAGAATATAAAAATTTTAGCATTTTTTATATCTTCGAATATTCAATTTGGCACTAGATCCTATTCGTACACCTAACCTTTTATTAATAAATTATTTATTAACTTTAGTATCTTGCATCATGCCCACTAGACTGAAAATATTCACTAATATAAATATGTAATTTATATTAACTTCCATCACGATAAAATATATCATAACAAAATACCTTAACACTAAGTAATTAATTTATATTTTGTATAAATTAATTGTATAACTGCTAACATAAATATATATTAAATGCATATTAATTACCTAACCAAGATTACTTCATCACATACTTAATTTATTTTTCATAAATTAATTACACAATTGTTAACGTGAATATATAAATTTTAATATTTATATATCCACAAATATTTATCCAGCCTTCAATCACATTCATAAATTCAACATTCTGTTAATAAATTATTTGTCAATTTATTAACTTTAATATTCCATATCATGCCTAATGGACTCGAAATGTCATAAATATAATGTATATTGTGTTTATTTCAATCATGGAATATTATATAACATCTAAATAATTAATTTATATAAAAAAAATTAATTTTATGAACATTCATTGAATATATATAACATGTTAATATTAAATATCCAGCACATATCCTATCTAGCCACTTATTGCAAATCACAAAAAATGTATAAAAGAATAAATATTATTTGTCTAATACTCTCGTATGCTAATATCAAGAGTTCAATGTGCCAAAACATATATTTCTATGTTATAAATTTAACTTAAGTAGTGAAGTGTTGGCCCTCGGTATTATCCAACTATATAAAATATAAAATAGTATTTGTTGTAACATGCTAATAACTCCATGAAAATAGAGTTATCAAAGCTTATTTTGTACTTAGTTTGGATGCTAGTTAAGAGAAATAGCATAGGTTTTTGTATTAGTTTTCATTATTTGTGTAATTCTTACATCTGGTATAATTTTCATGCATTTTTGGTTGCATCAAGTTAAAACCTATCTCATTTTAGTTGTTTAATTTCATTTACTTTTTTAAAATGCATTTATTTGTTTTCATATTTTATTGTAGGAAAAGAAGGGCAATTTCCATGCTAATTCAAGGCTAAAAAAACATGGAATCAGAGAAAATCACTTGAAGCAATCAAAAGAGCTACACTATCTCCAGCATGGTGGAGGCCGTGGCCACGAAGTCTATTGCCTTAAGAATTGCACTGTCAGGCTGTCCAGTAAGGTGGAGGTTGCAACCACAAAACTAATGCATGTGAAATCTCGCATGTGTGAAGCTCCAAACTATGGGGGTTACAAATACTTCTCTTAGGGTTTCTTAAGCATAACTTAGAGGACTTGTGACTGTTATGTTTAGGGGAGAAAAACCAAGAGTTTCAAGGAAGGAGAGAAGAGCAAGTGGACAACAAGCTGATTTCTACGAATCTATTGAGTTTCATCTCCTCATCTCATCTCTCTCTTCATTTTTATTATTCTCCTTAATTGGGATGATTATAAATTTAATTTTAATGGGAATTGAAGTCATGTTTATGGGTTGAATCATCCTATCATGGGAGTTATGTAGGATTTGATATTATAAACTATGTTATTTGGTTTCCTTGTGCTTGAATGAGAAAATGATTCTGCTATGGCTTATGTTGCTTGAGATTATCCATATATATCATGCTTAATGCATTTACAAGTTTTGCAACCTTATAGATTGATTGAATATTCAAATTCATGATTGGAGAAGGGAGATTTGAATGAGATTCATATACAAGGCATAGATTTTCAAGATCTCATTTTTGTATGATGTTAATATAGATAGGAACATGCCTATTAACCTCACGCAATCTTCATTAAGTTATGTGGTTATTAACCTTGTTTTACTTAGGTGCATGGGAACAAAGTAAATAACTAACACTTGGTTAAGTTTGTATGTATTGGAAGACATATGAATGTAAATAAACCTAGATTAGTAATCTTTGCACAACTAACTTAAGTGGGACCAAAATGACATAACCATGAGTCAATGGATTCATATTCTCACCCATCTTAATCATCTCAAAATGATCTCAGCAATATCCACTCCATTTTCATTATTTATTACTTTACTTCGCTTAGTTATAATTTTATTTTTAAATACAAATTCTATTTAATTGGCCAATTTTCTTAAGATTGTTGAAATTCGAGGTTATACTATGTTTAATACAATCCTTGTGAGAACGATACTATACTCACTTTTTATTACTTGATTAGCGCGTATACTTATGTTAAAATGAGCATTTTAATTAAACATATATGTAACTCATCACATGTGATACTCTTTTCTGTATATAAATGATTATTTATCAACAATTACTCATGGTCACTAATTTAAAAGGGTTATCAAATCCCATTCTCACCCAAACTCCTCTTCTACCTGGATCTTATCTTATTTATTAATGAATGAATAAGAAAGGATAAGGCCAAGTATATTTGAAGGAATCCAAGAGTTTCCCAGAGCCCAAATCATATAATGTCCACAAATTAATTCGGAAGATAAACTTATACAAGTCACTTCAACTGAATATTCAACCATAGTAAGCTTTCAGTATATATATTACATGCAACTGGCCCTATTTCCAACTAATGCATATATAAATTTATCATATATACAATCAACCCTGCCTCCATCAAAGATATTATCTAATACGATATTTACATGACTCAAATTCATCAATATTAAAATGTAACCCTTATCAATCACCATCACTCCATCTTATATTAAAATTTAATAATTCTTCCATTTGTAGTTGCTTACGTATACTCGAGCCGATATGTGTTATATGCCCAACAAATTTCTAAACACATTCAAGTTAGTTCAAAAATTTATATTCATCAAATTATCAAAGATATCTACCACATTATTGTCATAAATATTTAATATAATAAATATTTTTGTAAAACTACCGTGTCAGTTTTATCATTTCCATTGGTAAATCATTACCATTAATCCTCATATGTAAAACATCCAATAGAAGCTTATCGTATAAAATTTCTTTATTTTTGGCATAAACTAGGGGTGCAACTTGTTCGGGTACCCACGGGTCGTCCCACTAGGTACCCTAAATAGGGTCGATTCGGTTCTTTGGGTTAAATACCCATTCAAATTTGGGTAGGGTCAGTTCCAGTGCTAGGTACCTAGATTACATATTAATATATATACCTATAATAAAGACAGCCCTAAAAATCTCATTCGACCCTCTGCTCTCAGCGAGTCTACGTACAACTCCTCCCCTCGACGGTCGACGCGCAACTCGCCAGCCTCTCCTACTGCTCTCTCTCTCCCCCGACCCTTTGCCCTCGACATGGAGCTCCTCCCGTTGATGGTTGACTCATGCGATAGGTGGATTCGATAAGAGCGTTTGATGGACGGGTTTCAAATATCGGCAGGGCTAAACTACCATGTTCTTGCTACTGAGGTTCTAACACCTCTCCTCTCCCTCTCGCTCTCTTCCCTGCTGTCTTGGCGTGATGGAATTCCCACCAAATCCATGAAAAAACCCAACACGGTAGATGATAGAGTCAATTTTTCCAGAACTAGAGTTTATTTTATCAGCCCCTCTTTAATTCTGACCCTATATGAATTTTTCATGTTATGCATGGATTCGGTGGAGGACAGTGCTCCTGCACTGATTCAGAAGGAATCACATTATTAGTTGCCGCTACCAAATGCTTTTCTTACTTTCCTCAATGAGAACAGGTTGGATCCCTCCCTTTATTTCAAGGTTGACTCCATTCCACGCTATATTAGGTAAAGCTGAAGTACAAAAAGTTGCAGTCCTTCATCCAGCCTCAAGTTACTTCCATTACAAACTCCTAAAAATGTCAGCTTTAGGTTGAATGGAAGGTGCAAATCTGCAACTCTATATTTGTTATCTTGCACTTATCTTTTCAACATACATAGTTGTTAGAACAAAAGGAAATATCAATTCCTGAATTGTTTTCGTTAGTGTGTTTCATTATGTTACTAATGACAGTGTGCATAATGTTCTTGGATTATGCAATTTTTATAATAGTATTTTTCATTGTAAACTGTGTTTCTTTTGGTGGCATATTGTTTGATGTAGGCTTGGCCAAAAATTCTGGAAGGCTTCCATGTGTGCATAAAGAAACAAACTTCCATAATGCAATAAAATAGAGGAAATCCAATGTACAAGGAATGTTGCATGTTATTTGAAGATATTTTTGAGTGTCATGAGTCAAGACAAAGCATGAGATATTTTCATGTTTATCCTTTAATTCTTCCTTTTTTAATGGAGTCTCCTTCTTGGAAGGATAAAACTGGTGGTGAGTCCCATCTTCTACAACTTCAAGAGGAGATCAAATGTAAGGCTAAGAAGGTTGGTTGGTTACTTGGATTCTTTTGTATACCACCGAGTGTCAAGATAGCTATCTTTACTGCATACCGGCAAGGAAAGGTGGAATGAATTTATGATGTTGTCTCCAGCCAATATGAATCCTTATGTTGTTTTCCTGATTCATTTTCCTATGAATGGATGCTGCATCCGAAGCTGCTGTCTTGGCCTTGAATGTCACCCTAGGAGATCACATCCTTGATCTTTGTGTTGTCTTCCTTTTGGGCTTCTCTACTCGTTTTCAATTGATCCTTATGTAGTGATCCATCCTTCATTTGAGTGACAATGGCACGGATCATAGGCAATCCATATTACATACTGTCAAAATCATAAGCCCCATTAAGTGACTGGTGAGCTGCTACAAAAATCAAAATGGTTTGATCTTCGCCTCATAATAATCATTTAATAATAATGATGCAAGTTAATTTTTCAATTTGACCATTCATTACATGGCTGCCAAATTGAATAATAGTTTATCACCTCGGTAGTGGCTAATTTAACCCATTTATATTCTATATTTGAACATTCTACCATTTGCATGTTATGAATCCTTATCAAGTCTAATTCCAAAGTGTGTTTACTGTATTTTAAAATTTTTATTATTAAAACTAGGTGTGCAGCTATGTATATTTCAGACCGTCTAGGTGTCTCTGGATCCATTACTGGAGTTGATGTTGCCAGACATCATTTTGTAGCATGTTGAACGATGTTGTAGAAATATGCACTTGGAGATCGGTGCTGCCTTTTTGTTGCAAATGGAACGTTATCCTCCCTCTTACCTATGAAGATTCACATGGATTTAAAATCTAGTGATGAATGTTGAAAGGTGAGCTATAGTTAGAGTTTAGAAAATAAAATGCAAAATTTTCTCATGCATCTGCTTCCCGCTATAGGTAGTGAAAAAGTCAAATTCTATTCCACTTTGCCTCTTCATTTTGGATGTAATTGATTATTCATTTTGGGTTGATGATTGCGGAATATTACATGTAATTGATTATTCATTTTGCAATGTATAGACAGTTAATTACATGTAACAAGATTACATATTTTGTAGTGATTCATATGTGGACAATTTTGAATGCATGACTTCTTTAGTAACCAATTTGGAACTGAATCAGAACCGACCTGCTCTTGAGAGAATTGGATAGGGTAGGCTCCGGACCGACCCAGTCTAAAATAAGGAGGGTAGAGGTTTTTAAAAAATGGGTAAGGGTAGGTTCCACCCTTACCCGGACCTACACGACCTAAGTTGCACCCCTAGCATAAACCTCCCATCTAACACTAAATTTTGCTTTTACATGAGGTTTCCGTTCAATGTATAGATAAGATCGAAATTTGTACTTGAATAAATTTAAAAGTTATTCAGTCACGATAAAATCATATAACAACCGATCTTTTTCATAAATTGTACGTTAATTTTATAGGCGAAGTATATGCCAATTGTAGTAAATATAGTATATATTATATATGTAACATTTAATGCAACATATTATGGATATATCTATACACATTTATGTGAACACACATTATTCGATATATAACCCACCAAATGCTTAAACCAAAACATTAATAAATTTCAAGATAACTAACTCATCAAATTATCTTTCCAACAAGTTAAATCATATAACAAAAATAACTCTACTTGCAAGTTTCATCTAATAAATTTTACGATAAATAATTTATTTAGCATATTAAACCGCACAAAATACCCTACTTTCAAATAATTCTATCTAATGAATTTTTTTATTTATCCAACATGCTAATCTGCATAAAAATATTTTGCTTGCATAATTAAATCATACATTTCATTCTAGCTCCTCCTTCCAAATAGAAACAAATCACATGATGGATAATACACTAAAATAAATAATCCACTAAATACATCCCACAAAATATTTTGTACCACATAGATTCTATGAAATAAATATAATGTAAGGTCCACAAAATAAACTACAAAACTCTACTTGCATAATTCCATCAAATGAATTTTACGATAATTATTTATCCAGTAAATTAATCCACGTAAAAAATGTCTCTACTTGCAAATTATTCCATCTAACAAATTCCATCATAAATAAATATCATATCATTCTTTTATATTTAAAAGACTTTTACACAAACCTTTTAGGATGTGTTTGAAAAGTGATAGAATTTTTTGATGTTTTGATGTAAAAATTTTCAAAATAGTATAAAATGATATGATATGATAGGAGTAATAATGAAGAGCAAAGAAAATAAAGTTAAAATAGATAAATTCTTTATACGTGTAGATGTGTAAAATGATTTAAAGATAAGATAATTGTATAAGAGATGTAAATAAATAATTAAAAAATTACTTAGTTATGGAGAGCACAAAGTTTTAGGGGGCGTTTGTTAACATTAAAACTTTTTAGGACATGTTCATCAATAAATAAAACTTTTCAAGCCAAAAACTTTTTAATCTAAAACTTTTCAAGTAAAATTTTTTTTTAATCTAAAACTTTTCATTCTCTATAAGAACCCTATTTCTAATTAATTATTCATATTTTTCTATACAATTACTTTACATTTCAATTATTTCTATACAATTATCTATACAACTAATGGATCTATTTTAACCTTATTTTCTCTATGCCTCATCATTACCCCTCTCATATCACATCATTTTCTTCAATTTCAAAAATTCTTCTGTGTATTTGGAAAATGATAAAAAATTTTGTATAAAAGTTTTAAATTGAAGAAAAATGATATGGTATGGTAGGGATAAAGGGAATAAAGTTAAAATAGATATAATAGTTGTATATATAGTTATGCAGAAATGATTGAATAGTAGGATAATTATATAGAAAGATGTGAAAATATTATTAAAAATTATAATGGTTCTAGAGAGTGAAGATTTTTAGATTGAAAATTTTAACTTGACATTTTTTACATATTGTTAACATGCCCTTACGCTAAAATTTTTTCATTCAAAAGTTTTGTCATGTATCAAAAGCACCCTTAAATTAAAACTTTTCACTCCATAACTATTTTATTTTTAATTATTTTTCACTTTTTCTATACAAATGCTCTATTTTCTATTATTTCTATACAACTATTTATAAATCTAAATTATTTATTTTAACTTTATTCTTTTTAGTTCTTATGATTATCTTTATAATATCACATCAATTTCTCACATTTTGAAAACTTCTATATAAAATTTTTTATCAAAACTTTATCTCTTTCAAAACAACTCTTAATTTGAAAAGTTTTTATTGTTGAATAAACATACTCGTTACTACCCAAATGTGCAATACGTTAATTGATTATAATCAATTAGAGTGCATGTTGAAAAGTGAAAGTCATAGATCTTGATCATATGCTCCAGGTGCGCTTAGCTAGAGGTGGAAATCGGGGCGGGTTGGGACGAGTTAGGGTGTGCTCAACCTTGACCCTACCTTTTAAAAATCTTGTTGAACCCTTATGTTTATATCGGGTTGGGACAATGTTGGTTTGACCCTTATTTTTTCAATAGGTCTCGAGACAAACTTTGGGTCGGTATCTGGTCAATGGGTTAGTAAAAAATGCAAGGCAATTAGAATGATTTTAAAATTTTATGAAGGTATCAATTATAACGACATAAATATGCTAAATTTAAATATCGTATGCTTTGATTTATTACTAATCAGTCATGGTAAAACATCAATACTTAAAATAAAACATGAATATATATTTAACTTTATGAGAATAACTTAATAGAACGTACCTTATTTAGAATTATACTCGCAGCTTGAACATTTGAAAAACTAATTTCTTGGACTTATTCAATACCCTTTGTTGTTTACCTTCAATAAGAATACTATGGATGTTACAATGGAGCTTAAATGAAAATTATGTAAATATAATGTATGATAGCAATTATGCCTATAAAGTGCAAAGAATATTAACAATATTTTATGTGTTGTTATGATGTAAGTAATAGTTTAATAATTGGAGTCATTTGGAAACTAATAATAAGGTCATGTAAATTTGCGGTACTTAGTGTTGGAATCAATGGAAAATTAAGTACAATCCATATTTTGATGATTAACAACTCAATTTGAGATTGTATTGGGTACTAATGTGGTTCGCTTAAATTGGTTAAAGGTTAAAAACTTCGATTTTAGAACCTAGCAAATCAAGTCGCAAAGCCAAGTCGACTTAGCCATCGACTTGAGTGAAGTCGATACCCAAGTCGACCTCAAGATTGACTTGGAGAAAGCAAAAACTTCCAGTATTGAATTTGAGAACCAAGACAGGCGACGTCGCAGTCCAAGTCGACTCCAGCTGCAACTTGGGTAAAGTCGCAGACCTAAGCCGACTCCGCCATCGACTTCAAGTGTTCAAATCCTTCCACCATTGAAATTGGGGTAAGAAATAGGCGAAGTCGAAACCGAAGTCAATTTCGTATGCGACTTGGGTAAAGCCGCATTCCCAAGTTGACTTCATATGCAACTTCAGTGAAGTTGGACCCGAAGTTGACCCAGGCATCCAACTTGAGTCAAGCTGAAGATAAAGATAGTCCAGACAAGAAAATATTCATGAATTAATCATTCAAGATGATATATCATTCAAGGGAAAATCATTGGATACATCTATGGACTGCAAAATCAAGAAAAGCAAATCATTTTAAGTTCAAGGCCATGAAGACAAAGCTTTCAAGAAAAGATGAACATGCCAAGTTCTAAGTTTAAGCATTTAAGATCAAGGGTATTATTGGAAGAACAAGATATGAGATGAATGACAAGCAACCAGGATCACCTTCAAAGAAATCCAAATTCTATCATGTGCATACAGGAAGTGAAGTTACACCCGAAGTCGACTTCACCTACGACTTGAGTCAAGTCCACGACCAAGTGAACCTGAAGAGCAACCTGAAAACATGCTGGAGACTGAAGTCGCAACCGAAGTCGACTCCACATGCGACTTGAGTTGCAAGAAAAATTCTAACGTTGGAACATTAAATGCACGTCACCTACCTCCAAATGCTCGAATTTACTCCACCATTATAAAAGAGCATTCAAGTGGATGTGCTAGAGGTTAGAGAGAAAGCATTCATTGTGTTTACCTTCCACCCTCTCAAAGCATTAAGCGATCAAGATCAATTTCAAGTGAAGAACTTTGCTCCAACTTGCTGAAAGCTACATCACTGACCAAATCATTCTCTCAACAAGTTCTTCCACGAGCTGAAATCTTCCTACACAATTTGTAAAGTGTAGTTTCTTTTATTTGATTTATAATCTGTATTTGATAACTTGGTTTGATATTAGTGATTTGAACCAAGTAAAAGAAAAGTAGCATTGTGACTTGAGTGTGACTCATCACCTACTTTTGCAGTGTCTTATGCAAGCCTCCTAGAGCTGAAATCTAAAAGAGAGTTGCTGCTCTAGTTATATTTGACAAATACATTAGCGGAACCCAAGTCACAATGGGTGTGAGCTTGGAAGAGTGGAGTAGGGAAGGTTGCCCGAACCACTATAAAATGTGTCGACTGCTATGGTTTGCATATCTGCTTTTACTACTTTATTTCTCTCCATATTTTTCATTTGTTTTATTAAGGGGATTAAACTAAACAGGGAAAAATTTTCTATTTAAGTATAAATTTTAAAATACTCAATTCACCCCTCCCCTCTTTGGTAATAGCCATAAACTTGAGACCAACAAGTGGTATCAGAGCAGGTCTTTGAGTTTAAACCAAAGAGATCTTATATATGGCATCCCAACAAACTTCCACCCCTACATTTGCTGATGGCTAATCATTTACAAGGCCACCTCTATTTGATGGGAGTAACTTTGATTACTAGAAGTTGAGAATGAAACAATTAATCATGGCTATGGATATAGATTCTTGGATTACTATCCAAAACAGTGTTGTGTTACCTATTAATGAAAGAGTCTCCACATGGTCTGAGGAGGAAATTAGAACATTTAAAAGCAACGCAAAAGCCATGAACTCCCTCTTTTGTGCGCTAACAACATCTGAATATGATAGAATATCTTCATGCCAAACTGTTAAAGAAATATGGGACACTCTTACATCTATTTATGAGAGAACTTCTCAAGTCCAAGTGACGAGAAGAAATATTTTGATTGGAGAGTTAGAAAGCTTTTAAATGCTTGAGACTAAAAATATTTCTGAAATGTTTGCTAAATTTTTTAAAATTACTAATGCCTCGAAAGGTCTTAAGAAAGCTATTTCTGAATCTGAGCAAGTAATGAATATTCTAAGAACGCTACTTGAATCATGGACTCCCAAGATCACAACCATTGAGGAAGCAAAGGACCTCAATATACTATGGATTGAAGATCTCATAAGTTCACTCATGTCACATGAGTTGATAAAGAAGAGAAATGAGGAGCAACATAAAGGCAAAAGAGCTATTGTCTTAAAAGCTGCACAAGTTTCAGATTATTACACCTCATCTTCTCAAAATGACGATGAGGAGATAGCACTACTCATAAGACGATTCAGAAAATTCATGAGGAAAAAGAACTTCAAGAGCTTTAAAGAAAGAAATTCAAAGGAGAAAAAGAAAGAGGTTACAAAGTGCTTCTAGTGTGGTGGAATGGGGGACATGCAAGCCCAATACCCAACACCCAAAGAAAACAAAACAAGAGAACGAAGGAAAAAGAAGGATTGAGGCAAAATAGAAAATTTCAAAAAGATAAAGGAAGAGGCATGTACGTCAACGAAAAGACGTCCACAACATGCAGCTCCTTAAATAAAGAAAATGAGGTTGCAAATTACGTAAGGATTTGTCGCGTGGCTACAATGGAGGAAGATTTCAACCTATGCTTTGCAGCAATAGAAATCTTGAAGGATCAAACCACTTCAACAAATTGCACGAGTAGTGAAGAGGTAACCTTTAAGCTGAAATCTTTTTCTATTTTCTCTTCCATAAATGAAATGCTGACTTGGGAGAACTACAACAAGCCTATGATTCATTATATGAGGAAATAAAGAAATTGAGAAATAAGTTCATAATGAAGAAAAGACAATGTGATGCAGTAATTATTGTGAACGAAAAACTTACAGAAAAAGTTGATCATTTAACAAATGAAAAGAACACTTTGACAAGAGAGGTGAAAAAGCTTAAAACGAAAAATGAATCATTGAATGAATCACTTGCTAAGTTCTCTAATCCAGGGAAAGCATCAAAATATTTTTGAATATGACCTCCCAAAAAAATAATAGAGGACTTGGGTATTCTACATTTAAGAAGAGAGAAAGTAGCAAGTCTAATGCTCTAAGGACTTATAAAAACCATGCTAAACCAAAAATAAATCATGTTGCTTGGACCAAAAGACCAACTTAGGAACTTACTACCATATGGATTCCCACTCCAAGACTCCCGAGAGCTTATAATTTTGCAACAAGATGGGGGCACAAGGCATATCAATATAAAATAAGAAAATTACATGCCCTTAGTGCAAAATTGGTTTGGGTATCTAAAAGCAATGGATTTATGCCTTCAAGGGTAGATCAACGTAGATTCTAATGGTTAACTAAACGAAATGGACCCATAAAATGGGCACCAAAAAGATAAGCTCCATTTGACCTTATTTTACAGGTTTGTCTTAAAGCAAAGGCCAATAATATGTAGTTTATGGATAGTGGCTACTCAAGACATATGACAGGAGAAAAAGAGTTGTTCCATAAGATCAAACCGTGTAGTGAAGAAACAGTTGCATTTGTGAACAATGAAAAAGGTATAATCAAAAGTAAAAGAAATGTTTATAGAAATTCCAACGCATGTATTGAGGATGTACTATTTGTTGAAGGACTCAAACACAACTTAATGAGTATTAGTCAATTATGTGATAAAGGTTATAAAGTTGTATTTAAATCTTCTATATGCAATGTAGTTGATGATTATCACATAGTTTTTAATGGCAAAAGGCATGAAAATATATATTTGGTTTGTCCAAATGAACTTGATGGAAAATGTCTAATAGCCATAGAAAATGATTCATGGATATGACATAAAAGGCTTGGGTATATTAATATGTCAAATATCAAAACTCTGTGGAAAAAGAGCCTAGTGGAAGGGTTACCAAAGCTTAAATATAACAAGGACAAGATTTCTAAGGCTTGTCAATTATCCAATCAACCCAAGATGTCATTTTCCACCTAAAAGAAAATTTCAACAACTAGGCCACTTGAATTATTACATATGGATCTTTATGAACCATCAGACATTTTAACCCTTGGTAAGAAAAAGTATGTATTTGTAATTGTTGATGATTTTTCAAGATTCACAAAGATAATACTCTTAACTAGCAAAGATGAAGCATTTTCTATGTTTGTCATGTTTTCAAATTTGGTGCAAAATGAAAAACAAAATACAATTATTTCCATTAGAAGTGATCATGATGGTGAATTTGAAAATAAATGATTCATAGAATTTTGCAATAAAAAAAGAATTCACCATACATTTTCTGCACCAAGAAACCCCCGAAAAAATGGGGTAATTGAAAGGAAAAACAGGACATATTAGAACTATGCTAAATAAGAGTAAATTATCCAAAAGATTTTGGGGTGAAGCTGAAAATACAGTTTATCATGAATTAAAATGAGTTACCATTAGAGCAATCTTGAAAAAGACCCCATTGAACTATGGAAAGGAAGAAAACCAAACATATCATATTTTCATACTTTTGGATGTACTTGTTATGTGTTAAACAATGGAAAAATCAACTTAGGTAAATTAAATGTCAAAAGTAATGAAGCAATTTTTCTTAGTTATTCATCAAATTGCAAAACATATAGAGTCTTTAATAAGAAAAATCAAATAGTAGAAGAATCAATACATGTTGTCTTTAATGAATTTAATCAAACTCCGAGAAAGGAGGATGAGTTAAGTGATGCAAATGAGGCATCAAAGAACCCAAAGGTGGAACAACAAGAGCAACAAGGAGAAGCCAAAGCAAAATAAGAAAATTCCTAAGAGAAAAGGGAAAGTGAAGGTAATAATTCTTACAAACCTTCGACCGATTTAAAATTCAAAAATGATCATCTAATCGAGCAAGTTATTGATGATATTTATGAAGGAGTAAAAACTAAAAGGTCAAGACACAATATTTGTGGAGAATTTGCTTTTATGTCAAAAATTGAACCAACATCCATTGATCAAGCCCTTAATGATGAAAACTAGATCACCGCAATGCAAGAAAAGCTAAATCAATTTCAAAGAAACAATGTATGACACCTAGTTCCTAGTTCCAAAGATTACATAGTTATTGGCACCAAATGGGTCTTTAAGAACAAATTAGATGAAAATGGACTTGTGGTGAGAAACAAAGCTAAATTGATAGCCAAAAAATATTCCAAAGAATAGAAAATTGATTTTGAAGAATTGCATGCTCTTGTGGCTAGATTAGAAGTCATACGTATCCTACTAGCATTTGCTTCTCACGTGGACTTTAAATTGTTTCAAACGGATGTGAAAAGCACATTTTTGAATGGATACTTGAATGAAGAAGTTTATGTTAAACAGCCTCTGAGATTTGAAGAAAAAGATTAATTAAAATATGTTATCAAATTAACCAAAGAATTATATGGACTAAAACAAGCTCCACGAGCTTGGCATGAAACGTTAAGAAAATTCTTGATTGATCATGACTTTCAAAAAGGAAAGGTTGATACAACATTATTCATCAAGTATAAAGATAAAAATATTTTAATTGTTCAAATTTATATTGATGATATAATATTTGGTGCTACTAATGAAATTCTGTGTCAAGAATTTTCTGAGATTTGCAGAGTCAATTTGAAATGAGCACGATAGGAGAATTGAACTTCTTCCTTAGACTGCAAATTAAGCAACTAACGGACAGGATCTTCATAAATCAGTCCAAGTACGTCAAAGAAATGTTAAAGAAGTTCAGAATGCAAAATAGCAAAGATGCAAACATACCAATGAGTTTAACTATCAAGATCAACAAGGATGAAAATGGTAATCTATTGAACAAAAATTGTATAGAAGCATGACATGGTCTTTATTATATTTAACTGCTTTTAGACCAGATATTTTATTCAGTGTTTGTATGTGTTCTAGATTTCAATCATATCCTAAAGAATTGCATTTAATAGCTGTGAAAAGAATTTTTAGATATTTGATAAATACTACTAATCTAGGACTATGGTATCCAAAGGGGTCAACATTTGATCTAATCAGCTACTCAGATGTGGATTTTGCCGGTTACAAAGTAGACAGAAAAAGTACTAGTGGAACATGTCAGTTTCTTGGAAACATATTGGTTTCATAGTTTTCAAGAAAACAGACTAGTGTTGCTTTATCTACCACGGAAGACGAATATATAGCCGCTGGGAGCTATTGTGCCCAATTACTTTAAATGAAATAACAACTTAAGAACTATGGTGTTGATTATCATGATATTCCAATTAGATGTGCTAACATAAGTGCTATTTGTTTGACCAAAAATCCTGTGTTCCATCTAGAACAAAGAACATTGATGTGATACATCATTTTATTCGTGAACATGTTGAAAATCATGACATTTGCTTAGAATAAGTTAAAACTGAGGACAAATTGTAGACATTTTCACGAAACCATTAGCAAAGGAACCATTTTATAAAATTAGATATGATATGGGTATGATTGAGTTTGATCAGAAACATAATATGATAGGGGGAGCATTCTAGAAAAACCAAGTCAAGTAAGCTAAGTCGACTCCGGTCAGCCCAAGTCGACTTCACCAAAGTCAACTCCACAAAGTTGAAGTCGACTTCAGACAGGGTGAAGTCGACTCCACATGGGGTAAAGTTGACTTCGGTTAGGGCAAGTCGACTCCAGCGCGGCGCCACTTAGGATTCCCGCGCGATCCTCCTCTTCTTCTCTTCTTCCTTCCTCTTCTTTCTTCATTTCTCCTTCTCTAAAAATCCCTTTACAGCTCTTTCTTGCCCATTGCCCTCTCTCTAGTCACTCTCTGATTTTCGCTAGCCTAAGCTCTCTCTCTCTCTCTGATTTCTAGTCTCCCCCTTGGTTCCATTGTTGGAACTGTTTCTCAATCTGTCAGTCGCTCTCCGCCACTTTCGCAATTAAATTCGGCCACCATTTGTGCTTATAACCATTCCTAGTCCTCTTTTCTCAGTTTCCTCTCTTCCTTCTAAGCTATCCTAATTCTCTCTCTCAACTGCTCTTGTCCACACTCTCTGCTTCTTCTCGGTAGCCACTTCCTCTGTTCTCTTTTTGCTCTCACAGCTGCCTTTCTCTAAACCCATCTAAAGTTGAACCTATAGCACCTAAAGCAGTTGCAAAGCCTTCCAAATGGGCCTATCCAGATCATCTCGATCAAATACAGGCGAGTGGGTACCCCGTTGTGGTGCCCCAAACCGAGATGTCACTTCCTTACCTCAAGACCTTATTGATTAGTAAATGTAAATCATGATTGTTGCCCTGATCACGTGGCGAGTTCTTAATTGGATCTCGTTCAAAAAAATTTTTTTATCATCATTCATTTTCTTCATATTCTACATCATTCATCATACAAGCGACATTACACTTGTAATAAAATTTCATATTCTATTTCATAGCATCTCATCATCCTATTCTACAATAACATTTGCATTTTATACATGCATCTATACTAGCATTGGATCACATAGAACTTATAATTCTACATAAGTTCACATATACGTCAATATACCTTAGGATTTTAATCCATGCTATCCTATTCCTTATGGCCTACATGACTACCATCATATATCCTTCTTCATTGCTTAGGCATACATCCTCCTGAGTTTTTCGGTACATGTCTAAGGTTTCGAAAAACAAAATGTGAGTGACAACTCAGTAAGTAAGCATTTTATTATTAGGTCAAGACTTCTTTTAAAACTTTTTTCATTAAATATCTTGAACACCTTTTTATCTGAGAACATCCATATGTCCTAAAACATTATCGTAAAATTCCTTTTTTATAAGGACAGTTCTATGTCCTTGAACATTCTCATAAAACATCATTCTTAAAATCATTCACGAGCCACATCTAGGCTTGTTAAGGCAAAATATATGTGTTTCACTCTCTTTAATTAATTTTCTTTGGTTTTTTATGAACATTTCTAATGTTCCAAAACGTATACATAAAACTATCTTTCAATAGTGGACGATCTACGTCCAAAATATTTTTCTTCTTAAATCCTTTAGCCAGAAGGACATTCTCATGTCCTAAAATATCATTCACATAAGCCTTTTGGCAAATGACATTTCTATGTCCAAAAATATTTTTCATCATAAAATTCTTTAGCCCAAAGACATTTGATATCTCAAAACATTTTTAACATAGCTTTTTTTAGGGATGGACATTCGTATCTCCTCAAACACTTTTCATTTAAATACTTTAACATTGGACATTCTCATGTCCATAAACGCTTTTCATTTAGGCTCTTTAGAAATTGACATTCCTATATCAAAAACCAAGTTTCACATAAATCCTTTTCATAATCTCCATCTTGGGGCTTGTTTATAGCAAATAAGGCAAATAAAATACATAAACCATTTTCATAAATGCATTTGCATCAAAACATTTCCTTTCATTCTTGTTATTTACACTTTTATGTAAAACACCCTATTTTTAGGGTAATCATTTCATAAAAATCCCTTTAGGATAACTTTCATAAAAATATATTTTCATGTCCAAATTTTTGGCTTTTCAAAAGCAAAATATAAGCAAGTGCATTTCTCTCCATCCAGTAGTGACACTTAGCAAGTGATCATGCTAACTTTTGGAATAGAATCCTTAACAACACGCTAGGCAAGCAGCTGTTCATTCATCCTGCTCCCATCTCAAGGAGGGCGCTGCTGGCACTCCTGTCATCCCTTAGCAACTTGGCCTTATGTAGAGTGGGTCCCGATCATCCCGACCGTGCTCTACAACCGGCCTATTCCTTGTACTGGTGCACCATACATCATCCTGATAGACCGTAGTTCGTTTGGTTTAAAGTATCACAAACCGCAGCCCATGACCTTTTAAACTGAGATCACAGACCTCAGTCTGCATCCATAACTTGAAAACCATCACAGAGAGAAGTCTGAATCTTTTTAAAACAAATCATTTGGAAAACAAACATATCATAAAACATAGTCCGTGTCAACTTGTAAGCGAGCACACCCACTTTAGCAAGTTATCATTTGAAATCTAATTTTAGGATAACCTTTCTTAAATTCTTTTAGAAGAATTTTGAGTAAAATATTTTGATAAATATTTAAATCGTTTGAGAAACAATACTTCTTAAAAACCCTTATAATAAAGAATTTCGAAACTTTTGGATTTCTAAAAATAAACCATATATTTTTCTAATATTTTCTTAGTTTCCATTTCAGGGCCTTTTGCTTACAAAAGTTATGCAATTATACCATTCCCTTATCCATAACCTAAAAATTAAATTATTGTCCACATACCTACTATACTATTTTTACATAAAGGAAAATTGCACAGTCTTTTGCATGTCATTTAGCAACCTGAAATTAAACCATTTTATGAAATCACTTATTAGGTTGGTCATCCTTAAATCTCATTTAACAATATTCGTATAAACATTTTTGAAGACATTTTCATCATAGATTTCCTTATCTAAAGGAAATCAAAATTTTTTGAATATCATTTTAAAACGTATGGACTCTGTCCAAATCATTATTTATACTTAATTATCATAACATAAAAAAATAATCTCTTTTCATAAATTAAATCATTTTTTCTTTTTCTTTGATAAACTTAGCTATTTATCATAAAATATCATAAAACATCATAAGAGAATACCAAATCTTATCTGTTAAAAATTACTTTGTGAAAAAGGGAAAAATGCCCTTTCTCTTATAAAATACATTTGAAGCAACATCATAAAGAACTTGCTTACTTAAAAGCAAATTCCTAAAACTGACAATATAAATCGATAAAATCCTTTAAAATAATCGTCATGAAGAACTTACTTACTCATAAGCAAATTTCTCAATTCGATTAACATAAAGTGTTCCCAACCTTGGCAACACTTGTGATAAATTATTTATCTTAAAAACTGTCGCTTGCTTCCCATCAAGCAAACCTTAAGGCTTTTCATTAAAGTAATCCTGTTCCAAACTTATGACCTTTTATTAAAGCCGACATTTTCAAAACTTGTGCTTGCTCATTCGTTAAAATATTGACATAATCATCATTTCAACATGTAGAGAAAAATCCATAATTTAAAAAGTTTGCTTGCTTGCCTGAGATCTCCATAATCCCCTTCTTCCATTCTTTTTCTTTGCCTTTGCCTAAATAAATGAAAATAATATTTCATTTATTTACATCAACTTCAAATACATAAATCCCTTAGGTTTTTCAACCTACATAAATCCATTTGGACTAGCTTAACCCACTTGTCTTTCAAGTCAGGTATTCATACGTATCATAACCTATACATATCAAATCATCCATTTATTCATTTTAATACCCTTATATAGGGTAAACTTACATACATGTAATAATCATTCATTAAGTCATCATTTGGAGGTTCATTACTTTCATTTACTATTTTTAACATATTTTTTATTTTTCATACAATGGTGCTATTTTAAGCACTTAGGGTGTGTTTGGTTAGAGATAAAACTTTTGATGAAAAGTTTTTGGAGTAGAAATTGTCAAATCAATAGAAAGTAATATGATATAATAGGAGTAATGATGAGGAGTAAAGAGAATAAAGTTAAAATAGATAGGTTAGTTGTATG
>JAXCLR010000092.1:32008835-32021509 GCA_035584095.1 Annona squamosa
TAGGATTTAGAATTTTGTTTTGGGTTGGGTAGTATGTATTTTGGAATCATTTGTTGTATAACATAAACTTGAATGAAGGCTCCATTGTCCCCATTTTCATCGGCCTGCACCTGCCCTATTTTTCTAGCCTATCCCACTTCCTATCCCATCATAGACTTCCAATTTCATAAGTCTCGCTTCCATTACATGCCATTTTGATGCCTTAACAAAAAGGGAAAGAGAGAGTAGGATTTAGAATTTTGTTTTGGGTTGGGTAGTATGTATTTTGGAATCATTTGTTGTATAACATAAACTTGAATGAAATATGACACGAATTTGACTGAAAATTGCTTTTGGTGCAAACCGTATGACTTGGAATGAACTACAGATGTGGAATAAATATGCTTACATCATATGCAATAATATGTCACTTGAATGTAATATGTCATTTTGTGTAACTAACATAATATGTCAATTCAAAATGTTAAATGGAAGATAACTATTTCTTATATACAAAAATAAATGGTTTATTTCAAATTGGTTTTGTTAATCATCAAAAAGGGGGAGATTGTTGGAATCTAAGGTAAATTAATAACAATCCATATTTTGATGATTGATGACTCAATTTGAGAAGTATTAAATACTAATGAGGTTGCTAAGTGATGCTAAGGTATATAAAATTAAAGTTCAAAAGATAGTAGATCAAGTCGCAACCCTAAGTTGACTCAGGCATCGACTTAGGTCAAGTTGATATCCAAGTTGACTCCAAGATTGATTTCAAAAACCCACAAATCGATAGAGCTGAAATATGGACTCAGAGATAGACGAAGTCGCAATCGAAGTCATCTCAGCATGTGACTTAGGTGAAGTCGCAACCCCAAGTTGACATGACCTATGACTTCGGTGAGCCTCGACTACGGACTTTGAAAATATCAGAGTTAAATCACACTTCAAGTCAACTCCGTTATGCGACTTAGGTGAAGTCGCATCTCAAGTCGACCCGAGTTTGCGACTTGAGTGAAGTTGGCTTCAAGTTGACCCAGACCTATGACTTAAGTACAAAGCAACCTTATATTGTCTCGGAGATTCTTTGAGATGGAAATCGAAATCAAGAAGAAATAATAATCATGAATAAAGGCCACTAAAGAGGATTTCTTTCAAGCAACTAATGTATTGTACAAATCAACCATCATAATACATATTAAGGATAACAAATGAAGATCCAAGAACTTGAAAAGTGAAGAAAAGAAGGTTATACACAATATGTAGATCACAAACAAAGCATTGAAGTTCCAACAATACATATAGATGGTGAAGTCGCATCCGAAGTTGTGGCGCTCGAGCTCGAGCATCACAACCATACTGTAAGATCTATCGATTGGTAAACATGATCAGGATTGTTGCCCTATCACGTGGCAGGTTTATTGGATATTTATCTAATTAATCCTAACTCCTTAGGAGTTTATATCGTTCCACTTGTTTAAACATTCCATCAATTGCCTTTTTAGGCCAATAAACCATTTGAGAATTACACATGTCACCTCATAACCTTCATACTTAATCATATCATGATATTTCATGCCTTAGTATTTATCCATAAAAAATTTTTGTCAATCCGTAGGCATAAAAAATAACATAATCCTTCTACAACATTGAATAACAATTTAATTGTTATCATATATTGTAGAAGGATTATATTATGTTTTATGCCTATGGATTAGCTAAAAATTTTCATTGATAAATGCTAAGGTATGAATTATCATGATATGATTTAATATGAAAGTTATGAGATGACATGTGTAATTCTCAAATAGTTTAATGGCCTAAAAAGGCATTTGATGAAAAGTTGAAACAAGTGCAATGATGTAAACTTCTAGTAGTTTAGAATTAAGTGGATAAATATCTAATAAGCCTGCCGTGTGACAGGGCAACAATCCTGATCACGTTTACCAATTAATAGATTTTGGATTAAAGTTATGACGCTCGGGCTGGGGTGCCACAGAGGATGGTATCAAAGCATGGATTGGTAAATAGACGTGGAAAACTTTCTAAGTGTGAAAATTGATAGCATATGATGCTAGATATGTGATAAATGATGAAAGAGATAGATTGAAATTATATGACATATACAATATGTATTGTCTTTATTGTGTCTAATTATGATGTAATAATATGATTATTTAAGGAAATATAGCTGGTTTGCTATGTTTCACAATGTAGATGATATATGAAAGAAGAATGACAAAAGTATCAAATAAGATGAAAAAGGTGATAAGGAAAAGCAACCTTACACCATGAAAAGAGAAAATAGAAATGAGAAAGGTAGAAAAAAGGAAATTTTGCTTCTTAAGATAGCAAATGAATGTATGATGTTTGATAATGATATTATGAACATAGAAGTGCATTTGATTTTATTCATATGCTAAGTGTATATGAAAAAGGAAAGGTCATTGATCTTTTGAGATTATATAATTGATTATGTATGATATGAATTGTTTTATGATAAGAAATGCTATTGTCATGATGTTACGTGTTGTTTTCTACAACATGCCTAACACTTTAGCGTTTGATCAAGGGGAAGACAATTATGAATGATGAATTTATTAGTCAACAGGGAATATGAGAAGCTGGTAGCAGATCTAAGCGACCAAGGCAGAAAGGACAAGTAAGTCCAAGAACTAGTCAATGATGAACAAGTATAAACCCTGAGTCAAGATTTGAAGGTACTGCTAGTATAAGTAATAACTCCTACCCTAGTACCCAAACCTTTAAGGATTAATGATACTATAATAGAAGCAAATGGGAAGGTTATCAATGCCTTTCTAACTCAGCATCCACCTGAGTACTTAAGTGAATTAGATCATATTCAGGCGAACTAGTGGATGACTAAAATCAAGAAGTTCTTTAAAGTTTTTCTATGAAGCAAAGATCAGGAAGTTTTATGTATCACCCAATTGTTGATTTGGGAATGCTTATGAATGGTAGAAAACCCTGATGGCTACCATGCCATAACCAAGGAAAGTAACATGGTAAATTTTTATGGAAGAATTTAATCAGAAATATCTTCCAGTAAGACACTAGGATATAACACATGATTGAAAGTGAACATGTACAATCAAGGCAAGGACAACTTGACCCTAGAATTAAGGAACCTAGTGTAGGGAAAGAAAGGAGTAAGAAAGGCTAGCTCGACCAAAGCTAATCATAGCTACCAGTTGATACAAGTCTCTGCAAAATTATTGCAGACAAGTATAATAAACCATGTTGCGTTAGCATGGATGGAAGGAAAATAATGATGATAAGGGTGGTAACGTTAATGTTGATCCTCCTGCGTGGTCCGATACTAGTACTATTACCAAGGAACCCTATGATGAATGGATTGAAAATATGAAATTAGACCCTAAATTAAATGTTAATTAAGGGGTTTAATCAACTGAATAAGGACACAAGTTGCTGACTTGAAAAATTTGAAGAAACATCCAAGTTATGTGTTGTAAGATGGATGTATGTGGAAGGCTAAGCATGGATAAGTGGTACATGACTTATATAAATTGCTAAAAACGTAAATATGCATGAATATGTGATGAAATGCATAAAGATGTTGCTGTATGAAATTATTTTCAAGTTATTTAAGGATAACCATTCCTTTACTTCAATACATGTTGAAATGTTATTTCAATTATGGTAATGAATTGCTTACTGTTTCGCAATTATTCATAAAAAGTGATGAAGTATGGATTTGAAATGATGTTTAAAAGGGATGGTGCAAAGAATTCTCTACATGAGAATGACAAGATGTCATGTGTAAGAGGTATATAACGTCGGAGTGACTAAAAGTCATGCATGGAATGAAAATCAAGCAAGCTAGTCAAGACAGAAGTAGGACAAGGAGTCTGCCCTTAACATTGCCAAGTCAGAAGGTTCGACGCTAAGGATGGAAAGGATCATGTTATGAAAGAATATTTCTTAAGCTAGTGTACCCTCACATGAAGGATTATATCATGAATGGAAATTATGCATTTGGACATCAATGTTTATGAAATGCCCAAAAATTGGGATTAAACTGGTTTACATTGTTGGTCCTGAGTTAATGGCAATTACCCAAGAGGGGAGGGGTGAATTGGGTATTATGAAAATTTAAAACTTAAACAAAAACTTTACCCTGGATTAATCTAGTCCCCTTTATGAAGAAACAAAATAGAAAGCAATATAATGTAGAAGTAGAAATAAAAATCAATACACAAGATTTTATAGTAGTTCGAGCAACCTCCCTACTCCACTCTTCCAAGCTCACGCGTCTTGTGACTTGGGTTCCACTATTGTATTTCACAAATACAACTAGAGTGACTGCTCTCTTCTAGATTCCAGCTTTAGGGGGCATCAACAACTCTCAGCACAAGTAAGTAATGAGTTCCACTCCAATCACAAACTACTTTGCTTACACTTGATCTTAGTTTCCCAAATTAAATCAAGTTCAATACAACAAGTAAAAGTAAAAGAAAGTTTCTACACGTTACTGTTGTGTAGAGACAGATTTGGCACAGAGAAGAACTTGTACAGCAATGTTGATGAATTAATAAGAAGTTCTTGGCAGTTTGAAAGCAAAGTTCTTCTTCTAGATGTTTGGCTCGATCACTTAAATCTCTTAAAGATGTGAGTTATGCTCATTCAATGATTCTTAGCTACCCTCCTCGTTCATATTGAATGCCTTTTATAATTGTGGAGGGAATCCAAACGTTTGGAGGTACGTGGCGAGCATTTAATGCGCCAACGTTCGAAATTTTTCGACCGTTGCGACCCAAGTCGCAGGTGGAGTCGACTTCGGGTGCGACTTCGCCCAAGTCGCAGACAGAGTCAACTTCGGGTGCGACTTCACCTGTTCGCAACTTCTTCAAGTTCCAATCTGGGTCGACTTGGTCCTTGACTTGACCCAAGTCGTAGGTGAAGTAGACTTCGGGTGCGACTTCACCTCGGCTGCTTGCTCGATGAACTTAAAACCTTCAGAGATAACTCTGATTACTTGATTTTCTTCATATTGATTGTCCTCCCTTGATTTATATCTCTTTGGAACACAGTGTGATCATTTTCATGGAGAGCCTTTGGATTCCTTTTCTTGAGTTCTTGAGAGTACTTGAATCTTTGGAATCATTTCCTTGCTTGAATTCCTTCATGTTTGGTTGTTCTTCCTTTAAGACTATTTATAATTCTTTTATCTTAAACACATTTGACTCCATGTTTTGAGTCTTGAGTCTTTGAGTATTGGAGTGCACAAGAGAAGTCCAAATGCATAATCTTGATTCTCCATGAGAAATATGCAACTTTGCTTTGGTCTTCACTTGATCCTCATTTGAATGTTTGAGTTGTCTTTGACCTTCATTTTCTTTTGAATCTCTTGAATCTATCATTGAGTTATTTTTATCTGCATGTTTCAGTATTGAAGTCGAAGTCGGAGTCGACTTGATCTGCGACTTCACCCAAGTCGCATGTGGAGTCAACTTGGGATGCGACTTCAGCAGCCCCTGTTCTTGATTTCAACTCTGGACAGAAATGACGCCTCCAAGTCGCTACCGGAGTCGATTTGGTTTGCGACTTCACCTCAAGTCGCAAGCGGAGTCGACTTGGTATGCGACTTCGGCACATCTCAGTCTTGATTTCAACTCTGGAAGAAAATGACGTCTTGAAGTCGCTGCTTGAGTCGACTTGGGGATCGACTTAGCCTAAATCGATGCCTGAGTCGACTTGGAAATCGACTTGACTTGTCATGCTTCATATTCTTCAAATTTATAACCTTTAATCATTTCCACAAATATGTTAGTAACCAAAACTTACTCAAATTGATTTGTTAATCATCAAAACATAGACTTGGCTTATTTTTCACATCCAACATACATGACTAGTTTAAATGAAAGGTTTACAAAGGTTTATGAAAAGGTTTCTGCTCTGTAGGTAATTGATAACTTGCTAAGTGTCTCCTACCGAATAGAGAAAAATGCTTTTAAACAATGTTGCCTTTAAAACGAATTACTTGAAAACCCTATAGCTTGCTTATTGAGTTTCGACTCATGTTTTATTTTCCAAACCCAAAGACAGGTGAAGGAAATGAGGCAAGGAGCACAGGTGGAGATTCAAGGATGAATGAATTTTTATGAGTTACTTATGTATGAACCTAAGGGTTGAATGGTTATATAAATGATAATAATTAAATTGTTATTCGATGTTGTAGAAGGATTATGTTATGTTTTATGCCTGTGGATTGGTGAAAAATTTTCATGGATAAATGCTTAGGTATGAATTATCATGATATGATTAAGTATGAAGGTTATGAGATGACATGTGTAATTCTCAAATGGTTTAATAGCCTAAAAAGACATTTGATGTAAAGTTGAAACAAATGGAATGATATAAACTCCTAAAGAGTTACGATTAAGTGGATAAATATTCAATAAGCCCGTCGTGTGACAGGGCAATAATCCTGATCATATTTACTAATCGATAGATCTTGGAGTAAGGTTGTGACGCTCGAGCTAGGGCGCCACAGAAGTTGACTCCACCTATGACTTGGGTCAAGTTCAAGACTAAGTCGACCCGAGCACGGAACTTGGGTTGGAAGCTAAAGACTGAAGTCACATCCGAAGTCGACTTCAGTCTGTGACTTGGGTGAAGTCACACCCAAAGTTGACTCCATCCTACGACTTGAACAAAATCGCATCTTAAGTCAACTCTAAATGCGGCTTAGCTCACAACGGTCGGAAAAATTCAACATTTACGCATTAAATGTGAGCCACCTACCACCAAAAGTTCGAATTTACTTATCATTATTTAAGAAACATCAAGTGAACATGAACGCAGTTGGAAAAATATTGAATAAGCTCACCTTCCACTCTCTCTAGCAATTAAGTGATCTATAAGAAGTTTCAAGAAGAACTTTGCATTTAAACTACCGAAAGCTGTACTGCTCCATCCACAACTGCTTTTACAAGTTCTTCTAAGCACTCAAATCTGCCTACAAAATCTACAATATGTAGATCTTTTGTTCTTTATTAATTACTTGTTTTCCCCACTTAGTTTGGTAGTGGAGACTAAAATCAAGCAAAGGCAAAGTAGAGTGTGATCGGAGTGAAACTCGTCACCTACTTATGCTGAGATTATATATGCCCCATAAAGCTAGAATTTAGAAGAGAGCCGGTACTCTAAACTGTATTGATAATATAATAGTGGAACCGAAGACACAATAGGTATGTGCTTGGAAGAGTGAAGTAGGGAAGGTTGTTCGAACCGCTATATATTGCTCTCTTTGCGTGGTTTGATTGTTTGTGTTTTATCTTTCTACTACACCCACTCATTCTAACTCACTTGACATTTCATCAAGGGGATTAAATTTACAAGGGGGAAAGTTTCTAATTAAGCACAGAATTTTTAATTACCCAATCCACCCCTCCCCTCTTGGGTATTGCCATAAACTCGGGACCAACACCATTTACCTTCTATAAATGTAATTTCTAGTTCCTTGAACATCAAATTTTCATAAACAAGTTCTAAATCAAGTAAAACTTTCGAAAATCATCCTATATACATAATTGAACATATTCTAATTCATCAACTCTAAAAACAATGTATAAAAATGGTTCAAAAGTTTAAAGTTCAGTTTGTACATAGATTTGACCTAGTTTGAGATCTATCTTGACATGCTTGTTTGAAAATCTTTTTTCAATTTTGATTGCTTTGAAATTTGAAGCAGTTCTTAACTATATATGGCACTTTAATTATGCTGAGTTTCATAATTTTTTGAGTTCATTAAATAGTTCGAACGCTTTGTTGAATTTTCTGCTGTCTTTTACCAGGCAACCCTGTTTATATGCATTTTTCAATGGTATATTATTTCTATTTTGACAAACTATCCTCTCCATCTTAAAGTATATATATACATGTTACTTTGTGCCAATTTCTACATTATGTGGACTTCATTTAGCTATGATTTGACGAGCTACGTATATATCTAATTAAATGCTCATTTTAACACAAGTATATGTGCCGATTAAGTAATAAAGAGTGAGTAGAGTATTGTTCCCACGAGAATTGTGTTAAACGGATTAGCACCTTAAATATCAATTGTCTAAGTGAATTGGTAAAATAAATGAGAGTTTTCTTTTAAAGAATTGAATTAAATTAAACTAAACAAAGCAGTAAATGACCAGAGTGGGATAGATATTTCTGAGATTGCCTTGAAATGATTAAGATAGGTAGGAATATGAAGTCATCGAATCATAGCTATGTCATTTGGTCCTAATTAAGTTAGTTGTGCAGAGATTACTAATCTAGGTTCATTCATATTCATATATGGCTTCCAACACATACAAACCTAACCAAATTTTAGTTATGTGCAAGTTTTAGTTATGTGCTATGTTCTCATGCATACAAGTAAAACCAGTTTGATAACAATATAACTTAATCATGATTACACAGGATTAATAGCTATATTCCTATCCATATTAACATCTAACAGAACATAAGCTAGAATACTTGTGCCTTATATATGGATCTTATTCAAATCCCACTTTTCCAAGCATGAATCTGAATATTCGATCAATCCACAAGGTTGTAAAGCTTGTAAACGCATTAAGCACGATATATAAGGGTAATCTCAAGTAACAAAAGTCACAGCACAATAATATTATCAATTCAAGCATAAGAAAACCAAATAACATAGACTATGAGTTCAAATCCTACATATTTCCCACCATAGGAAGGTTCGGCCCATAAACATGACTTCAATTCCCATTAAAATCAAGTTACAATCATCTCAAGCAAGGAGAATAACAAATAGAAAGAGATAGATGAGAAGAGGAGATGAAACTCAATGGATTTGTAGTGATAGCTTGGATCTCCACATGCTCTTCTCTCCTTCCTTGAAGGTTTTGTGTTTCTCCCTTTCTCCACAGCAGTCACTCCCTATTTTGGTCTCTCCTCTATGGCTTGCGGAACTCCCTTGCACGCAGCCCTAGGTTTCTATTTATAATGGGTAGCTTGCGTAGCACATGTGCAGAAACCCACATGCATACGGATGAGTAGGGGCGCCTAGGCGCCAACTCCCTGTGTGCTGGGTAACTTGGAAACCTTTTTGGAAATCCTAGGACTTCATACCTTGGTGCTTAGGTGCCAACTCCCTAGAAGCTACTAGTTGCTGGAATATATTGGAGTTCTGGCAAGGGCATGTAGGTTGGCGCCTGGGTGTCATCCACCTGCCTCATGACTTGGTTTTGATTTGCATCCGTTTCAATTGCATTGCTTGTAATTCGCCTGTCCTTCCTGCAAAAATTACATAAACTAAATAAATAGACTAAAAATGCCTAATTTATGCTAAAAATGCATAAAAACTAAATAATGCTCCTAAAATGCAAAGCGAGTGAAAATTAAGCTAAATGAATGCAAACTATGCCTAATCTCTTGGACTAATGCACAAATATAGTCTAAAATGGGCCATGATAACTCACAATTTTACGAGTTATCATGATTCAGGACTCAAAACAACAAAAAATTCAACTTGAAAGTGCACTTTCAAGGCTATGAAAGGTGAATTTTGTAAATCATTGAATTTTTTCAATTTAACACTAGATTTGTGCTAAATCTAGTTTGTCAATTTCATATCTAATTTGTTTTAATGCTTACTTGACATGAGATCATGTTATTCCTCAAAATGGGCATTGGATGGCAAGAAGCATGTGTATTTGCAATGATAGTGTAACTTTATCTTCAACTTTCTTATAGGCTGGTCATTCAAGTAGGCTGGTTTTGGTCATTCAAAATCTCTTACTTAATAGTTCTAGTCTTTATCTATAATGCAGACTTTTCCAAATGAAGACAGTAACAACATGATTAAGAACACTCAACGAATGATGTGACCACTCAAATGATGGATTTTAATAAAGCCAAATGGAATTGCTCAATGATACAAAGTTAACATTAGTCGTTATTTGGTGCACTATGTTTCCATGCAAACTTTATAGGAAAATTTTTGGCTATTAAGTTGCCCCTAGATGTTAGAAGAAGTGCTCTGCTCATTTTATAGTATTTTTTAATTAGAAATTTGATGGCTTTGTTTATAACTTTTCACCCTTCTTTTCTCTACTTCATTTGAGAGTTGTTGTGTCTATAGCCTAATTTTGATCTACTTTATCTATTTTATAGATGTATGCCACTCAAATGTCACATTAATTAATTTCGGGGTTAGGTAGACAACATCCGTATTGCATTTGAATGGTGCCTTCTCTTCCATGTCTACCATGGATTGCTTTTTGCCAACCAAGCTTGTTTCCATCTTGATTATGAATGCAAATCATGAATTAATATTTACTGCAATTGAGATAACTGCCTAAATACAAAATTTTGTAAGGTAGGAACCTCCCAAATCCTAAAATTACTAATTCCTCAGTATGTTATTTCAGGAAATAGAAATATCCAAAGAGTTTTTTAATGTCTTCTTTCAGAATGGCTTTATCCATTCATGTTGTATGCTATATAAGTCACAAGCCACAGAAGTGTATGTGGATGACCCTTGCAGACTGTTGGTTTGCTTGTGATTAGTTTTTCTTCCAGGTCTTTCACAGTTCTATCAGGGAGAGTTATAGAAATATGACTTTAAATAGTGAATAACACATGCATCTATCTTTTTTCTTTGTTTCAGTCATTAAGAGGAAAGTTGAAGTCCTTGATTCGAAAGGAGAACAGTTCATGGATCCATAAAAGGCGGAGTGCATGTGTCATTTAGCTAGACCAAAATACATGGATTCTTGAATACTAGCAAAGTTCATTCTTCAAAATTCAAGGCCAATATAGCAATTTTGGAGTTGCTGAAATTCAGAGTTCAACGGCATTGTATCAGCTTGTTAGTTTTCCTTATCATGAAGAGTCTTGGCTGCTGGTTTGTCTAATGTATTTTTTAAAGATCGTCGAGGACCATTCACCTAGCCCATGGAGTGTTTTAACTTACTTCAAGACTTAAGGGAGGCGACTTCTCTATCTCTGTTCACATTTTTTATGTACTCACTCTTTGTAAAATTGGGAATCAATTTAATTCTAACTAATTTTTTATGGCTAATTTTAACTGAATTTTGAGAGTAGCTTATTCCATGATTTGCTACTTCCAATGAGGAAATATTGAAATTTGGTGTTTCTATTAAGATGGACATCACGGTAGTGTTGCAGGCAGCAATGCGGAAGATACAGATATTGAGAAAGTGAGATGAATGTAAGAAAATTATTTGTTCTATGTATTAATTTTAAAATTATTAATTCAACATTTAAACTCTAAAATTATTAATTTATAACTATCCTATAGATTATTATAATATTTTGATACACATGTAAAATCGTAGTATTTTCTGTGATTTACATATAAAATTATAATAGTTTGCAATCATTTGTGAGAAAATGAAAATAATTTTGAGATAAATAATTTAAAATACGAACACAAGATGCGTTCACATGACTATTATGTTATTTTCTTCTTAATTATAATTATTTTTATCAATGATACAAGGAGCCAAATGGAATTTGTGCAAAATGAATTTCATGTTAATTTCCTGAGTACATAATAATTTTGAGTCTGTTCCTATTAAAAAATAAAAATTTCTTTTCCAACGAATAATTTGTTTGATCCATTAAAAATGGATTTCACATGTCCCTTATATTAATTTCTTTTTTACTTGTTATTATTCTAGTCAACTATATGGGGAGCCAAATGGAATTTAATGCTTATTATTTAAACATAATAATTTTGAGTGCATCCTCATTAATAAAAATATTTTTGAGATAAGTAATTTATATTACTCATTGAATAGTGCTTAAATTTATTTTTAAATACAATTATTCTTGACAATGATACAGGGAGCTACATGGAATTTTTGCAAAATGAATTTCATGCTAACTATTGAGTAAATAATAGTTTTGAGTCTATTTGTGGCGCCCCGAACCGAGGTGCGTAGAAGCCTTACTTTGGGATCGTTTTGATTGGTAAACGTGACTTAGGATTGTTGCCCTGATCACACGGTAGGATTTTTTTTTTCATCAATACATGGAAAATTTCCATCATACGTCTAACATGAAATATATTTCACATATCATAGTTATAAACCCAAAACTGTTTCATAAAGCAAAAATATTCATTTTCATCTCCAATTATCATCATGGTTTTTACATAAAGTTTACATAAACATTTAAAAACTATATAACCCTTGGCATGCTGCCTTCATCATCATTTCCTGTCTGTCGTTACAAGAGCATGGGTGAGTAATAATACTCAGTAAGCAAGTTATACATAATTTTTCAACTATTTTCATGCATTTCATAAAATGCAAATGCGATGCATACATAGCATTCATGACATTCCTTTGGATGCGATGCTAGCTAGGTGCCCATCTCATACATGCTCCCATTTCAGGAAGGTCGCCGCCGGCCTGGGCCTATTAAGCGACTTGGCAATAGCGTGGGGGACATCTGGTCCGCTTACTACCTCGACTAAGGCCTATTCCTTGTGCACATGCCGGCATGATAAATCATTAACAATTTCACAAAAAATATTTAATAAATAATTTCACCAAACGAACTTCAGTTCATGTAAAGCAGTTATAGATATGGCCAACCTTAAATAAATTTCATAAAGCAACTTGCAAACAATTTCAAGCATTTTGGAAATAATT
>JAXCLR010000092.1:32033695-32065856 GCA_035584095.1 Annona squamosa
AAAGAACGAGAAGCCGCCGGCTCCGGAAAATGCAAAGCAGGAGGAGGAGAAGAAGCCGGATCCAGCGCCCGTGCCTGCTCCATCGACGGAGAATCTCCGAGCTTGCTGTGGTGTTTCAGATCGGGAAGGGTTGAGATTCCGAGGCAGAGAAAAACGAACCCAGCAGTGCGTGCAAGCCACAGAGAGAGATTCTCTGCCTACGGAGAGAAAAAGTGCAAAAGAAAGAAGCCAGAGCGCAGGAGGATTTCGCGCCGAAAAAGCGGTCGTCGGCCGCGTGGTAAGAAGATCGCACTTGGCCATCATGGAGGAACGGGAATGAGTTCAATGGAAAGCGGGAGAATGGCGTTCCGAAGGGGAAACAACGTTTTCACCTGGCCCGACGGCAGCTGCTACGTTGGGAGCTGGAGCAAAGACCCCGACTGCCAGCCGAACGGAACTTATTATCCTGGCGGGAACGGGAAGGATATTAAACAACTTCTGAGCCCCACGGATTCCCCGTTCGAGTAGGAATACAGTAATTGTCCACTGCGGAAGAGGTCGTCTTTAGATGGGGATGCGAGGGGGAGCGTCACAGAGCAGAATAGTTCCGCGAAAATGCACATCGCAAAATAGAGTTCCGCGAGAAAGCGGTTCCGCGTGAGTGCAGTTCTGCGCGAATGCAGTTCCGCGGGAGCTTGCGTCCACAGCCGCGGAACTTGCAACGAGACCCGGTAAATGCCTATAAATAGCCGCATTCGGCGAAGGCAAAACCACAGCGAGGACGGGTGAGAACTCATTCGAGTACTCAACCGGGACAGAGTTCTCTCGCGCTCAACGAGAAGAGAATCTCCAGATATTTTCTTTTAGTTAAAAAAAAAAGAGAAAGTTTTTTTTTCTTATATATATATATTATTTTCAAAAAAATTACTTTTTCCAACGTGGATATTCCTCGACTGGCGGGTTGAATTGACACACGGGTTAAGTATATTTTCTCTTTTAAAAATAAAATAAAAATATATATGTGTATATTATATTTATATATATGTATATATACATGTATATTATTTTCAAAAACTACTTTTCCCAACGTGGATATTCCTCGACTAGCAGGTTGAATTGACGCACGGGTTAAGTATATTTTCTCCTTTAAAAATAAAACAAAAATATATATGTGTATATTATATATATATCTATGTATCTATATATATACATATATATTATTTTCAAAAACTACTTTTCTTAACGTGGATACTCCCCGACTGGCGGGTTGAATTGACACGTGGGATGAGTATATTTTCTTCTTTAAAAATAAAAATAAAAATATGTGTTTTCTACAAAAATATATCAAAATACACATATATATTCAAAGGCATCCAAAAATCAATATTTTGATTTACTAAAATTATATAGACATCCCGCGTGCGTCTAAAAATTGAGATTTTGATTTTCTAAAATTATAGAGACGTCCCGCGGGCGTTCAAAAAAATTAAGATTTTGATTTTTAAAATTGTATAAATGCCCCACGGGCCTCCAAAAATGAATATTTTGTCCTGCGTGCCTTCAAAAGAAAAAAAAAAGAATATATGTATTTGCCCCATGGGCCCCATAAAAAAATATATATATTTTTAGACTTTCAAAAATATAATATTATAAAAAAAAATTTCATATACTTTTGCCTGAGTAGATACTCCCTAAACAATGGGTTAAGTTGATACGTAGGGCTAAGTACCTTTCTATTATATATATACATATATATATATATATATCAAAAAAAAAATGATGACCTCTTCACTCAATCCGAGCATTAATGTCTGAGCAAGCCCTCCTGGGCCCAAAACTCTCTAAAAAGCCCAAAATGGCCCAAAGCTCTCTAAAAAGCCCGAGATGACCCAAAACCCTCCAAAAAGCCTTAATAGGCTCAAAAATCTCCAAAAAGCCCGAGATAGCTTAAAATTCTCCAAAAAGCCCGAGATAGCTTAAAATTCTCCAAAAAGCCCATGATGGCCCAAAACCTTCCAAAAAGCCCATGATGGCCCAAAGCTCTCCAAAAAGCCCGAGATGGCCCAAAAATCTCCAAGAAGCCCGAGATGGCTCAAAAATCTCCAAGAAGCTCGAGATAGCTCAAAAATCTCCAAAAAGCCCGAAATAGCTTAAAATTCTCCAAAAAGCCCGAGATGGCTTAAAATTCTCCAAAAAGCCCAAGATGGCTCAAAATTCTCCAAAAAGCCCAAGATGGCTCAAAACTCTCCAAAAAGCCCAAGATGGCCAAAAAATCTCCCAACAAGCCCAGTTGGGCTCAAACCTTTTTTAAGTGGTCAAAAATGACCCAAACATACTTTTTAAATTCAGTTGAATCCATTCCTTGGTAAAACCACCAAATTGTTCAATCCGGAGGCTGAATGCGGGAGACGCTGGTTTCTTGTACAAGTACAAAAGCTGAAAGCGGGATACGCTGGTCTGCTGTGTAAATCCAGAAGTTAAGAGCGCACTAAGTTTGCTGTGTAGGGTCACTAGTGTAGCCGACGGGCCCCTCACTAATTCCCAAACCGAGTCATCGCTGGTCGACGGGCTAAGCGTAAACTCACATTTAAGTCATGGCGCTTGGCGTCATGTACCTCATATTTAAGTCATGGCGCGCGGCGTCATATACTTCATATTTAAGATATGGCGCGTGGTGTCATATACCTCACATTCGAGTCACGACGCGGGGCGAAGTGTACTCATCTTTATATTTTTGTTAAACACGATTTTTCGCGCACTTGTAAAGACGTAGAAGGATCTTCTACGCACTTCATTATTGTTAAGTATTTTTTTATGGATCATTATATTCAGCTCTTTTAATCAAGGGTTTTCTCGTTAGAGATGTAAAATCAGATTGTGGAACACAATGCAAAATATTTCTATGATGTATTTTTCGGACTCGGTTAAAGAATTAGATGCTTTAAAATTTTTTTGAGAAATTAATTAAGCATTTATTCTCAAAGCCGCAGGAAAATAATTTCACATTCAATCAAAAACTGAATGAATTTGAATATTATATTTTTTTCTCACGAGGCCGGAACAAGTAGTATACTCGATTTTTTCTAGCAATTAAAGAAAAAATTGAGGGTTTTTTAATTGACAAAATGTAAAAGTCTATAAATAAACTTGAACACCTCAAAAATAAAAAAAAATCAACTTCTTTGTGGGTTTTTTTCCTTGTGTTCGCGCAAATGTACATTATTTGAGAATTGTCATTAATTGATTTATGATTTATTTTATACTTTTTTACTTTAGTCATATTTGATTTTGCTATATACTATATATGTCGAATTGTTAATGAGTTTATTGTCTTGTTTATGATCTTTTTTTTCATATAAAATTCATGTAACATGCTATTAGCATAGACAACTACCAATAAAAAAAAATGGATACACTATCCTATATATAGATAAAATGTTAATTAATTATATATTATTGTATTTCCCATTTTTTTTATTCTTAACCTATTTTTTCATGTTTTTCACATTAGAAAAATTTGTTTCATATAGTCAAATACTGATATGATACGGCAACATCGTATCATTTTTAGAAGGGGCTGATACGCCATCGAATAGTAATATTCCGAACCATGCCTACAATAGTTTGGGCAATCCCATAACTGTGCAACTCTTTTAAGCCACAATCTCTTGATTGCACATCTCATCAAGTCGCAATCACTTGGCTGCCCACCCCTTGCACTCCCATATCACCATTCCAAATGCCAAGTTGTGGCCTTTGAGGCTGCACGCTTCATCTTTTTCCTGCTTTGTATTCAATTTCATGCTTTGTTGTAAGAGGTTTAATATATTCAATCTCTTTATCAAGGATTCTCTCTAAAATGTTAATGCAGAATAAATACACAACTTTTATATAGTTTCAAACATTATCAATAGATAATGCAATTCTGCATCAAATCATCTTTGTTGCATGCTTCGAATGATTGAATGATTAAGTTGGAAGCATTTCCAGATGGATAACAGAAATCCCTGAAAACTAATGCAAACCACCTATGCTTCACATCAAATGCCCAACATGGGGATCCAGAGAACCCTTTCACGTGTAAAAGATCCATTGTGTACCCCAATAAATAAGCTGGTGCTAAAAGTAACTAGAGCATAATTGTTCGTAACTCTTCAGTAACAAATGACCCAAATGAAAATCAAGACCAAAGACTGGTCACTGTACTTGGCAACACAAAAATGTAACTAGTTTTGAATGTAATTACGAAAAACAGAATTTTGATAACCTATGTTTGCAAGGACAATAAAGTTAAATGGCCAATAAAATGTTTGCATACAAAATAAGCATGTTATTGCTCCTATAATCAAGTTAAAAGGACATAATCAATGTGAAAGTCTCATCAACATGCAAGCACAAAAAGCCTTGATACATTACCATATCAAATGATTGCTTTTGTCGACGACTGGCTGTGTTTTAACCTTTAAAAAAATAATATAGAAGAGCATCAGATGAAGAATTGGAGCACTGTACAGTAAAATAATAGTGTTTATTTAGACCAATAACCCATGATTCTACTATATAAACAAATCCAATAAAAATTAAATGATTGAAAAAGAGGAAATGGAAAGAAGACAAAATCCTTTGGCCATTTGACAGAGCAATGGACAGAGCCCTAATTTGAATACTTGATTCTCTCACTCTGCTTAATTTTTAATTAGAAATCATGCAATGCACTAGCCCTATCGTCCATGCAACTCCCTATATTGAAATCCAAGAACATTAGTGATGTAGGACGAGTAGAGAAGACGATAGAAGAAAGAGGAAAATCTAAAGAGATGACAAGAGAAGAAAGAAGATAGAAAGAGTAGAATAAGGGGGGAAAAGAGAAGTAGAAAAGAAAACCAAAGAAACACTTGTTTATAATTCTCAAAACTGATACTCCTTAGAGCTTACCAATGTGGTACTTACAGAAGAACATGTCACCTTATTTAGCAACATTTATTAAAGATCTAATATTTTTTAGAAGAGGAAATTGCATATTTTAAGTAAACTTCTACAAGAAGTAAACTTAAAATAGACACAAATTTATTCCAAACATATTCTAAAATATTCTAGGAGATCTTCTGGGATCTTCAAACAAATCCAAAATAGAAATAAACATCCTAAAACAATCCGATTTATGAAAATATCTTCATGCCCCGCATTATTCTCCCTGACTAAGAAAAAACTCCTTGAGTTTTGCAGCGAACATTCTTCGACTTTGTCTAGAAATGATAGTGTAATTCAATGCACTGGAATGGCATCTTGTTAGTCAACTAAGACATTATAACCACAGTTGCAACTTCTATTCCAATGAGCTTTCTGAAATTTTTGAAATGATTGTAATTTCTGTATTTTTCTGAGAATGAACCCTTTTGAAATTTCTAAAGTTGAGGGAGACTTGTAATTTCAAAAAAATCTCAAAAATATTTTCAAAAATTGAGGGGCATTTTTGCAGAAGTTCGGAAATTGTAATTGGGTTTTCCAAATTTCAGCAAGCAAAGAAGCTTCCAAAAATATTTGGTTTGTGTTTTCTGAAATTTTCTGAAGGAAGGATATTTTGGTAAAAGCTAGCAAGTAGGAGGGCCCATTTTGAAAGTTGCTAAAACCTAGATGGCAATTTGTAATTGAGGCAGCACTCAAAACAAGCTGAAAATTTCCACCAAGCTCTAGAATTTGTCTACATCGAGTTGTGAAAGTGAAGAATAGGCCTTCTATGAAAGAATGATTTTGCTGTATCAATGGCATTAATGAAGAAAATTGCACAAACTCAACAGATTTCAGCATAGGGCTAGAAGCTTGGTTGTAGAAAACAATGTATGAAAATAAAAATTTATCAGGCTTCGCTCTAATACCAATTGACGTAGGAGGGGTAGAAAAAAAAATAGAAAAAAGAGAACGAACCTTTAGAGATGAGAAGAGAGGAAAAGAGCAGAAAGAATAAAGGAATAAGGAGAGAAGAAGAAGAAGAACTAGGGAACACATATATCTTAAAACCGATACTCCTTAGAGCTTACAAATGTGGTACTTATAGAAGAACACACCACATTATTTTAGCAACATTTATTAAAGATCTAATATTTATTAGAAACAGAAATAGCATATTTTAAGTAAACTTCTACAAGAAGTAAACTTAAAAATAGATACAAATTTATTCCAAACATATTCTAAAATATTCTAGGACATCTTCTAGTAAATTCTAAATATTCTAACAAAGCCAAAATAGAAATAAACATCCTAAAACAATCCTATTCATAAAAATATCTTCATGCCCCTGTATTAATTAGTCTTGCAAGTCATGTGTAAGGTTGCGAACATAATTAGGTACGATGATATCAAAGCTTGATTAGTTACCAAACAAAATAAATATGAAAATGTTAATGTTAACGATGACAAGGAAGAACACAGGCAAGTTTTGAAAAATAAGGAGCCAGTTTGGAATATTTGAGAATTTTGTCTTTTTTTTGTGCTCTTGCATGAGCAGCAGAAACCATCAAAACATCTCTTCAATGACTTCATCACGACATTTCATTTGATATTTCATTCATACTTCCTAGAAGTATTATAGCCAATTGGATAAGTTGTCCAATCCAAACCATCCATGAAATGGGACTAATGATCGCATATGGAAACAAGCTATCGAGCTTCTTCACCCAGAGAAGAGAGATGGAATTCTGGAATGTTAAATAACTCGGTTTCAAGAAAAATATTGAAGGAAGAAGTAGCTTCATTAAATTTCAACAAATCAAGAAATAGTACCTGTATGATCTAATTCAAATTACCCATCTAAGTAAAAATTAAAACCTTAAGTGGCAATTTAAGGCACAACCCATACATTTGAGTTCTTTTAAGATATATTTTGGAACTTAATCAGCTGATCATTAAATCCACAAAGATATGAACATATTAATGCAAATAACAAAGAAACCAGCCTTGCACAGTTCTACAATCCATCTTCACAGCTGTAGAAGCAGTGCAGACTGTAGAGACTCTATAGAAGAAGTCAGCAGCTATATAGAAAAGAGTATCTGCCTCTACAGAAATCAAGAGATTAAAGCTCTCAACAATAAATTGCTAGTGCATCCTGCAATAACTTTAATAACTATGTTTTGAGCATCCAAGTCATCAATCATTCAGCAACAACCTCAGAGTTCTACACAAACTTGGCTAAGAGTTTAAATACTATGATATCAACTAAAAGAACCTATTGATCTCAAGCATATTAACACCATAACTTCAAAAGATTAAAGCTCTTGACAACAAAGTGCTAGTGCATTCACTTCATTGCATAATATCTTCATTTTCAGCAGTCAAATCTTCACTCATTTACAAACAATCTTGGAGTTCTGCACACTGTGCATTGCTCAAATTACATTTTGTTCTTGGATGTTGGGCATTTACTTCTATAGCGTCTAACTTCACAACACTCACATCTTGAGTTCTCTACGTACATTTGAGACCAAACACATTTACCTCAGTGGTATACGTGGCAATTACAGACCTTATATAGTCATCATAGTTGGAAACATTGCATTGTAAAGGGCACCCATTTCGCCTTCATAAACACCTTTTTCAAATTGCAACTTTTATTCTTTACCACTTAATGATGTCAGCTGCATGGATTCTTCTGCGTCTTTCTTAACGATCAGTAATTAAGTTTTTGATAGTCTTTAATGTTTTAATATCTTGTTACATTACTCCCATCCTTTTTTCTTTTTTTTGGTTTTCCTCTCATTCTCCTATCATATTCTATTTTGAATAAACTCAACTCTCCTAACTAGTGTCATTTCAAGCCTCCGTTCAACATTACCAAACCATCTTGGTTTGCTTTCCTTCGTTTATCACCTATCAATTATTTTGGTTTTTAATGATAATAAGGCAAAACTAAGATGACACTCATGAAGCTCATGAAGCAAGGTCCCAATGGAAAATATCTCTAGATGAAAAATGTATGCCTTTAATAGCTAACACATGAAGAATGGAAGCAATGGGGCATGTGATTAAGGTTTATTAGGCTTTTCATTTAAATGAGGTTTTACTTTTTTTTAGGCTTGTTTCATTTGGAATTTCACTTATTTTATGGATACTATCAGTATAGCCTGAATGGTAAAAGGTGGTAGGAGAATGAGAAGAAGATCACAAAAAAATGAATAAAAGTAATTAAACAAGATTTTAAAATATTACAAATTATAGAAAATTTAGTTTTGAATTGCCAAGAATGACGCAACAAAATCCATGCAACCGACCCCACCTAGGTGGGAAATAGCTTATGATGATGATCATCATCAATCATTATAGCCTGAATAGAATGATTTTGGGGTGTTTGATTCTGCTTTGGATTTTCTTGTTATACAATTTCCCTTACTTCGCAAGTTTACATATTTCTTGTTCTTAACTTAGACTTTAGTATTTCCCCATAAATAGGGTTATTTAGTTCAACTGAGTTCATGTGAGTTTTTTTGCTTTGTTTTTGTCTAACCTTCTTTCTATGGCACAAGCTATCTATGATTTCTTCCCTTTCTTCCCTTCTTTCTTCCGAAGTCTTCCCTTTACTGAGTTGAGCATCATGTCCTAAATCGATTTGAGCATCGCGTCCTCGATTTGGTATGGAAGCAAAGCCTATAATTGATCCTCGATTCTTCTCTTCGTGTCGAGGGGAAAAAATAATAATAAAGAAGTTTATGACAGTTTATGGTTGAGCTTTTGAACTAAGATCTCTTTGACTTACTCTTTGACCTTGTTTTCTTCTCATAAATCATTTGTAATTTCTTCTTTTCTTCCATTCTTTCCTTATTAATAGGAGTTTCTCTTTCTTCTTAAGACTTCCTTTTTATTGATTTAATGCATCTTGTCCCGAATTAATTTCACATAAAAGCAAAGTGTAAAATTCACCTCCTCGAACCAATTTTCACCTCTCCTAACGTAGAGGAAACCTTACCTTTCCATGTCAGTTGAATTAAAAGAACAAATTGGGACCCAAGCAATTTTTGAGTCTCCAAGTCCACCTAAAACCTTCTCCTTAATTAAATCGTCATTCAAATTCTTCTCAATACCTTTCCAACCTAAGATCCTAAGTGTTGAGCCTTCCCATCCTCTCTCTCTCTCAACCTCTCTCAACAAAACCTTCAACAAACTCCCATAAATGTTGTAAAGGCAGCCCTTCCAGGAAGTTTTATTTCAAGACAAGAAATTATAGTAGGACTCAAAATTTTAAATTTTCAGACTCACATAAATCATTTAAGCTAATCTTGACCTGTTCACAATTTGGATTGGATGAGGATGTGGAATGAAAGAACTGTTTGTGCATGTTGGGAATGGAAAAAAGTTGTATGGGGATTGAGAATTGTATTAGAAATAGGAAAAGAAGTGTTTTGGGGAAATCAGAGACTTCATCTCATCCTTATCCCATCCAATTTTTGAATAAACCCTAAATGATTTGAAACTTTCAAAACTCATATAAATTGTAAAGTATAATGATTTCAAAAAGAAATTTCCTCCACTCCTTTTGTTCTTCTCTAAATTATACATATCTTGGATTTTTTTAATGGAATTTCTATTTCGTTTCACAAGTCTTCTTCCTAATGCCCTCGGAAGAATTTTTGACGTTAAATGGTGGGACAATTTTCATTGCCCTAATCTCATTTTTAGAACATGCTCAAATGGTTAGGCGAAAAATCACCTAACGTAGAATTTCATTACCTTATTCGTAACTCATCTAATATGGGTTCTCTTGCTAGAGCAATGTAAGAAGAATTACGGCCAAAAAAGCCATCGAAGCAACTTTTAGATCCTTTCAAGAAAAGAAGAAAAGAAAAGCAATTTCTTCTTCTAAATAAGCAAAAGCCTCTCAAACTCTCCAATCTAATTCAAACACCATTGCAACCTAGCCCAAGATAATGAGTGGGTTTTGTTATTCCTACAAAATTATATGATATTGAAGAACCATGAGTTGGGGGCAATTTGTAAAACTGCAAAGACAAAGCGGAGATGATAAATTAGGTGAGGTGGGTGTGTTTGGTAACGTTAGAATAGGAATGGGGAATGTAAGGTGGGTGTGTTTCTCTTTTTAACCCTATATTCTAATGATTTTCTCATATTTTCCCTATAGATATCCTATTTATTTCTATTTTACTTTCATTTTACTCCGGTCACATCTATTCCATTCCTCGTTCTCATCCTCACATTATGAAATAGACCTATATCCATAGTTGCATTCCATTTGCATCTTGCCTTCATTTGCATTTGTAGTTTATTTGCATTTAAAAACTCATAGAAATAAAAGTTAAAAGGTTGCATGAAGACAATATGTCAAGTCTTTCCTTTAAGTCTCCTCTATGTTATGCTAAAAAAAAACAAAAAAACAAAACAAAACAAACTCTCTCTGAGCTACAGAAAAGACTCCAATCTTTCTCTAATCAATATAGAAGCAATCACATGGCAACAGTAAAGATTCCCTGCAGTTGCCATCACTTCAAACACTTGAGTTGACTACAGCTCTTCTTGTCGGCCAATTATTCCACCTGAAGATTCCAACGCAAGCTCATGGCTAAATAGACGTGTTTATCTTAGTTAGAGGCACCAAAAAAGCAATCAACCAAAGTTTCATCCCAAAGAGATCTATAGTATAAATTCTCTTTGAGAGTGCCTATTGGATCTTCCACAAAAATATTCCCTAAAACTTTTGTTGTGAACTTCGATGAGATGTCTTCTAGTGATGCTTGGGGAGAAGGTTGACATAATTCTATTGTTTTCATACAACAACAATTTTGTAATTTTTCATGCCAACTATATTTCATTTAATTGATCGCAATTATTATCAAGTGAAAATAGAAGATTTTTTATTTTTAAAAGAAAATTAAGTATTAAAAACCAAAGTATGGCAATTATAATCCTATATTATTTCTAAAAACTCTAGCTCATTTAAATGATAATTAGAGAATTAATTATATACTATACATTTTTAGTACAAGAAATAACTAAAAAAAAAGGCTAAAATATATCAAAAATATCTATATTAAGAGCTAGTTACATAAAAAAAGATTACTATTAGTAAAAACAACATACATTCAAAAAGACTAAATTATTAAGTGCCTGGGTCAAATTGGCACAAACGTTGGCTTCTTCTCAAAACGACGCCATTTGTATTTCCCTAAGGAGGAAGTAGGGATTAAAGAATATATATATATCGAGACATACACACATAATGATAACTTTGGTACATACTAGATTACTAATTCTCTTTAGAAAGACAATCTAGTTTGGACCTCATATTAATAATTTTGTCAAATTTAATCCATTCATCGTATTTAATACTATGTTTTAGTTAGATACCAAGAAATAGGAGTACAACTTGGGCAAGTGATAACTCTATAAAAATAGAGTTATCAAGACTCATTTTGTGTTCATTTTAAATGCTAGTTCAAGAGAAACATGTAAATTTGCATAGATTTTGCATTAGTTTTTATCATTTATATAATTCTTGTGTGGTTTTCATGCATTTTAGGTTGCGTCTAGTTAAAATTTATCACATTTTGGTTGTTTTAATTTCATTTGATCATTTAAGAATGCATTTACTTATTTTTACTTTTTGTTGAAGGAAAAAGGCAATTCTCATGCAAATTCAAGGCAAAAAGAGGATGGAACGAGAAAAAAATCACTTGAAGCTGTCAATCAACAAGCCTGGCTCTAGCAAGACCGTGGCCGTGGCCACCAGTTCCACCGCCCTAAAAAAAATCTGTTGTCTAACCTGTCCAGGAGCGTTGTGGCCACGGCCATGAAGTGCATATCTAAAAAAATCCACATGTGCCAAGCTCCAAATGCAATGGGATATAAATGCCTCTTTTAGGGTTTTAAGAACATCATTTAGGGAGCTCATGGCTGCTAAGAAAGTAGGAGAGAAAAACAAGGGTTTCAAGCCAAAGGAGAGAATCAAGTGGAGAATCAAGTTGTTCGCTTCAAAACATAATGTCTCCACTTGTCATTTCTCTTCTTATTTTCTTTGTTCTCCTCTCTTAGGATGATTGTAAACTTAGTTTTTATGGAAGTTCAAATCATGTTTATGGCTGAATCTCCTTGTGGTGGGAGATATGGATGATTTAAACTTATAGACTACGTCATTTGGATTTCCTTTGTGCTAAATGATTATATGATTGTGCTGTAACTTTGATTACATGAGATTACCCTTATATGTTGTACTTAATGCATTTGCAAGTTTCGCAACTTTGTAGATTGATTTAATATCTAGATCTATGCATGGAAGAGTGTATTTTGGATAAGATATATATATATATATATATATAAGGCACAAGTTTTCCAGCTCTTGTTGTATTGGATGTTAATATGGATAAAGATATACTTATTAACCTTGTGTAACCTTGATTAAGTTATGTGGTTAGCAGTTTTATTTTACTTAGTTGCATGGGATAGATTGGTTATTTTCTGTTTAATTTAGTTTAGTTGAATTTAGTTCTTTAAACATAAATTCTATTTAATTGCCAACTCATTTAAGACAATTGAAATTTGAGGCAATATTACATTTAAACACAATCCTCATGGGAATGATACTCTACTCACTCTTTATTACTTGTTCAACACGTATAATTACGTTAACTAAGCCATTTGATTAGACATATACACAACTCGATAGCTGAACCCAAATCTGGCCCACCAAACCTGAGAAAAAAAAAGTTTTGGTGTTTGTATAAAGTTAGGGTGTAAGTGAACCCAAACCTAATTGCACTTGGTAGTATAAATAAACAATCTAATCAACATTTTTCAAATTTATGTATTTTATATTAGGGGAATTCCCAAATACTCCTTAGATACTCATATATTCTCAAAATTTTCTTCAATACCCATGAATTTTAAGCTTTTTAATTTTTAATATTTTCGAAATCTCCAAAATGCCCAACCGGAGCCACACGTTTATAGCCTTTAATGCAACACTAGAAGGTTGCATGAGTATTGATGTGGTCACATTGTCAGAGTACCAACCGATGGCAGTTAAGGCTACCTAAATCGAGAGTGGCCACTCCCTCCTCCTCATTGTCAACGAACGCAAGACTGATTTCAGTCACACCCGCTTTTGCTCCCCATGGAAACCCCTCTGCATCATCTAGGCCAAATCAAAAGCATCCCAATCAAGCTAACATGAGAATAGCGCAACTAACATGAGAATAGCGCAACTAACAAAGAGAGTCCCGCCTTGGTGTGGGAGGTCTATGCTTTGTATCCTGACATAAGGAGTTTATCTCCATTTTCAGAGCAGTGTATCCGTGGCTACTTCGTTTGCAACATTGTCAGATTTACACCCTTAAAAGTTACCTAGGTTAAGTTGTAAATATGAAGAAATCAAAAAAAAAAAAAAAAGTATTCCAATCAAATTCATGCTTGGAAAATCCACCTTAACACAAGGGTAGGAAGAGAATTTTTTATTCACAACAGCCAATGTCGTGACGCAAGCCTATGTCTTCCTTATGGCACATGCATGAAGTTACTCAAAACTTTCAATCATCCAAACTGCCAGAACTCAATGGCACATGCAAAATCAAATCCTACACATAGCATGAAATCATCTAATCCACTAAAACCTCAAGGTTGTATAGTGACTTCCCATGCATTCGTGGCTGTCATCTCAGATCTAGCGCAGATAGCTATCAAACTGCACTCTAAACCATCCAACCCACCAAACAATACAAAACCCACTTCAAATCTAGACAGATCTGACTCCACCACAAAAAGTGTCACAGTCGAAGCTGTTACGGACAACATTACGAATTCAAACGAGGACAGAAAGACTGTGGAGTCCAAAATTACAAGGGTGAATTCGTAATTTAACATGGCTAGTAACAAACGTTGGTACTCAAGCTAACTTGGGTATGATAGGAATCTTCGGGAAAATTCAAACGTATAGAAGGAATTTTTGAAATTTCGAATGTAAATTTGTCAACCAGAAGTTCAATTTGACAATCTTTAAGGTTTAAGTTTTACAAATAGGACATTATTAGGGTTTAAATTTTATAAATAGGGTTAAGGTTAAAGCTAAGGCAAGTCTGAATTTTATAAACCTAAGTTGCATCACTGACTGAAATCATAATCAATCGGAGTTTTGTATAAGCCATAATTTAGAAAATCACTTAGATATGTGCACTAACTGTTTAAAATGTTATGAAATATATAGAATCATTATTTAAGATTGGATAAATATTTTAAATGATTCAAGTATTGAATTAAAACCTTATGGGTCCTTATAATAAATAAATTATTTTAAACGGTTTAAAATCATTCTACAGTGATTTTAATTTTAATAATGATACATGTCATGAATTAGGATGATTTTTGATATCTAAATAAAGCAAATAGTATTAAATATGATTAATAGATTGAATTCAACAAAGTCATTGGGATGGAGCACAAACTAGACCATCCTACAAAATTTGAAGCACTCTCCCTCCCTCCCTCCCTCCCTGTCTATCTACCTACCTATATAGAACGACATGTTCAAGAAATTTTACAGATAAGACCCTGACTTCTTAGATTTGCAAAGCTACCTTTAAAAAAAAAGCACCACATTTTTAGAAATTACGAAATAGCCAATAAGTTTTCAGAACTTGTAATAATACCTTTCTGTATTCTAAAATTTGATTTTAGCCCTCAAATTTTGAAGATTGCAAAATAGCCTTATACTTTAAACCTGTTGTGAGGTACAAATTTTTAAAAATCAGAAAATCATCATGGTTATAATGATGAACTTCATTCTAGGATACAAGCCTTATCCAGACGCCAAAAAGAATGGAAAGAGTCATTCCATCATATTCAGGAAGTAAGCCCAAAATCAAACATGTACAAGTTCCACAACTGAACTCACAAAAATTGTTCACCAATTAGCAATTTCAATGGGCAAGGAACCTACGTTAAGAGTCCAAGACAAGTTGTGAAGAATTTATGAGTCATTCAGACCAAGAGGTGGTTGTCAAGAATTCCTCATCAACAACCATGGTTGAAGAATTTTATTTTACCTTTATTGATTTTTTGAAGAAAAAAAAAAAAAACTTAACTGATTTCTAAAGAACCACCATCTATTGAACAACTTGATGTTACTGTCGACTTTATGATGAAGGAAAATTTTGAGTCATGAGAAGAGTGGAAGTTGTGACTAAAAGAAAGCTTGAATTGTACTAATGATTAGAAGCATATGAAACACATGATGAATATCACTGAAAACAAAGGAATCAGATGGCGGTACTTAACAAATCTGGTGGCAGTCCAACACACTGAATCACATCATCAGTTTTTTCCCAAGCTAAATAAAGCATAACACAAAGCTGTAATATAGATGAGTATCTCAAATAATTGAGCACAAGTTTCTCTATGCCTGGAAGAATGATAAAGGATGTGATTAGGGTTTATTAGGGTTTAGTTTATTAAAGTTTACTTATATGCTGGACACATTTGATTATGATTTATGTCATTTTAGGGGGAATTTAATTCGATTAATGGTCTGCATTGATTTTTGGTGTTTGATTTTCTTGTTATGCAAGTTTCTTTTCTTTACTCAAGTTTTAAGTTTTTTAATAGATAAAGTTTAGTGTTTAGTATCTTCTTATAAATAGGATTTTTTGGTTTAATCATAGGGAACCAAGGAAGTTTATGAATTGAGAATTCCTCAGCTTGGCTTTCTCTAGGCTTGTTTTCTTCTCCTCATTTATCTATGGTTTCTCATTTTTATTCCCTTTATTTCTTATTAAGAGCATATTTTTCTATTTCTTTCAAATTTATTGATTTAGGCATCCTATCCTGCATCAGAAATAATAATGGCTGTCTTCACAAGCATTGACATTATTTTATACCTTATAGCCCAACTTCTGTTTGCTTGTCTATTGCCAGTCATAAAATAGAGAATTATAACTATATAAGATTACAAAGTGAAAGGCATGTGAAAGGGCAATCATACCTCACCCTCTGTTTGGAAGATCCAAGAGATATCACCAGTCTTGAAGTTGAGAAAATAGATCTTTCCCATGTAACATCCCACAACAACCTTGAAGAATTTGAATATTAAGTTACTTAAAGAACAGTTGCCCAGCGGTAGGAGAAAACCTAATGAAGTCTTTAGCTCTCATTTGAAGATTTGAAGATGAGATTCAAGAAATGATAGCAGATGCCAAGTACAGAAAATACCTGACAGAAGTCATCAGTGATAGCTGCTGAACATTCGATACGACCTTCCAATAGGACCTCCCACCGGACCAAGCCACTTAAGCAAACAAGAATAATAAAGTTTGGTTAAACTTCACTCAAAGCTCACAAATGTGTTCATAATGCTCAATTCTAGTGACTTTCCTAAAAAAAAGAGCATGTGCATTTGGGAATGAGGAAAATAGAGGGAAAAGAAAGTACAAGAAGTCAGAGAAAAGGGAGTGATGAGATGTCATATGAGGTAAGAAAAAAAATAATAAAGTAAAGACAAACAAGCAAGGATTTTGTATGGAAAAAAAATGCAGAAAATGATTGCAAATATAGGTAGCAATTGAAAGAGTATGTTTACTAGTTAACTAAGAAGTAAAATCAATGTCAAATCATATTAAAAAGTGTAAAAATGAGTTGGGAATGGGTGAAAAACTTTTCCACCTTTTCGTCATAACCAAACAAAGCCATCTCTGTGTTGAAAGAAAATGCCTCTACAATATTATTGCATTTTGATAGCTGAATTACATGATCAGTTACATGATCAGATATTAGCCATTGAGACATGGGTCATACCTCGGAACATTAATACAGAGAAATATGCACGAGTGAGAACCAATAAATAAAGAGATGCTGTCATCCTTTAGAACAATCAGCGGCGACGCATCAACACACAAATCCAGGGAAACCTTCCAAAACTTTTGCAAAAATCCTTTTTCGCTTCTTGGGACTTTCACAGACAAGGACGATTGCCAACCATTATTCTTTTCCAGTTCCAATTCGTAGTTAATCTGGTTACAGCGGCAGAATGCGACAGTAATAGATAAACAAACATTTGAAATCCAGCCTGTATATAAATTTGAATTTGCATTTAAAGATTCCAAACTAGAAGAAAATTGATCATTGTCGTCAGTATAACTTTTCAGTTGTTCCTTATGCTGTCGCTTTGTTGAATTATGCGCTTCTCCAACAGATACTTCAACTGATCTTCTAGGTGACCTCTTCCTGTGTAAAACATAATTCATCACATCAAAAGAATGCAACATATTTGTGGGTGCTTTTAACGTTAGACTGACAATAGGATCAGCATCAGGCATTTTTTCAAAGAACCTTTCACTATTCAGTAGCACCTTTAGAAGCAAACGTGGGGTCCGATGCATGTAAAGAATTCTCATATCTATTCCTAATTTATAAGCAACTAGTGCAGCCAAAATTGAATTGCCACCCATTGAAAAGAAGTCATCATCATCCATAACCTCTTCAGCCATCAATGCTTCCTGAAAGACCTGTCAAAGAAAGATCAATTGTATTAACAAATATCTAAATTTGGGGGCAGAGAGAGATAGAGACAGAGCCATAGAATTGGTTGATTTTAAATCTCCTGTGCATAGGATATTCCACAGAACTTGTATTATAGACTTGTCGGTCTTACTTGAACTCATCAATTTTATTAGCCTACGGAATAGATAATGAAATGGTGCCCATAGTTCTCATAGACATGCCTCTGTTAAAGGCACACGGAGCCACAAGTGAAACACCTTGATATTATCAGTTTTGAGTCTTTCAGATGCATTCGGCTAGGAGCAGGGGGAAAAAGAAAAAAGCAGGCCAGGCTTTTTTGCACACCTTTCACAAACCACATGCATGAGCCTAGTGCATCTTATTTTTGACCATGCGAAGAATTGGAATAGTATGAGAGAGAGGAGAGTAGGAGGTACAAAGAAAGAGGCTCATTGTTGCTAATTCAAGGGGAATAAAAACAAAAACGAAAGGGAAAACAATTCCATCAAATGCTATCAACTGCAAGTAGGTGTCAATGTATGAATTCCACCAAATACTGCCAATTACAAAAGTTTGCATATGTCATAAAAGATATTAACTAATATAGCCTTGCCAAGAAACATCAAATACTGTCAATTACAAAAAAAATTGCGTATGTCATAAAGGTTCTTAACTAATATAGCCTTGACAAGAAACCACCGATTTTAAGTAAAATAAGGGTTTCTTCAACAAAGTAGTCATAGGGTGTGTTTGGAAATGGATAAAACTTTTGATGAAAAGTTTTGGATAGTAAAAGTTGTAAAATGATGTAATATGATAGGAATAATAATGAGGAGTATAGAGGATGAAGTTAAAATAGATAGATTAGTTGTGTAAAAATGATAGAAAAATAGGGTAGTTGTATAGAAAAATGTAAAGAAATTATTTTAAAAAATGGGATAGTTATAGAAAGTGAAAAGTTTTACATTGTAAAAAAGAATTTGAAGAAAAACTAAAACATTCCAGAAAAGTGGATCTTCCATTAAGGAAAATGGATAGGTAGCAATTTGCTGGGAAAGGAACAAAAAGAGTATGCAAGTACCAGGAAGACAATATTTGAAGTTGTGAAGGCCTGCAACAGAATTTGTATGGAATCAGAATAGCATCACAATGGCAGAGGAAGTGGTAGAGGAACCACCTAGATGACAATGGCCTGCCGCACCACAACAGTAAAGTCTAACAACTTCGTCACGTGACTGTTGAAAGCAAAAGGAGCTGTTGGGAGTGCCTAAAAATGACAAGATCTCTCCCAACTATAACAAGAGAAGTTGGGCCTTGAGAAGAAGTATGAAAGTGTTGTAACTAAGGGAAAACCATTAGAACAATCCCAACGATCTTGATGAACTCCCTCCAAGCCAAAGTACTATATGAGCTGAAATCTAGCATCACCAACACAACAACAGGATTCTTCCACAGGCTTCATAGAGTAAATCTTAGAATTAACTGTGCTTTCACTCATACAGATCTGCCTGAGCAAGAGGCACATCTTAGTACCTCATTACTATTTCTGTTATTGTGTTTTCTGCTAGCAAGGGAGGGTTGTCCATGAAGCTCTTAAGAGTTTACCGGTGAGCTCTGAGAAACGAAGTGCCATTGAGTTCTTGGTGATCTTGGTGAAACCAGAGGAGTTGTGATTCCACCGGGGGTACAGTGGGACCCAAGGTTGGGACTTGGAATAGCATAGATAGTGGACTAGATGGTGGGTTTCGCCCAAACCACTACACTTCTTTGAGTGTTTTACCAATTGTTCTTGTTTCTGTCCACTGCATCATTACTCTTAACCTAGCAGCATCTCTATTTCACAATCTCATCTTAGTTTGTAATTCCACTGGGGGTATAGTGGGCCCCAAGGTTGGGACTCGGGATAGCATGGAGAGTGGAGTAGATGGGGGGTTTCACCCAAACCACTAAATTTCTTTGAGTGTTTTTCCAATTGTTCTTGTTTCTGTCCACTGCATCATTACTCTTAACCTAGCAGTATCTCTATTTAACAATCTCATCTTAGATTGAGGTTTGCCACACATCATCATCTGTCGCAATAGGAAACAGACATTCATAGTGAGCTAAAATCTTATCTTAGTTACATTAAAAAAAAAAACTTATCTTAGGATCCCCCCCACCAACAACCCAAAAAAAAAAAAACACACACACACACAACTATCGACAAGGAAATATATACATATATAAGATATGTGTAGAAAGAATTACAAGAAGAAATAGCTTGAAAAAAATAATACGAGTTGAAATGTTAACAATCCAGCCAAACAAGCCTACCCCATTATTTTACAAATCTACTTGCTTTGAGCCTAGCAGATTTTTAGACTTTTGAAAAGAATTTTTTTTCAAAATAATACAACAAATTGAAGATTTGCGCTGCCCCATTATGCAAATAGTATTTGCTTTGCTTTGAGCCCACCAGATTCTTTTGGCAAGTAGCATTCAGATGATCTACCAAAGAGGTGTCACACAACAACAATGGGCTATCTCTAGCACAGTTCCCTTAACTTTTAATGCATGCACCACAAGACAAATCTTTACTATTCTTCTAAGTTTGGAAGTAGTTTGTGACCACATTATCTGTCTTGATGATGAAGTGACCAAAAAGAGAGTGTCTCTATGTACAAAGGCAATGGACTGCCACAGTCATTTCCTTCGCCTACATCGTATACTGCTTCTCGATGACATTAAGTTTGCAGCTTTCATATACAATAAAACGTCCTTCTGGCATCAGTAACCCACCAATAGCAAAGTTAAGAGGCATCTATATGGACCTCAAAAGGCATGTCATAGTCTAGTAGCTTCAACACTAGCTCCTCGGTGATTATCATTTTAAGTTCCTTGAATGTCTCTTGACATTCTTCTGACCATGTCCGTGTCATTCCTTTCTTTACTGAGCTCATAAGAGGTGCAACTATCTAGAAGTATCCCTTGATGAATCATCAATAGTAGTTCACAAGTTCAAGAATGATTATAATTGGGGTACTATAGTAGGTGGATTCCATTCTAAGATAGCTTTCCCTTTGTTCCTATCCACGCTTACATCTCAATCCCTTTTTTTATGACCCAAGAAGGATATCTCGCTTTGGACAAAGGAGCATTTCTCTTTCTTAACATGGAGTTCATTGTCTCGAAGGACTTGGAAGACCTTCAGATATTGAACATGTTCCTCTAAGGCAGTACCATAGACCACGTTATCATCCAAGTATACTACCATAAACTTATCCAAGTAGAGATAAAAAACATTGTTCATGGGAGTGCAGAAAATGGCCAGGGCATTAGTTAGGCCAAACGGCTTGATCAAAAATTCATATGATTTGTACCTTATTACGAAGTTGTTTTTCTTCATCACCTTTAGCAATGTGCATCTAATAGTACCTCAACCGCAAGTCTAGCTTTGTGAAATACCTAACTCCACCAAGTTAGTCAAAGAGATCAACGATTAACAAGATAAGATATTTATTCTTCACAGTGACCTTGTTCGGTGCCCAATAATTAATGTAAAGCCACAACGATCCATCCTTCTTTTGGAAGAGAATTGGTGCACCATATAGGGCTTTTGATGATTGGATTAAGCCAACATCAAGTAAGTCCTTCAACTACTTCCTTAGTTCATGTACCTCCTTTGAGGACATCCTATATGGCGCCATGGCTGCAAGCCTAGCTCCAAGTTCCAACCCAATCCTGCCATCCACCTCTCGTTGAGGTGGTAGCTTCTTAGGCAACTTGGGTGGCATCACATCCTTATATTCTTGGAGAACTACACATCTTTTCAAGCATCTCAAGGGAAAGAGTAGGATCATTTAGTATGTAGATTCCTTCTTCTCGAGTTCCTTAAAGAGTTGCATAGCCAACAAGGACTTGCCCTTTGATTCAATTTCTCTCCTCAAAGGTACCGTGCATGTCTCCTCGCCACTTATGATACATAAGGAGTTGACACAAAGGAGAGAAAGAGCCTGTATCTTATCTAAGAATTTCAATCCTAGAACCATGAAGAAGTCATCGATGTGTACTACTGATAGATCAACCGTGCCCTTCGATTCTCCTACTGATACCTCTACGTCGTAAGCCATACCCACTCTGGGTTTGGCTGTGACATTTACAGTTTTTGCAACCCACCTTACTTTGTGATCTTAAGGCCTCGCCTTTTGGTCTCATCCTTAGTCACAAAGTTATGTGTTGCCCCTATGTTGACTAAGGCTTGACTCTCTTTATCATTGATCTTCACAGGCAATGTTTAGGCCCTTAGCTAATGACTTTGGTGGTTTTACACTAGACAAACTCAAGAATTGGAGAGATCCTATCTTCATCTACTTGTTTGGGTCTTCGTGAGGTCTCTCATCAAATTGTGCCAAAAAGGCACTTAGGACTTTCTTATTTAGACACTCAGTTGCATAGTGGAGACCATCACATATGAAGCAATTAACTATCTTGGAAGATCTTTTGGCCTTGTCTTTGTTTTTACAGTCACTTCGCTTTCCTTGATTTGGGGTCCTTGACTTATCACTCCTCTCCCCTATCATTTTCCCGAAGACCTTTCTTATCCTTAGACTTAAAATATTCTCCCTTCTTAAATTTGACCAAGTTGTCAATTACAGCTATGACCGAAGCAAGATCTTGCACATTCCATGGATGTAGCCCATCCATGAAAAGGAACTTTTTAAGCTCCTCAAGAAGATCTAGGATCTTAAGAGATCTCTTGGTGAACTCATCAACATACTCTCTAATCATGCCCGTGTGTTTAGGCCTTCAAAGTTTGGCTTTTGCCTCATCCTCCACATCTATAAGATAAAATTGAAACTTGAAATCATGTTTGTATTCATCCTAAGCAGAGATATGTACCTATTTTTTTGGATGTCTTCCTTGCAACATCTCCACTAAGTCCAGGCTGAGTCAGTGAGGTAGAGGGTGGTTGTGCGGATCTTCCACCTATCATCCTCCATTCCCAAGTAATCAAAAATAGTACTTTAGTCCCCATAGGAAGTTGTTTAGCTCTGTAACATCCCTCCACCGCTATAGAATTTGGGCTCAAGAGCATCTACTCTTATTGAGTTCAGGGCCACCATGGCCCATGAGGCAATTGCCGCCTTGCACAACATCGCATCTTCCTTTTGAACCTTCGTATTGGCCTCCAAGTTGGACACCCTAGCGTCCATGTCATCTAATGACTCGACTTCTTCAAATAATTCCTCAAATTTGCCATCCATTTCCTGACACAGCATGTTGGCTGTAGAGTTGATGGCTTTCTTCATATCTTCTAAGCTCTCCATTATCCCTCATGGATGGAAGCATGTCAAGAGGTGGGACTATACAGATAAGTTGCTCAGTCATTGCCTTGATGGTAACTATCGCCATTCCATCCTACCCTTCATGGTTGCAATGACGTCCATAGATGATAACTTCTTATTCTTGCTTGAACGTGCTTCCACATCGATAAGGCTTGTAGGGGTCACTACCTCCTCTATGCAACATGGCTCTAATACCAACTATCACAACCCGAGATGTCACAACCTAATACTTGTGCAACACAGTTCAAGAAGAGTGGCAATGAGGACTAAGTTTAGCCTAACCCAAACCAAACATTCAAGAAGAGTGGCAGTGAGATAATGGGTATGAAGGGCAATGAGATAATGGGTATGAAGGGAAGGCATTGAGCCAGAAGGGAAAAGGAAAATTAGATTACCTACAGGCTTACGAGAGAAATTCACTCTTGGAAGTTGGATGGAGCAAAAGAGCCTTCTTCCCTATTTATAGGTTCCATCCTCTCTCATGAGCTAATAGGATTGTGACATTCGACCTTGAATGTACAATTGAAATCATCTCTCTATAATCTTCTCATCTCCTATTTTTTCTTGAAAAGGACTACTTCAGAGTTCTTCAAAAACATCTCAATTTTCTAGACAACTCCAGAAATCTTAAAGAACTCAAGAAAAGCCAAGAAAATTTTAGAGTTCTATACATGCTTCCTCTCAAGAAGATTCTAGAATTCTTTAGTATGTAAAAGGATTTTCCATAAGTGTCTAGAAGTTTTATATGTAGCCTCTAGTCACATGGGTAAAGCCTGACACTAAGTTGTAAATATCTAGATCATAGTCGTCAAAAGCACGCCTACGCACACACATTAAGGCGCACAGGCTGTGCCTATAATACACGCAAGGTGCAAACCTTCACAAAGGCGCAAGGAAGCGCACGCCAAAGTGGCAAGCGCAAGGCGCATGCTTTAGCACCTGAGTAAGGGTAAAGTCGAACAAAAAAGCAAAAAGGCATCCAACGCCCAAACCCGCCTCTTTCTGCGACAGGAAAAGGAAAAAAGGGAAATAGCAGAAGACCGCTTCTTTCTGCGGTAGAAAAGGGGAAAAAAAAAAAGGAAAAAGTAGAGGACAAAGTGGTGAAGAAGAGGGTTGCTGCTATCAATTGCTACTGCTTAGGTTGTCTATTGCCTTTGGTTGCTGCATGCGGTACTTCTGCCCTTCTTCCTTTCTACTGTTGCTGCTTCATCTTCTTCTTTCTCCTTCACCGTCTTCTCTCCCTTCTTCTTTTTCTCCTTCACCTTCTCCTTTTCTGCTATTGATGGCTGGCTTACTGCATCTTTTTTTTTTCCCAATGCAGCTAGGTGTTGGTCGCACAGCAAGAGCCACTTTTTTTCTCTTAGTAGTCGCAACCACCACCTTGTGTCCTTTTTTTTTTATTTACACTGTTTTCCTTTTTCTCTCCCAACAACCACAATCTGCCATCCTTTCTTTCTTTTTATTTATTTTGTTAAATATAGTAGCTACCAGCTGGCCTCTTTTCTTTTTCTTTTTTTTTTTCTTTTTTTACGATAAGATGGCCTCTTTTCTCGTATATTTGTTTTTGTCATTGCTTCTCATTTTACAACCACGAGTAACACCAAGCATTTTTTGCTACTGCCTTCCCAAATGAATTGAAGTATTAAAATTTAGACTATTGAGTGCAATATTGCTAGATGTTGATGATGTTTTGAGAATTGGAATTATTAGAATGCTGATATTATTATATGCAGCTGAATGAAAAATGTTGATGTTGCTGATTGAAAAACAATTGAATTGCTGATGTTTTTGTTATTGATTGAATTTCTTTTGCATTATGAATCTAAGTATCCATTTGAATTATATAAATTTGTGGAAATGGAATTCATGATTGTATATGTCGGGTAGTATTGTGTTCTTACCCTTGATAATTTTAGGTATGCATGCATATATGCAGGTCTTTTGAAAGTTAGTACCACTTTTTACTCACTAGAAGTAGGCATTATTTTTTAGATAAATTTTATACAGTGCGCCTTGAATGCGCCTTGCTTCAATCAGGCCGACGCCTTAATGTGCCTTGCACCTCTGACAACTATGATCTAGATAAATGAATGCACATAGTATGACTTAAAATGGGTAGTAATAATACCAATATGGAATCGTTTTGCTTTGTAGAGAGTACTTTGTCCATGAAGTTAATGGATGATTGATCACTTTCATCGCTTCACCATAAAATATCAGAATTTGGCTGCCAGGTATGTCAAGGTTCAGATACCCATTGCTAGATCAAAATGTTATGTTTTTAGATAAACAATCACATACACTATGATCTAAATGGCCAATGATCATGTACATGAGCAACGTTTTACTTCACCATGCATTTTATTTGGTGAAGTTGTAGCTTCTAAAGCAAAAGAGAAAGGAAGCAAAATGGATATATGAGAGAGTACCTTCTTTATAAGTTGCAGAATTTCATTGTTGCATTGACTGATCTCAATTTTATCCCTGATCCATTTTGGGGAAACTGTTTGCCTTGTCAGCTTTAAGTAATCAATTTTCCCAGATGAAGACAGTGGCAAGGATTCCAAATAAAAATATTGGCTAGGGATCACCGACTCTGGTAGGTTTTTGACCAACCATCGTCTAATAGACAAGGTAAATCTTTCAGACACATCGTTTCCGTCCACATCAATCGGCTTTTTGTCCTTGGTTTTCAATACAAGGTAAGCTGCAAGATGTACTAATTCTTCTTGACCTTTACAGAATATTACAGCAGCAGCATCCACATCAGGATGTTCCCTCAGAACATTCTCAATCTCCTCCAAAGCAATACGCTGTCCATTTACTTTGATACTACGATCTTTTCTTCCCATGAAAACAAAATTACCACATTGAAGCTGTCTAGCATAGTCACCAGTCCTAAAATATACTTCAGATTTCTTGCCCCTTGTAAGATCATGAGAATCTTCACAGCCAGGGAACAATTCTACATATTCTGGAGACATAGGATCAAATAAGTCACCTGCTGATAGACAGGACCCTCCAACATATAATTCTCCTTCATTGGGGGAGTCAGGATTTCCAACAAGCACAATGTTGCAGTTAGAAATGGGTATCCCAATAGGAACAGTGTGCAGTACCTCAGTTTCCAATATCACTGGAAGATGCTTACAATCAAAATATGTACAATCGCCAGATACCTGAAATTCAAAAAATAGTTCTTATTATGAAAACCATTTAACCAAATGTAGATCAATAAATGCTGAGGCATGTCACTAAAATTAAATAAGGATGAACAAGAAAAAACATAGATGTAGAATAGACTGGCGAGAAACTACAATGAAGATAAAGGATCTTTGCAAAAAGCTATTAAGGAAAGAGGGGAAAATAGAAGAATTCAGAGCAGACAATCTGAAAGGGGGAAATAAAAGAATTCAGAAAAGATAAAATCTGAATGAAAGTAGACAAATTCCAAAAAATTTTCTTTCTTAATCGCTTATATTATATGCAATGAAGAAAGCTATTAGACTTTTGTCAAAATTAAGAGTTTATCTAGTTACAAGATTATTTTATTTTAATTATGTTATTTTTAGAGTTTGCTATTTAGTATTTGATGAATAGTGTAGATCATTTTAGGACTTTTATGAGTGTGGATTCCACTAAATTAGATTTGGGAATGCATAATGGGATTGCGTGGGACAATTTGTGTTAAGGTTTCGTTTTTCTTACAAACAGATGCACTGTCTTAGGGTTTACAAAAAAAAAAAAAAAACAGATTGAATTGAATTAAGATTGTTTCTTGGTGCTTATTCTTGCTCCCTAATTATATCTCATTTTCCCTATATTCGTCTTGATTTCTCCCAATTTTTCCCTTCTCACTCTCCATTTTTTCCCTTCTCACTCTCCATTTTTTCCCTTCTCATCCTCTTAAGAGAAACTTTCCTCTTTCTTCGATTTCTTCACACTACCCATTTTACATCAAGATGAAGTTGAGAACAATAATCCCAATTTATAAAAGAAAATTAGCCCCAAAAAAACCCTAATTCAATCCTATCATGCAGCTCATAGGTTAGAAATACAATTATAAAACATTAACTTAAGCAATTATGTCACAATCACTTAGGGCATGTCTTGCCCTGAGATGAAGTTACCGTAAAGTTGCGCTTTAAGTGATAAGCACCAATATGGAGCTTGTCCATACAGCGCTTATTCCAGCGTTTACAGCAACAATTTTGGGCAGGAAGGATAAGCTGCACCAAATATCCTTAAAAAGTGGTATACTTTCGCACTTTCCACCTCCAATAAGCTGGGCCGAACATACCCTTAATGCAACATCAAATCTTCAAAACAAATAATAAAATACCGAAAACCACAATATCTAAACACAAATGGCCCTAAACTAGTTGCCTAATAACACACTATCATTTCCCTAATTTAAAGAAAACTCATCATCAAGCCCTCACAACTTGAGTTTTTTGAAGAAATTATTCCTATTGCTAAATATTTACAAAACCACCTAGAAAGTGCCAGAATTGCAACAAACTTTCTATTTTTGCTGAAACTACAGAACAACCTTACGTTGCAAATTTCAGTAGAGTTTCTAATTACATAATTTCAGTGTGGAGTTTAGAAATCACAGACTGCAACTTGGTGATCCAAACGTATCTTTTTTTTAGTCAAGATCCAAACATTACCTTGGCTTTTAAAAGCAAGGGCATTCCTTTTCTTACTATGAGTTTTTAAAAATATATGGATACATATATCAGAGCAACAAATGCTAAATCAAAAGATCAAGTGGAAATCTGAAAATTTAAAGAAGGTTATTAAGAACCCATACAAAATCATTTTGGATGGAATATACAATGAGTTTACGAGAGTGAAAAAGAAAACTGCACAAAGAAGGATGTCTAATCTAGTACTATTACAAGGAAAATCTGTTGTGCCTGAGTTGGCTAAATCGAAAAGACGAGTGCATTTTAAAATTAGGCAATTAGGTGATCCAAACATTCTGTTGGCTTCTAAAGCAAGTGCATTTTTTTCCAAATTTTGAGCGGTTTTTTTTTAAAATAAAATAAAAAAAAAAAAAAAGTATGCATTAGAGTAACAAATGCTAAACCAAAAGATGAAATGGGAAATTTGGAACTTTGAAGAAGATATAATAAGAACCCATACCAAATCAAAAGACAAGTGAATTTTAAAATTAGACGATTAGGTTATCCATATGTTATCTCCGTTTCTGAAAAACAAGTGCATTTTATCCTAACTGTTGAGTTTTTTTCGTTAAAAAAAAATATCAGAGTAAAAAATCCTAAATCAAAAATCAAATGGAAAGTTGGAATTTTGAAGAAGATATAATAAGAACCTATACCAAATCATTTTAGACGGAATATACAAGGAGTTTACTTGAGTGAGAAAAAAGGAGATCGCTTCACAAAGAAGGATGTCTAATCTAGTACTGTTACAAGGAAAATTTATTTGTGCCTGAGTTGGCTAAATCAAAAGACAAGTGCATGTTAAAATTAGGTGATTAAGTAATCCAAACATTATCTTGGCTTCTAAGAACAAGTTTACTTTTTTCTAGCTTTGATTTTTTAAATATATATTAAAGTAGAAATGCTAAATCAACAGATCAAATGGAAATTTGGAAATTTGAACTTGAAGATACAATAAGAACTCATAGCAAATCGTTTTGGACGTAAATCCATTGGATTTAATTCGAGTGAAAAAGGATATCACTTCACAAAGAAGCATATCTAATCTAGTATGAGTACAAGGAGAATTTGTCCAGGCCAGAGTTGGCTATTAAGGTTGAAGCCATAGTGAAGGTTGATGATGAAAGTTGCAAGAAGTCCATAAATAAAATGAATCAAGAGGTGAATGTTGTTGAAGACCAGAAAGAAGAAAGGAAAACTTGTTAGAATTTTGAAGAATCCACGGTCAAATGCAACCTATCTACCCTAGACATCTTCACACCTACCTGACATGAGGCTTAGGACCATTTGGTAACAAGCATAAGTGGGAAACCAATTTCCCTCCCTTTCCTCACAAACTTTTCAAATTGACACCTTTACTATCTAACTACCAAAATTTTTCATTTTTACCCCTATATTCCAATAATTGTTTCACACAACAACCTTATTTATTCCTGCTTTACTCCTATTCTATCACATGACTCTATCTTTGATAGAGTCAAATAGTGCTTTATGAAGTATTATTAAACAAATCTGACATCATTTCAACATGTTGGATAACATCATTAGTTGCCTCCCAGGTTGAAGAAAATACATTACAAAGTTGGAATATGGATGAAGAAAACACATTATAAAGTTGCAATATGGATGAAATCTTTATTCAGACTCAACAACAGCTTTCTTCAAGATGGGAAAAGGACGGAGAAAAAATGTATTAAGCTTCATGGTTTTTAATAAGGATTGATTTATTTAAGGAATGTTTTACTTGGAATTTTAGCTGCTTTAGGTATTTGATACTGAGTAGGATGGATGGGTTCAGGTTGTCCCTATATTCAGGGATTTATTGATTCTCATCCCATTAGTATTAGGACTTTTCCTAAGGGCTTTCCTCGTTATATCATCTCCAACTGATATTCACTATATTAGTAAAGCTATGTTTTCTGAAATATCTTTTGGGTGAATCTTGTTGCATACTACTGGCAAATCACAACAGAGCTTTTGATTATTTTCTTTCCAAAACAAGTTTTTATTAGTGACATTTCAAACAAACAGTAACCATGTCTCCAATTTCGCATGCTAACTAATACGCAATGAAATGTGCTCCTCCAAATGATGTGCTATTTGGTGGGAGCTTTCAAAAGAGTCCCTGATAGAAATTTTGCAAACTGTTACCATAGGATTTTCCAAAAGGCCCATGGGATTTCAAAAATTGACCTGCCTTATTCTTCAAAAAAATTTGCAGAATGATACAATTCTTGACAAATTTGCACTTTAGCTCCTAAGATTTAAAACTGGCCTATATTTATAAAATTAGAAAATAACTTGCAAGTTTTCTGAATTTGCAAAATAAATCAACTATTTTATATTGGTTGGGTTTACCCTCAGCTTTTGAAAATCGTGAAACAGCCTCATGTTTTTTAAATTGCAAAAAGAATTTGATTTCAAAAAGAATCAGAAAATTATTTTAACGGCTGAAATTGTTTTGATGCTAGACGAAAAGACAATGAATGAATCAATCCTTTAATTTCCAAATGCGATCATTTCAAACTCAATTACAAGCTCCAGTTAAGCCCAAAAATTAACTTCAAATTTTCTGTTGCTGAATTAGCTAAAGCTTTGAACCAATTATAAATGAAACTTCACCTCAAAAAAAAAAATTATAAATGAAACTTATTGAAGACTCCAACATCAACATCAAGAAAGAATTTACAAGCAACTCCAATCAAAAGTTGGTTGCTAAGAAGTCCTTATTAAAAAATTTCACAGTTGTGAAAGATAAATTTTTCAACCTTTATATAGTTCTTGTTGATGCAGAAGGAAAAGTTTATTTTTGATGCATCTATATATCAACTTGGGTTTGTTGAAGAATGCTATGATGGAAAGTTGAACTGGTGAGAAGATTAATTTTTCAAAAGCCAGAAGGAAGATTTGACATTTATATGAGATCCATTGTTACAAGATTGGAGCTTATGAAACACATGAAAAAAGTCTCAAAAATAGAGTCAAATAGTTCTTTATGAAGTATTATTAAACAAATCTGATATCATTTCAACATGCTGGATTACATCATTAGTCGCCTCCCAAGTTGAAGAAAATATATTACAGAGTTGCAATGTGGCTAAAGAAAATACATTATAAAGTTGCAATATGGATGAAATCTTTATTCAAACTCAACAACTTTCTTCAAGATGGGGAAAATATGGAGAAAAAATGTATTAAGCTTCATTGGATTTTAATAAGGATTGATTTATTTAAGAAATGTTTTGCTTGAAATTTTAGCTGCTTTAGGTATTTGAGATACTGAGTAGGATGGATGGGTTCAAGTTGTCTCTATATTTAGCGATGTCTCCAATTTCACATGCTAACTAATACACAATGAAATGTGCTTCTCAAAATGATGAGCACATCCATTGCTATCTAGAGAGATACCGTACCTTAATACTTCTATCTTCCGAGGGTCTGCTCCCCCCTCCTCTCCACAAAACAACAAATCATTATAACTCATAATTTCCACCTTTAACCATTGAACCCTATCCTTAACCTATCTTTCTCTTTTTTTCCTAAAAAAGGGAAAAGAAAACTAGCTGGTTGTTATTTGCTATTTTGCTGAAACCAATTTTACTTTACTCCTGACAATATTGTGTACAATCAGAAATGAAATATGAACTTGCCACCCATTCAAGCAGTCCAGAATTTTATCTAACTAGCACTCCATTTATAAGTAAAATTTTATCAAAACCTAGCCACTTTTCATTCGATTAAATAAAATAAAATCATCTTGGGAAGCGATTCCATAGTTATAACAAATGGTTGCTTTTTATATTTTTTTTTACAACGTAAACATGTAAAATATAAATTAATATGTACGTTTGTTATCCCAAAAAACACTTTGATTGGAAACTTATAAGCTATTGATATTTAATACCATTTCAGGGTAAATATGAAACTATTAAAATTTGACAACAAATATATAATATGTAATTCATTCACTTTGATTGGAAACTTATATATTATAAATACTTAATATTTGAGGGTGAATATGAAACTATTAAAATTTGAAAAGAAGTATAACCAAATCACATAGAAGCAATTCCTTGAAGTGCCCTCTATTTTTAAGTTGTCGATGATTGATGCAAAATCTAAACTTTTCATTTGTATTCAACATCATCCGTTTAGCAAAGAGAGCAAGTTCCAAACAAATCAAATACATGCATAGCCACATTTGCTAAAAAATAGAATGTTTAGATTCATTCATATATGTATTAAAATATAATAATACTTTATACAATCATTTATCCAAATAGCAATGATATTTTAAATAGTTTAGATGTTCAAAATACTATTTTAAAATTGATATTAGCATTAAGCCATTTTATTACGCTAATTTTACACATTAGTCGATGGAGTCACACACAATGCTACTAGACAAATGAGAAGATTTTCATAATAATAAAAAAGATTCTATATATAATAGATGGAGTAGATTTTTCATCAATCATCGAAATATTAAAAATAAAGGGATTATATAGAAAAAGGTTTCATAGAAGTATTCTAGTATATAGAATATATAAAAATTTTCAAAATATTTCATTTTTCACAACATAGCTCTCTCTCTCTCTCTCTCTCTCTCTCTCTCTCTCTCTATATATATATATATATAGAGAGAGAGAGAGAGATGAGTATTATAAAGGCTTTAGATAT
>JAXCLR010000092.1:32094840-32111418 GCA_035584095.1 Annona squamosa
CATCATTCTCTCTCTCTCTCTCTCTCTCTCTCTCTCTCTCTCTTTCGCACCTTTTTCTTTTTGTAAAAATAAAAACCCATGGCTCTCTGTGATTTCATAATAATACTATTTTTTAGCTGTTTGCAATTTTTTCTCATATTTTTCTTCTTTCTTTTTTTCTTTTTTTCTTTGTTTTGCTATTAATTTTTCTATTGTTGTAAGTTTTCTCTTTCTTTTCTTCTTTTTTCCTTCTTTTCTTTTTTTTTTATTTTTTACACATAAAAAATCACATAATTTCATAGACTGAAATCAATTATATAATCGTAGTGGACCCATGGTTCAAAATATACCTCATCACATGGTTAGTTGTTTGGACAAGAAATTTGTATATTTGTTAAAAATAAAAAATTTTTAAATTAAAAATTTTCAATCTAAAACTTTTCACTTTCCATACTTATTTTATTTTGTAATTATTTCTTCACATCTTTCTATACAGCTATTATATTTTTTAATTATTTTTACATAACAATCTATAAAACTAACATATATATTTTAACTTTATTATCTCTTAAATACACATTTAATAAATTTTGTCTCAAAAAATATAAAAAATTCAAATTCAAAGTATTCACTTAAATTATCAACCAAAATATTTAATCAGTTTCACCAAACTTTAATTCAAAATTTATAAATTTAGTTTGGTTTGAATTTGAATTTTAAAAAGTGAATTATGGTTTGATTTGGATAGAGTTTTTTGTATTTTTGATTAAGAATAGATTCACCTTAAACCAGACCCACCCAAAATTGAGTCTCTCTCCTGAGTAATAAGTTCTCATTTTATATTTTAAATCCCCATAATAGCCTTATTCTTCCAACATCCCGCACTGGCAAAATTTTTTCCAACAAGACAAGCTTAATAGTGTAGTTGGTTACTAGTAGTCACAACAAAAAGAATCACTTTTAACACAATCTTGCAGATAAGGTTTGCAATTAAAAAATGCAAATCCTGTGCTATTTTATTGAACCTCATATGAATATTGATTACAAATGAGAAAATAAGGAATGAAGAATGGGAAAAAAAATAAAAACTCAACAAAGAAACTTAAAACACAAGTCAATCCACACTGACTAGCCTACTTAAGCTATTTATACGCCCAAACTCCTAAGACACACTACTATTTTAACAACACATGATGTCGCTTGATTCATTTACAAATTAATGGTGAAACCCCAGCACATGCCAACTTAAGTTGTCTGCACAACCCACTAATCAACAACCACCATCTCAATTGGCCTTCGCATAAGATATTAATCTATCACAACGCATCAAAATTTAGAACAAAACCTTTGTTTTTCTTCATAAATTGACGTAGGTGTCATTCTCAGTGTGAAGAACTATGGTCAGTCATTATTGAGGAAGTGGAGCAAATTCATAAATGAGTTTGAAATCAAAAGGCGAACAACATTGTTGGCAACTCCTCGGAAGAGGTCAAACTACCGACTTTATAAGCTGAGAGACTGCCAGTGTACCTTAGCACCCCAACCAAGGACAAGGCTTTATTTTGATCTATGTGGAGGCCTGCACCTTGGCCACTGGACATTAACTATTTATGAAGTAGCTACCAACTATTACAATATTATATTCCCTTAGTTGATGCAACTAAGTGATTAGATAGATCTTAGGACCTATCACTTGCAAACAGGGAAGATTCATGGTAATGGCCAAATTGGAAAGAGACTACAATAGTGGAATGCGGAGGGATCCTGCTAGCAATAGTATTATTTAGTGCCAAATTTTCATCAAGTTCTTACTAGATCTAAAGAGGATAGTTGCAAATACAGAAGCAGTCAAATGGTATTGCTAGACTTGATTATAGATTTAGTGGATTCGAGGTGTTGCTAGACTTGAGAAAGATGGGTAGCATGGCCCATTCCGCTTAGTGCCTTCTTCAAGTTCAATGGGTTTACGTCATGCCGCTTGCTACTAATCTTCACCATCGACTTCTACTTGCTCCAAGACTTTTAGTCATGGACCAACTCTATCTACATTTTCTCCATGGCACCATCAAAAATCTATCAAAACCATTAAAACTAGATCAGTCATCTACTATGGATCTTCTTGGATCGACTGCGTATGCTATCAAAGGAGCATGATCTATCATGTATATCACAAGAAGTCAATTAACATATTGAATCGCTAGGATCATTAAGGTGGGCCCCTTAGAAAGAAGATTAAGGTATCCAATGAGCCCTATCGCATCAAGATCAACATTAACCAAGTTAATGGGCCAAGAGGGGCCCTATCATCTTGATCACATTAATGAAATTAGTGGGCCCCACTCTCCACATGAGTTAGGCATGATCATAATGTCAACCTTAGCAGGCCAATTATTTTTTTGATATATTTCTTTACAATATCTCAACTTGTATTGTAATTAGGCTCCTAAGATATTCTTACAATCTACCCTTTAATATTATAACAACTATCTTAACAATATACCCTAAATTCTCCTATTAGTTGATGCTCCCACAAGTATATGGGAAGGACACTATCACCACCGCTTGGAACCATGTCACCCTTGTGGCTATAAATGTTGTTACCAAAAAGGCAACACCTTGTTGACTTGGTAGGCCCCTTATTATTACATCAAGATTGAAAGAGTAGATAACAATAAGTGTGCACTCATTGGGCAAGTGAACATTTGCCACTCAATGTGCACATGGATTGAGAGAATGGTTACCAAATGTGCAAAGTAACCCCTACTTGATGTACATAAGAAGAATCTTACCCAACATGCACTCCACCTAAGCAAGGCAATGTGCAAGAGAGGAATCTTATCAAATGCGCACTCCACCTAAGTAAGGCAAAATGCAGGAAAGGAATTTTACTCAATGTGAACTTCTCCCAAGCAAGGCTATGTGGAAGAAAGTAATTTTTCTTGATGTGTACTCCATTCAAGTAAGGTAATGTGCTAGAAAAAATCTTATGCTATGTGCACTTCACCCAAGCAAGAAAGCCAGTGCACATTCCATCAAAGTGAAGTCAACATGCACTAAGCAAGGTAATGTGCGCTTTATCTCAATACCTATGATACCCAGACCCAAGTAGGTATATAAATATGATACATATATTATTTAAATGAATTATGAATAATTTATGATTTTTATGATTTAATGATATTTTATAATTAGGGTTATGATTAGTAATGATGATTAAAATTAATCATCATAGGCCAACATGAGTCAATATGACTAAAGGGGCTTAATGAGGATTAGAAAATGCTAATGTGACATGAATAATTATTTTAATTATCATGATTTAATTAATAAAAATTAGAATGATAATTATGGAATTAAGTTGGAAAATATTAAAAACTTCATAAGAAGATTGAGATGAAATTTGAAATGTAGGTACATGATTATGGGCACAATCTTATGGACGGATTGAATTGAGGAAAACGTGATGAGATTAAGATGATAATTATTTATTTTCATCTCAAACCTAAAGGATAAATTCAAATGGTTATAACTTGAGTTAGAAAAGTCGTATTGAGTCGAAAATTGAAACAAGTAGACAAAATTATATGGTTAACGTTATGGAATGATTTGATTAGGCTAATTATTATGAAAATTGCTTAATCGCAAAAAGACAAAAGAGGTTTCTTAGGGAGCAAGTAAAGGAGAAAACTTAAAGAGAAAACAAGGTAGGTTTTTTAAGAAGCAAGAAAAGGGATTTCTTAGGAAGCAAGCAAAATAGAAAGCTTAAGGAGCAAGCACGGCAGAAAACTTAAGGAGCAAGCAACCACCCTTATAAAAGAGGCAAGAGGGGCAGCCCTTGGGATGTCCTTAGCATGGAAAGAGGAAGAGAGAGAGAAAAAGAGAAAAAGAGAGGAAGGGAGAGGAAAGGAGAAATGTCCCAAAATTTCAACAAAATGAAAAAGGGGAAAAGGGATAACATGAGGACAATTCTCAACAGCAAGGGAAGGCAACATGGGACGTCCAAACACAACTGCAACTTGGGAGGAAGAAAAGGGACGCCTTAGGCATTTATGGCTCCATCAAAAGGGAAGAAAATCTTCAAAATAGGCATGTAATTATCTATAATATTTTATGAGTATTGAAATCAGAAATTTTAGTTTTAAGAGAGGATATATGTTGGATATAAGAATTAAGAACAAATGATTAAGGGTTTTTGCATATCTATTGAAATTAGATACAAATACGAGAGCAAAACCTGGAAGAAATGAGATAGAAATCCAAAATATAGATGAAATATTAAATGAATGAGTTTTATCATAAAAATTTGTGTGAGAACTCAAGATAGGGTGATTAAGGAATGATTAAATTTTCATCTTAAAAGGATAAACATGTTATAAATTAAAAATCTAGAAAAATCAACTTGAACAGGGTTGAACAAGTGTTAGGATCAACAGCACCAAATGATATTTAATCATTTTTATACAAGTAATTTTGAGCTGAAAATTTAATATGGTATATAATACTTGTTGAAGAACACTTAACTAAAATAAAAATTGATTTTTGAAGGGTATAAATATACTTAATAATTAATATGATTTGAACTATCTGAAAATAGATCTGCTATCCAGTAGACTAAAAATATCAAAATAAATATAGATACTCAATATATTGTGCTGAAAATATTTATTTTGGTTAATAAATGTAGTTATTAAGGTATTATAGAAATTTCATATTTAAATTCCTTGATTTGATTATGATTCAAAAATTAGAGAGTTTAGTATGTCTGATTTGAGTATTATGAATAGATTGAGGAATAAATCAAAATAAATATTAAATTCAAAATTTTAGGATGAAATTTAACTTATAATGGGATATAAACAAGTATCATAAGTGATTATGGGAGTTTAACCTATTAGAAGTGGATTTTATAAAGGATGGAACTTAAGATTATGTATATGACCCGATTTTCACATTTTTATGATATGTATAAAGCATGAATTATGCTAATGAGGTTATGGATTATTTAGAGGGTAAAGTACCTTAAATTAAGAGTACTTTGGACATCCAAATGGCTTAAGAAGGATTGCCCTAAATCTGATTTTTAATGGCACACACATGGACGTCTCAAGAGGGGTGCAAATATATGAATTTTAAATATGTGATATTATTCTAAATTTGGGTCAATAAAAACATGATTAATTGCTGAAATTTATGGATTATAAATCTATTTTAATTTAAGTATTGAAAGAGTTGTTGAAAGGATGAAAACAGGTCAAAACGTTGCTGTTTTGGAACCCTATGATGAATGGATTACAATTTCATAGTTAAATCCTAAATTATATGTTAATTAAGAGGTTTAATGATGCTAAATTAGGATGTAAGTTGCTGTGTTGAAGAATTTTAAGAAACACATAATATATGTGTTGTAAGATGAGTATGTATGAAAGGTTTGTATGGTTGAATGATGAATGATTTATACAAATTATTAAAATGAAAAATTATAAGAATATGTAATAAAAAGCATGGTTAAGTTGCTATTTTGATGATTAAGGATTTTCTCAAATTTTAATATTAATATGTGAAGCCTAATACGTCAATTATGTGCTTAAAATGAGCATCGACGTAGGAAACAAGAAAAGTATATGAAAAATGATAAATGGAAAGGTAATGACCCCCCTATGATGATTAATGAATGATTGTTATGTTTATGAATGAATACCCTATCTATGAGTTTAGGACATGATAAGAAATAGATGGTATGATGCACAAATATGTGCTATATATGTATATCTGACTTGGAATTCAAGTGGGTTATGTATGTGATGAATTATGAGTTGAAAAACTAAGTATATGCAAGCAAGTAAAAGATTTTATGAATGCAATGTCATTCTTATGTGTATAGGCAAAGGTAAAGAAAAAGTAGGTACAAAAAGCTAAAGCGAAGCAGGTAACCAAGTGACCTTCTAAATGATTTTTATTTTACCAAAATATGATAAAATGATTGCGAATGATGTTCTAAATGTTTCAAACTATTTCGCAATTGATTTATGAAATTATTTGTAAGTTGTTTAAGGATGGTCATTCCTCTACTTCAATATGTGTTGAAATGCAATTTCAATTTTGATAAATGTTTTACGCTGAGCTTTATCAAATGTTGATGAAAATGATGCTTTAAGAGTTTATGAAAGGAAAATCACGTTTATGAAAGGGTCATGTGCACAAGCATGAGGTCCACCTCAAAGGTGTAAAGGGACCAATAGTCCTCATTTGATATGGCCAAGTCGCTAAGAGAGGCCTAGGGCTTGTGGCACCTCCTTGGATTGGGAGAGACGTTGGAGATGGATGGTTTTCTAGCTAACTTCTATCCTATGATGTCATGATGCATTGCATTATTATGATATACCCATGACGGGTATAATGAGCATGTTTTCATGATATACCCTTGAGTGGGTATAATGTTGTTTTTCATGATGTTTTAAATGAAAAGTGTTGCCTTCAAAATAAATTACCTGAAAACCTATAGCTTGCTTATTGAGTTTTGACTCACGTTTTGTTTTTCAAACCCAAAGATAGGTAAAAGGAACAAGAAGGCAACGGGCACAGGTTGAACTTTAAAGATCAATTAATTTTTAAGAATGCCTTATATGAATTGAGAAGGAATGATTGATGAATTCATATGACTATCTTGGTGTCTTGTATGAAAAGTATTTGATGATATGTGGTTGTGGATGAGAAAAATTTTTATGGACAAATACTAAGGTATGTTGATATCATATTATGATGACTTATAAGTTATATGATATAACATGAGTATATCAAGGTTTAGTAATGGCCAAAAAAGACACATGATGGAAATTGGAATACGTGTAATGACATTAACTCTTAAGGAGCTAAGATTTAGTGGATAAATATCCAAATAAATCTCACTATGTGACAGGGCAACAATCCTGATTACGTTTACCAATCAATAACGGTTCCGGAGTAAGATTAATGTTGTGACACTCGGGCTGGGGTGCCACAATGCCATTTAATGTGCACTAAGCAAGGCAATGTGCACTTAATGACTTACCCTCTATGGTGCCCCCAACCCGAGGCGTGACACAAGGCTTTACTACAAGATCATTGTTGATTAGTAAATATGAATCACGATTGTTGCCCTGATCAAGCGGCACGTTCTTAATTGGATCTCTTTCAATTTTTTTCGTTTTATTCCTTTTTCTTCATCATTTCATTTCATTACATTTCACTAAATTCATCTTATAAGCAACGATACTCTTGTGAATCGTCGCACTTAGTATTTTAAAAATACCACTTAGTTTCCCTTTCTTCCTTATACCTGTTCATAATCTCACATTCTGGTAGTGGTCATCAACTGTACATATCATTCAAAAATTTTCATCTTGTTCTCTTACATCATTGGTTTTATCAACCTGACCATGTCATAATCATATAAAATACATTCATCTTCAAATATTCGACATACATAGTTGGATACACAAGCCCAATTATCGATTAACATAACATTTAGAACTTTCAGTAAATTCATATGCCTTAACATTCCTTAGAACTTTAAATTGTACCATTCAATATGTCATAGCTAATCATCTTAGCACACACTTGTATACCATCTCCTACAGTTTCTCAAATGCTTAGGTTCTTTACCTCTTGAGCTTCCTTATACCTATCTAAGATTTAGAAAAATAAATTGAAAGTGATTACTCAGTAAACAAACATTTTTATCTTTAGGTAAGCATTTTCCTATAAAATCTTTTTCATAAACATCTTTTCATAGAAGCATTTTGCATGTCATGTGTGTGCTTTTGAAAAGTGATGCATATGTGTATAGCCTTTTTAGATAATTCTCTTTGTTCTTAATTGAACATTTTAATGTCCCAAAACATTTATCGCATAAACCCGTTTTGCAAATAGACATTTTTATGTCCCAAAAAGTTTATCACGTAAACTTTTTAGCCAGTGGACATTTTTATGTCCTAAAATATTTTTTCCACATACACCTTCTTTGGCAATGGACATTTTTATTTCCTAGAACTCTTTTCATATAATCCCTTTTTTCGCAATGGATATTTTTATTCCCTAAAATATTTTTCTTGTAAATCATTTTTCATAATCCCATTTTGGGTCTTGTCTAAATCAAACAAGACATATGCACGTAATCAATTTTTAGGAATGCATTTGCATAGAAAACATTTCATCTCAACCTTGATATTTAAACTTTTCGAGTAAAACCACCTTTTTTAGGGTAAACTTATTCGTATAAGCTTATAAAATCTCATTTAAGGTAATCGTTTTGCATAAATAATTTCATATCCTAGTTTTTTGAATTTTTCAAAGCAAAATGTATGCAAATGTATTTTTTCTCATCCAGCAGTGACACTTACCAAATGATCATTCTACTTTTTGGAAGAGAATCTGTCATATAACAACAACATGCTAGCCAAGCGGTTGTTCCTTAATCCTGCTCCCATTTTAGTCCTCCTGTCATTCTTTAGCAATTTGGCCATATGCAGAGTGGGCCCTTATCAATTTGCGATTATCTTTACAATCGACCTATCCATTGTTCTGGAGCACCATACATCAATCATATATATCCACATGCTAGCATAATTTCATTAAAAATCACAGACCACAGTCCGTATCCTTTTAAACCATCTTGAAAAGTGGGCACACCGCACCCACTTTAACATATTTGAAATCTAATTTTAGGATGACCACCCTTAAATACTTTTAGGAACATTTAAATAAAATATTTTGATAAACATTTGTAATATTTGAGAAAATAATCTTTTTAAAAGTGTTACTTGTAATAAATCTTAAAATTATCATGATAAACAATTTCAAAGCATTTCAATATACAAAGAGAGAAAGTGCTTCTCACTTACCTTTTCTTTATTTCTTTTTCAGAGCTTTTCTCACACCAAGGATATGCAATCGCATCATTTTCTTTCATCCACCCTAGAATCATATACTCGTCCACATGTTGTTCCTATTTTTCTTTCAAGTAAAGAAGAGCTTGCATAACCCTTTGTATACTATTTAGCATACCAAAATTAATTTATTTATGAGATTAACTTATCGAGTTGACCACCCTCAAATCCTCTTTAGAATACCCATGTAAATATTTTCAAGGCATTTTCAAAGTATTTCTATATTTAAAGAAAATCAAGATTTTTCTAATAAACCATTTAGACCAAATGGACCATTTTTAATCCATCGTTTATTTTAAGTGTCGTGTCAAAGAATATCAATTTTCCTTCTATAAATTAAACCTCTTTTCTTTTCATAAACACATTTTTTTTCACAATCCTATGGGAGTAAAATTTAAAATTTATTTATATTTCTTTACGAAACAGTCAAAACTTCTTTTTTTCATAATATCTTTTGAAAATAACATCTTCAAGAATGTGCTTACTTGTAAAAAATTTGAAATTCATCAACATAAAACATTTCCAATCATTGCAACATTTGAAATAAAATAATTATTTCAATAAGTGTTTCTTGCTTACAATGAGGGAATCCTTGAAACATTTCATTAAAGCTATAATTTTCAAGACTTATGCTTGTCCATTTATAAGAAATTCATAAAATCATTGACATAAAACACTTTTAATCATTTCAACACATATGAGGAAATCAATATTTTGAAAAGTTTACTTGCTTATCTGTGATCGCTTTAATCCCTTTTTTCCATTCTTTTCTTTACCTTTGCTTAGATAAATGAAAATAATATTTCATCTATATACATAATATCTCAAATGCTGGCATCCCTTAGGGTTTTCTATCCTATATGAATTTTCATCGACTAACTTAACCCACATTGGTGTGACTTGTGGTTCACTTATGCCAATTCGTTTCATTTTGAGACCCTTATTTAGGGTAAATTTTTAAGCTCATTATAATCATTGAGTTTAGCTCATTATATGGAAGTTTAACACTTCTCACTTATTATTTAACACTCATACTTGTATTTTCACATTAGTGTTCATTCAAGGCACCTATTTATGAGTTAGGACTACTAGTTTCAATCTTAAATTTTTGAGATTTTATAATTTTCTCAAAATGACCCTATATTTTCTCATTTTTACCCTATTTTCCTTTCATTTTTGCATCTTAGCTAACAATACATGGTCATTCTTCCTTCTTGCAATTCATACCTTCCATGTTCATTCCTTTGAACACACATATAGTGTGTGTTAAGCAAATTCATATAAAATAGCAAAATTTCCTCCTCATTTGGCTTAATTTAAGCACTTTTTTGCACATTAGTTAGGGTAAAATTATGAAATTAAAATCCATTAATTGAATTGCCCAAAATAGCAACTTTTCTCCCTCTTTTTTTTTGCCTATGACGTCCACATTTTTAAGGCCATACAAAATAGATTTTTATAATTTATTTTTCAGCCTATTTGGACGTCCACAATACTCCACATGTAGGGTATTTTACCCTCATAATTACTCACATATCATGTGTCTAAGTCATGCATCATTTCTATCCTAAATGAATGAAAATTTCATCTAGTTATTAAACTAAAGTTTCGCCCAACTATGGTTCATCATATAAGTTTGGTTTAACATGAACTAAATATGGAAATATTTTGCATAATCAACACATAATAAATGGTTAAAACAACAACATAAATTTGAAATCAATCAAAAATCGAGCTTGGTTATCATGTGCATGTCATACCTATTTCATCCACAACCTTTCTTGAAAGTTGGAATTAACTCTTCTAATTCATTTGACATTTCATAACCCTATCAAGGATTTGTGAATCATCATTTAGGGTTCATAATGAATTGAACTTATGATTCATGAATTGAGTCAGAAAACTTGGAATTATCAAACTAAAGTTGGTTTAATACCTACTTGATGAAGTATAGTTTGCCATCTCTTGCTCAACTCGTTTGCTCCTCTTCTTCCATTCTTTTCTTCTTCTTTTCTCCTCTTTTTTCCCGTTGCTTGGACGTTAACTTGCTGCCTCTTGCTATATTTTTGTATAGTTTCCTGCCCAAAAAGTGGACATTGCAAGCTATCCATGTTACCCCTTGATCACATTCCTATGTTGTTGCCCATTTTGTCATTTTATGGCAAAAATCTGCCCAAATACCATGCATTGAACGTCCCTTGATGTGTAGCCCCCTTTTTATACATATTTTTGCATTTTAAAAAAATCACGAATTGCTCAAAATTCTCATCTCATGCCACCTCAAGCAAGGCATTAATCACATTAACTTTTTATTTCTCTCAATGAATCCTTGTTAGATGCATGTCTCATTTACTTTTCAAAATTCAACTTTTCATTTATTTGGTTGACTTTAAATCTTGCTCAATGAATCCTTCATTGACATGTGTCGCTTATCACTTTTGTTTCATTAATTACATGTTACTTTTCATTAGCAAAAGTCAAACAGTTTTGTCCTTATGTGATTAAGCAATTTTTCATGATATTTAGCTTAACCAAATCCATCCATATGACAGAATATCTTCTTTTAACGTTCATAAAAATTTTCATCCCAAAATAATCATCCTAGATCAAGATATGAGCATTTGAAATTATCTCATAAAAATTCATGAAATTAAATCATTATCATCATAATCCAATTATGATTAATATAATTCATTCCTTTTATGAGGTAAAACATGTTAATATGTGCTTACCTTTCAAATTTCACGTCAATCCGCCTTATGGGCGCCAAGTTATGAATTTTCAAACAATAACCTAATTTTATCTCATCATTGTTATCAACTTAATCATAATTAATGGAAAAATTAACCATGTCATATCATCATTTCTTATACCACATTTGGTCCCTTTGTACACATTAAACCACATGGGGCTAAGGTGTTTAACTTAACCACATAAATTAGTCATTTGCCCTAATCTCCTTCATCTACTTAAATCATACCATTAATAACTTTTGAATATCTATATTACATTTATGTGTCTCAAAATGTTCTAGGTATCACACCCTTTAAGACATCTCACACTTATAAATAGAGCCTCTTGGCTATCATTTTCAACAACAATCATGTAGCTCTCTATTGGCCAAACTCTCCAACAATCGATAGTCGCTATCTAAACTAATCCATGTCTAATCAACCTGAGGGAAACACAAAACCACAAATGCTACGCAAATTATAGGTATTTGACTCACTTAAATAATTATAATAGTAAAAATCAATATTATTAATTAAATGATCATTTCAAATTATAGCTAAAGCATAAAAGTCTAATACATACATTTTTCCCTAACAACCATGAAATTACAACTTCTCTTAGTGTAAATACTAATTTTTTTTTAAAGTTGAATGGTTAAGAACCAAGTATGATAGCTTATGTAGCAAGAATTAACCCTTTGACCAATTGAGCTAGATAGTTAATAATAGGTTTTGCTCAATTGTTATTTGTGTATACTGCGAGTTATATTTTTATTTTTATTTTTGATATTAATTTCAACAACCCATGTAGCTTGGTTGATATATAGGTGGTCCAAAGATCTCAAAAGTCTAGGATTCAAGTGGGGGTGCCATCAAAAAATAATAAATATTAATTTTAGACTTTTGTCTCATTAGGTATGTGGGCCCTACTAGATAGGATAAAATAAAGATCCCTTTGGATAAGATAACTTGAATTCAAATTTAAGCTAAGTGATAAGATTTTATCACTTATTTCTCTTCTTTAAAATTTTAAGAGAACCTATGGAAGCCTTTATAAAAGGAATTTGGGAAAGTTGATGGATTGAGGATATGTAAAAAGAAGGATAGAGAGCTAGAGAGTCTATAAAAGAAAAAAATAAGCAGCGGGGAAAATTAGGGAGGCGAGTAAAATTTTTATTTGAGGGCGATATATGATTCAAAGTTAATATTTATTTTTTATACTACAATTATTTCATGCAACTCATTTTATATGTGAGTTATGAATTTTTTGACTATCGATTTTATATGTTTAGCAAAATTAATTTTATAGTCCTAAGTTATTTTTAGGATGTAACTTATACAGATAAACATGTCTAAACTTTATACCTAAAATGTATGTGTCAAGATTGTTGTGTTTTATAATATAAATTAATATGCAATAAATATATATGGAGATTGAAATTATATATTAACAATGTGTGTTAATATAAGTGTGCCTTATTAATAATCTCGCCATATGTAGTAACATATACATGATATAAGTTACAAGATCGAAATAGTTGAATATCTGTGTAGTACTACTAAATCTAAAATTTCAAGTCTTGTCACATACATGTGTCCAACAATTTTGTCATATTTATGTCTTCGTTTATTATAATACAACCATTTTTGGTTGCTTTTGATGCTTCTGGCATTCGAATGCTTTTGGGTTATGAATGAAAATTGACATGCAACACATTCTGCTTATCACCTAGGATTTTTGCAAAATAACCTTACGATGATTTCCATAGAATGGGAGATTATTTTGCTAGAAACAATGAAAGAGAAAGCAATTAGGAAATTAAGCATGAATTCTACTAGAAAGATTGAGCCAAAGTTTAGGAAAGCTAAAAACTAGGTGTAACCTATCTAAAGAAACCTTCTTCTCGAATTAAAGTGCTGTTTCAAAGCCTAAATCATTACCTATTGTAATACTTAAAGCTATGGTTGTGTCGAAGATTGCTATTATATCCAAAGCTGTTAATGTACCCAATATTAAGGATATATCCAAAGCTATGAATGAGTGTAAAAAAAACTAACATATCCAAGGTTGTGGATGTGCCCAAATGTGACACCTCATTGCCTAGACATGTTCAATGACTAGTCAACGGGTCTCACATGACCTAAGAAAAATTTAGTAGCATTTTCCCATAATCTATAGGGGGATAGTATGGTATACATGACCTATTATATATGAACATCATAATTCTATTCTAAATATAAACATTTAGTTCTACATCACATATTGACATGCTATAAATACACCCATAAAAAAAGAAAATCATCATAATTTATCATAATTTTACAAGATAACTCAAAATAACATATACATATGTTCGCATAAACTCTAATCAAGTTCAAAATTCTCAAATACAACATGTTCTTCGTAGTTTGGTCAAACTAGATAAATATTTGCATTCATTACTGTTAAATAGATACATGAAGTTCAAAATAGCTAAAAAAAATACTAGTTTTAATCTAATGAGTTTGGTCTCTTAGGTTATGTCCTCTACCAATCTCATCTTAAGGCACTTCACCTGGACTATGGTCTAATAGTAAAATAACTTCTCGAAGTCTAAATAGACTTAGTAAGTAGATGGCATTAACATAAAGCGTAATCAAATATGTTGTGCATGTCCTAATCATAATGCAATAAAATGATTCATAAATGACTATGCAAGACACATGAGACTAATACTCATACCCAAGAACGTATGCATATGACCGCATGTCTTTAATAGATCATGTACAACCCTCTCCTCCTATTAACCAAGGGCCATGAATAGCCTTTTTCTCAGGTCGACCAAGGGTCGTGAATAACCCTTTTTCTTATGTTAATATCGCCATAAACAACCCTATATAGCTACATGACTCATTCATATGTTCAGTTACATCAAAAGTTATGCGGCACAATATTCCTCTGATCATATACATGCATTAAACTATCACTACAACCACTTACCTCAAATAGTGCATTAACCAATACACACAAGAACAAGTGCTACAAATCACGGATACAATATCAGCAAAGTCAACCAAGTTTGCACTAAATTTAATATACTAATTGTCATACAAATATTTCATCAAACACATGATAGCGTCAAAGAGAAAACATTTATTTCATCTTACTAGTTCAACTCATTCGAGTGATGTCACACTCTAATGATAACAAAACTATTAATATGTCCTCTATTTCACAAAAATCACACAATTATATTAGATTCTTTATGAATCATGTTAGTCCTAAGTTGTCACAAATCCTGAAATGGCCAAACCTTGAAGTTGTTGGATGTTACTCTTTCCCACCAACCCTATATTATGTTTAGAATAAGGTTCCACCATTGATTTGAGAAAAAAAATCTACTTACCTAAATCACGACTTTTCCCAAAATCAGCGACTTTAAACTTTAATCTCTAGGATTTTTGAGCTCCCTTGATGTGAATCAATGATCTTCAAGGTAGTTTAGAGAATTTTTAAGAAGGTTTGGGTGGATCAAATCTAGGAAGAAGGGGAAAATGAGAAGAGATGGATAAGAAATGAGAAGACAAGAAAATGAAGGGAGGTCGCGCGTGATTTTTTTTGCTAACAGGGTTGGGCCCAATTACTATCTTATCACTAATTTTTCCACATATTTCACTTAATCAATTAAAAACCTCTTTGCAAGGTCCAAGATAGTTATAGTGTCCCAAACAACGCATTCCTGTGGCGCTTCAAATCGAGCGTCACAACATGAGCCTTTCTCCGGGATCATTTATTAATTGATAAAGATGAACAGAATTGTTGGTCCGTCACATGATGGGTTTGTAACATGAATATACATTCATAATTTACTCCTTAGGAGTTTATCTCCTGGTACTTAGTCATATTTACACCAATTTGCCCATCTTGGTCATCTTCAAGCTTTAATTTACACATTCAACCTTTAGTTCATACACATCATTTCAATTATATAACTTAAAACTTTATATCATTCACATCATGATAAAATATACATACATTTCACATCGTCATTTTTTTCAATAATTTGACATTTTCCAGTCCACATTATACATCAACAGTATATAATTCCTTATAGATGTAACATATTTACAAATATTCATTCTATAATTGTAAAACCACAATCTAAGGAGGATTTAATGTGTGCATTGAACATGTACATGTGACTTATATATGATTAAATGGAATTTTTGGATGATTTTATAATTTTATGATATTTTGAATTAGGGTTTTCATTGGAAACGGTGATTAAAAATTTAATTGCCGGAGCCCAAAGTGAGTCGGTGTGACCTGAGGGACTTAACGAGGATTTAAAGGTGACAAGATATTATGAATAATCATGTTAATAATCATGATTTAATTTATGAAAATTAAAATATAATTATGGAATTAAGGTGAAAAATGATAGAAAATTCATAACTCAACGCTCATAAGGCGGATTCAAGTGAAATTTGATATAGTAGTTGATGATGTTGGGCTTGGTATTATAGAATTATTGGGTTATGAAAATTCTTAATGAAATGAAAATTATGATTTATTGATCATATTTTAATTTCAACCGTTAATTTTAAAAGACTATAACAGGAGCTAGGAAAATCGGATTGAGATGAAATTTGAAACGGTTGAATGAAATTATGAGATATTTATTTGGATGGCTTGAATTAAGCTTGAAATTTTAGAAAAATACCTGAAATGAAAAAGGAGAGCATGGTTGACTAATGCACTTCAAAAGCACCTTTCCATTAATGCTAGAGTACAATGCATAATGGCTTAGTTTTAATGGGAGATGAAGTGTCAAATGCAGCACATTTCTAAGGTATTTTATGCATTAATATAAAATATAAATATCCAAATAAAATCCCAGCAATGAATGTCCATAATTGATAAAGCTATGAGTGCTCAAGTGAGCATAGGTGAGGTGTCCAAG
>JAXCLR010000092.1:32119917-32134553 GCA_035584095.1 Annona squamosa
AAGTTAGTCTTTGTTAATCATCAAAACTCAATCTTTGGTCAATTTTGTTTTGTTTTGAACATTGTTTCCAACACACTTCACTTTCAAGTTGGATGTCAATTTTACTAATTTACATATTGGTATGACTTGTGCTTCCATAGCAACCATTCTTTTTATTTTAATACCCTTATTTAGGATAAATTTTCACATTCATTATAACCATTAAATTTAATTCAACATATGGAGATTTATCATCTCCTGTTTATCATTTAACACCAATTCTTTTGCATTTTCACATTAATGCTCATTCAAGGCCTATATTTATGAGTTAGGGCTACTAATTTAAATATTAAATTTTTTATATTTTATAATTTTCTTAAAGCAACCCCTCTTCTCCCATTTTGCCACATTTTCCTTTCATTTTTGCATTTTAGCTTATCATACATGATTATTTCTCATTGTTGTTATCCATACCCTTTATGTGCTCTCTGATAGTCACACAAGCATTATGTGTAATTCAAGTTCATACAAAATAGAATTTTTTCTCTCCTTTGTGGCTTAGTCTAAACAGCTATTTGCACATTAATTAGGGTATAATCATGAAACTAAAACTCATCAATTAAATTGCTCAAAACAACAACTTTTTTCCTCATTTTCTCCACCTCGAACATCCTTATCATATGTGCATCAAATCCACCTTAAATGAATAGAATTTGCAGCTAGTTGCCAAAATCAAGTTTCACCCTTCTAAGTTTCATCATATAAGCTTGCTTTAATATATATTAAACATGAAAACAATTTACATAATCCATACATAACATCTGCCTAAAACAGTAACATTAAATGAAAATTAACAAAATTTCTAGCATAGCGCATTTGTTGTAAACAACCCTAAATTCATACATAACTTTCTTGAATGCTTGAATTGAATCTCCTCATTCATTTGACATTTAATAACCCTATCAAGGGTATGTAGTTCATCACTTAATGTTCATAAACGAATCAATTTTATTATTCATTGATTGAGCTAAAAAAAATTTAAAAATTAGCAAACCAAACTTAGTTTAACACTTATTTGGAGTTGTTAGATTTTGCTCCCATCTTGCTTAGCTTGCTTCCTCCTTTCTTCCCTTCCTTTTTCCTCTTCTTTTCTGCTTCTTTTTCTTCTCCTTTTCCTTCTTGTGCGTCCAGCTATTGGACTTTGTTTTTTTCTTTTTTCCAAAGTTTCCACCAAATGGGACGTGCAACTGCCCATCTCTCTCCTTTTATATTAATGCCTTTAATCCTCGAAATTTCCACCTCATTTTGAGGTTATAAATTTTATGTTTATCCTTCATTTGAGCTGTCACATTTTCATCCACATAAATTCCATTTTTATACATTTTTAAACATAAAACTGTTCTTTTTGCTGTCCACTTGATCACATCCAAGATATCCACCATTTTGGCTTTTTGTGGTATCAAAAAGCTGCCCAAAATCCATGCCATTTAATGCACTTGATCAGCAGCATCTTTTGCATAAAAATTCTGAATTTTTGAAATTGTAAAAATGCCCCAAAAATTCCTCCTTAAGCCACCTCAATTGCCTCTTAATTGCATTGACTTTTCATTAAATGAAAAGCCACCTTTTTAAAATTAAAAAGTCAAAGGGTTTTGTCCATAAGTGATTCAATATTTTCTCATAAAATTTAGCTTAATCAAATCCATCCATATGATAGGTTATTTTATTTTAACCTTTCATAAAAAATTTTATCTCAAAATGACCTTTCTATTATAAGTTATGAGCATTTGAAAATATCTCTTGCATTTTGATGAAATTAAATAATTATTATCCTAATTTAATCATGATTAACATAATTCATTGCATTCATGAGGTAGAGCATGTCAACATCTATCTACCCGCCAAATTTTACGCTAATCCGCCTTATGGGCGTCAAGTTATGAATTTTCAAACAATAACCTCATTAATCCTAAATTATTATTATCAATTTAATCATAATTAGTGGACTAATTAACCATGCCACCTCATTATTTCCTATACTTCATTTGGTCTTTTTGTATACATTAAACCACATTGAGCTAAGATGATTAACTTAACCATCTTACTTAATCAATTGCTTTAATCTAAATCATCCAATTGAATCATATAATTAACAATAATTAAATGCCTAGATTATATGTATAGATCTCAAATGTTCTTGGTATCACACGCTCCAAGTCAATATTCAACAAATCATATCATAACCAAGTAGTGCAGCCACACAAATACACTAAGATCCTAATGCATGCATGTACACATTACACATCCCCAGGGTGCCACATCTATATATAGCATACACAACACTAACAGTAATAATTACTAGTGGTACATTCGTAAATTACCTCACGGTAAAGAAAAGATTATAATAAAAATACTTAGTCTTAATATTAAAGCAATAAATGTACCTAAGGCTGTTGATATACTAAAGACTATGGCCGAGTCTTAAACTTAGTGCAAAGCTACAAAAGAAATTGTCCCCTGTGCAAGGACCCAGCTTAGATCTTGTCTATATTGAGGAAGAGACCCAAGAAGTACCTTATTATACTACTTACAAAGTACCCTCTATATGGTCATAGGATCAAGATTTACAAACTAGAGTTGAGTTTAAGGAAATTTATGCTAGGAAGGAACCAAAGACTTTTTAGCCAACGATCTATTATAACTAACATTCACATCGATGCTAGGAAGGAAGTTTATGTAAACACTCTTTCATATTTGAAGAGTTTGTACGAAAGCATAATTTGAAAGTCACCAAGTTAAATAGGGATGTTTGAATGACATTATCTTTTCGGGGTAGCTTATCAATGAGACATGCTTGTATAAAGTGTACATTAAGAATTTAAAATTTAACTATCTGAGTAGATCTTTTCATTATGCTTATGAAAGATATAGATATTATTGTGGGATGAATTACTTAACTAGGTGGGTAAATGAAATTTACCCTCATGAGCATCGCGTCACTTTGCGAGGACCTAATAATAACTGTGTAAATTGAGTTAGGTTAACTTGACACTGCCCTAATCCACTTTATGAAATTTTAACTCAACCGTACTTTTAACCCAATTTTAACCTTGTACAAATCGGTTCAATTCGGGTTAAAAATCAGGTTAATGGATATACAATATTTAAAAGTATTTTGCTCAATTAAATCTATTTTAAAATATAAATTTATATGAAAGAATACAAATTAATAGGTTTTCCAATTTATGACTTACATAATGATGTAATTACTAAATAATCTTATTTCAAAATAATAATATCTAGTTAATTCCTATGTATTATATGCTCATGTAAGACTATTTATTAATAATTTTATATCATTCACTAATATAAAAAAGCAGCTTGGGTCGAGTTGACAATCATCCAATCCAAACCAACCCACATTTGAAATTAGACCAGTTCAAATCAAATTATAAAATTTATTTATTTAAAATGTCTAACACAACCTTTTTATAAATTGATGATTTAAAAGGAAGGCAATTAACAGTATTACATCTTTATTGGCTTTACAAGCTAGCAAACTTCTTAAAAAGAGTTGGCAAGGGTGTGTTGTTTTAATTCTACCAATAGATAAGGAGGCTAAGTAGAAGACGTTTTGGTTGTTTACGAATTCCCGGATATTTTTTCAAAAGATTTGTTGGAAGTATCCCAAATTAAGGGTGTTAATGGGTAGGGTTAAATGGGTTGGAGTCTAATACTAATCTTAACCCATTTAAAATATCCAACCTTAATCCGTTTATTAATTTCATTTAAAAAATCTCAACCCTAACCCATTTACAACCTATTTTATAAACAGGTAGGCAGGTTGTTAGTGAGTTGTATAGCAAATGACCTAAAGGCCTAAATTCTAGTAAATGACGATCTCGCAGGGAGAGATGAGATGGTATTTTTTACGCAAAGGAAATTGAAAAAAGACAATAATGGAAAGATAGAATTATGGTGGCAGTAAAAAAAAATTAGGTGATGAGATAACAATTTAGTAGGAAAAATAAATAAAGAGTTTACATATATTTGAGTTAAATAGATTGAACGGGTTACTAATCGAGTAACTAAACAGGTTGACAGGTTATAAAAGTTTAACCCTAATCCATTTATTTCATTAAATGGTTGAATGAATTGATGGATTATAACCCACTTATTCAAAAATCTCAACTTAAACCAATTTATAACGAGGTTGGATGAGAAGGTTGACTATGACCATTAACACCCCTATCCTAGATAGAGAAATTAATTTTATTATAAAATTGATGTTCAATATAGCTCTGATTTCAAAAACTCCTTATCGAATGGCTCCTGTAGATTTGAAAGAATTGAAGATGTAATTGCAAGAGCATCTTGATTTAGGGTTTATTCAACCTAACAAGTCATTTTGTGGAGCATCTGTGCTTTTTATAAAGAAGAAAAAGGCTGATATAAGACTGTACATCAATTACAAAGAGTTAGATAAGGTGTCAATCAAAAATAAATATTCGCTTTCCTAAGTTAGTGATCTATTTGATTAACAACAAGGCGCATATGTCTTCTCTAAAGTAGATCTACGATTATGATATCATTAGTTAAAAGTTTAGGAGGAAAATATATCTAAGATAGCTTTTAGAACTTAGTATGCTCATTACAAGTTTTTATTAATGTCATTCGGAGTAACAAATGCTCCAACTACATTTATGGTCTTGATGAATAGATTATTTTATTAGTATTATTATAGTATTCATTAATAATATTCTAATTTATTTTAAAGGAGAGACAAAACATGGTAGCTATCTAAGGGAAGTATTGTAGACCCTAAGAGAGCACAAATTATATATCAAACTCAGGAAATATGAGTTTTGGATAAGTAGTGTAACCTTCTTAGATCATGCGGTTAATAAAGTAGGGCATTAGTAGATCAAAAGAAGATAGATGCTATGTTTAATTAGAGCAGACCAACTGCAATAACCAATGTTAGAAGTTTCATTGACTTGACAAGGTATTATTAGAGATTTGTAAAAAATCATAGCAGTACCAGTTACCAAATTAAATCATAAGAATGCTAAGTTCATCTAGTAAGATGCTTGTGAGAGAAGTTTCTAAGAACTAAAGAACTGTGAAACTTTTGCATTGATTTTAGCCTTATTGATCATTGGCGAGAGTTATGTTGTGTATAGTAATACATCTAAGAAAAGCCTTGGCAATGTGCTCATGTAACAAGGTATGATAATTACCTATGCATCTAGACAGTTAAAGTCATATAAGTAAAATTATCCTACCCATGATTTAGCATTAGTTGCAGTTACATGCATCTTGAAAATATAGCATCGTTAATTGAATGAGGAGACAATAAAAATTTTTGCAATCATCAATCCAAAGTACATCTTTTCTTAAAAGGAATTAAACCTTCCAAAGTGAAGATAGTTGATGATATTAAAAGATTATGACATCAATATTAAACGAACAAAAAAAATGTAGTAGCTAATGCTCTAAGTTGTAAGTCCGCATAGTTTAGTTTACTCAACAATTGATTCTAATATAAGCAATTCAATCATTGCAGTTACAGATAGTAACTCCAAGGAAAATTCAAAGAATAAATGCTCTGTAAGTTCAATCAAACTTGATCTTTGTGTTTTAGAGAAGTAGATGAATGAAGAATCATCTAATTTTTATTACAGTTTTGATGATACATTACTTATTATTCAAGGAACATCAGTTGCACCTAGAGATGATACATTGCTATGTGAAATTTTAGAAGAAGCTCATCAATCGAAGTTTTCTATCATCCAGACAGTCTAAATATGTACAAAGATCTGAGATAAAAAATTTTGTGGATACGGCTGCATGTTGAGTTTTCACAAATTTGTATCTCAGTGTTTAGTGTGTTTATTACAACCTTTGGACATACAATAGTGGAAATTATAACACCTTACCATGAACATTATAACTGCTCTCCCTAGAACAAAGGTTGTGATTGTTGGAATCAATAGCAAAATAATCAAAGTCTATGTTTTAATGATTAATAATTCAATTTGAGTAAGGTATGGTTACTAACATGTTTTGTGAAAATGTTTAAAGGATATAAAAATAAAAAATATGAGAGGACAACAATTTTCATTTATCATAAAGCAATTATATAAATCAATTTAAAGTACCTAGTAAACTAAGGAATGACCATCCTTAAATATTTAAAAATAAATATCAAATAACATTTGTTAAATCAAGAAAAGCAATTAAAACATCTTTTACAATTATTTCAAAGAAATTTTAATAAATAGAAATTCATTTAGAAAAGTTGTTTGCTTACCTTGTTCGTGAGAGCTTCCTGGATCAATCTTTTCCTTCCTTTTTCCTATGAAAAAATAACATAATTTCTATATAAATTCTATTTGCTTGCATTTATTTAGTTTTCTAACCCATTTCTATAAATATTCATAACCGGTTTAGTTTCCAAGTCGAGCATGCGTACTTTACACTTACGTGTCTCGATTATTCACTACACCACATATTTAATTTCCAAAATTTAATCTCAAAATTTGAGATTATAAATTCAGCAATGAATTTCACATTTTTTCATCATATTTTAACATATTTTTTCATTTCAATATTTTACATAATGCATTATCATCCTATCATGTGTCTTGCTTCACGTCTGTGCTTCTAACCGCATCTAATTCATACTTTTCTTAAACTTTTTCAAATCAACAACTTGTCCTCTAATTCAGCAAGTTAATACACTTCATTTAACACCTATTTAGTGCATTTTTACGAAATTTTTATCCACAATTCTCGAAGTTACAAAAACAGCCACTTTGACATCCAATTTCCACACTTTCTACGTCTCTTTTGATACTCCAACATGAACAGATTCTTATCTGTTTAATTTTGACAATTCATCCAAACTTTCCTACCCTAAATCCAATTCATTTTCACATATTTAAGATCCATATATAAGTTATTTGCAAAACAGCAACATTTTTCACATGTATAGGGTACCAGTTTACACCATTTGGACATCCACTTCTCACACCTATAAAAATCCGAATTTGGGCAGTTTATGTAATGCCTTTATTCATTTCCAAACTATCCTAAATTTAGGGTATTTTATCCTATATTTCATCCATAATTTATTTAAATTATTTCCCTTACCATTTTCATCATTTAGAAGTGAATTTCGGGTCTTAGACGATACCATAAATGACTTACCTTCTATACTTCGCTATACATGTTAAATTTCAGATATAATCAACACTAAATCATTAATTATCATGTGATTACATTCACTAATTCAAACAGCAACTTAAAACACAATTTCAGCATGATTAAGCTAGAGTAAAAGCTTATACATCACACCAAACACACTCTATTCACACCTAATTCTTCTTTGTACTTATTGCAATTAAATTTCCATTAAATTCTCTAATTAAAAACATCCAAACTCTTCATTAAAATTCTCATCATAAAACACATTCATAGCTCATAAATTAAATTAGAAAAACTGGATTAGAATCACTTAAACTCAAACCATCTACTTACTTGTATTGAGTGTTTCTTCACTCTCTCTTCTCAAGCAAGCTTCTTCACTTTAATTCTTCTTTTTCTTCTCCTTTTTCTTCACTTGTTTTAGGGTATGAAAATGATGAAAGGGGGGAATGTGCGCTGCTGTGAAAATTGGAGCTCAAATTTTTCAAAAATTTTCTAAGTAGTCACATATGCTTGGACGTCCCCTTGCCTTTAAGCAACTAGCTGGAAATTTTCAGCAAATGGGCCCCACATGCCACATCATCCATGCAAATTCCAATGCATTCTTATCCCCTTAATTGACATGGCATCTTGTGGGCCATTAAAATTATTTTTTTCTTATTTATATATTCACTAATTATCCATTACATTAAATTATCACTAATCTGTCCATCTGTTGCACGTCCACCATCAGCTGCCATTTTGCAATTTTTCAACAAATTTTTGCAACTAATAAATGCACATTGACATCCCCTATTACCTAAGATAATTATCTTGGCATTTTGTAATTTCTTAAAAATAAAAAAATCAATTTTCCAGCCACTTGAACGATCACCATTTGCTGCCCATTTTTTGGATGCCTGCACACGTCCCAACTTTATTGCAGATTATCACATCAAAATTAATTTTTTCTCAGCTTTAATTAATCACTCATTTAATTATCTGATAGTATAGGGAATTTAGGGTCAATTTAGATTAATAAAAAAATCATAAAGTAGGCCTTGAGCTGCCAAAACCATCCATATCAACCTGGATACATGTTGCTGTCCACTTTTTCATTTTCAATTCAACAGTCCAATTCAGCTCCTAATAAATCTGAATTTCACTTTTATTTAATGTAAAATTACCTACATTAACTCATAGTTGACTTTGGGTATACATTGTATTATTAAAAAATTCCAAAAATTCAGCTACAAAGCTGGTTGGACGTCCATAATTCTGCCACTTCTTTCATTTTCCATTTAACTCATTAATTATGCATTAAATCAAGAGATAATTGCAGGGATTTTATTATTTTTGATAATTTACAAAATACCCTACAATTTACCCTCTCTTGACACCTCAAATTTGTCTTCTTCTGTTTATTTATTTTATTCAATTTTCATCATAGATGCTATTTATTTCATGATTTGAAAATCAAATCTCCAATCCTAATTTTGTGTAAGCTTAATTCCTTAATCATTTGCATGATCAAATCCTTCTAAAATCTTAATTTCACAATTTTAACCGTTCACCTCAAATTTTATCTTAATTCGATCTTTCTAGCCCAAGTTATCATCATTTTAAGCTTTGAACGGTGATGATCAATTTTTCTCAAAATTTTCATAATCTAATTTTTCCATGAGATTAAGCATAAAATTATATGCTTCTCCGTCAATTTTCACCTTAATCCAACTTAATGTCTTTATGTTATCAATTTTTTAATATTTCCTCAACTTGTCTCCATAATTAACCTTTTAATATCCATTGATCCTATTTTAAAATTAAATCAAATTTTTCATAACATACTAACTATTTATCCATCCTCAATATGATATTTCAATGATAATAACCCACATTATCTTTAATTGATAAATTTAAACCACCATTCATACAGATGACCTAGCTGCAAATATCTTAAAAATTGCAAATACTTCAATTATGAACGTATTATGCATACATAAATTATTCAATAACATTTACATGACTTCTATGAAAACTAGGATTTCACACAAGTCGACTCCATCTACGACTTGGGTGAAGTTGCAAACCCACGTCGACTCTAGCATCGACTTCAAATGGGATTTTACGGCCAGCGCTGAAATTTGATCTAAGGCAGGTGAAGTCGTAGTGCCAAGGCGACTACATCTGCGACTTGGGTGAAATCGTAGACCCAAGTCGACTTCAGTGTCGACTTCAAACTCCAGCACTGAATTTGGAAATTCAAAAAGTGAAGTCGCATACCCAAGTTGACTTCGCATACGACTTGAGTGAAGTTGGAACTCAAGTCAACCCAAACATTCGACTTGGAACAAAATGAAGATAAATCAAGTCCACGACAAGCAAACATTTGACTTGAAACTTGAGATTTTTGCTGAGAATCAAAGTCGCACCCCAAGTTGACTTCAATATGCGACTTAGATGAAGTCGCACCCCAAGTCAACTTCATCTGCGACTTGGGTCACAATGGTCGGAAAAATTCGAACGTTGGCGCATTAATGCAAGCCACCTGCCTCCAAACATTTGAATTTACTTCACCATTATAAATATGCATTCAAGTGAACATACTAAAAAAAGAGATACAGCATTAACTGTGATTCAACTACCATCATCTTCAAGCATTAAGTGATCAACACAAGATTTCAAGGGAAGAACGAAGCTTAAACTTGTTGCATGCTTTAATGCTATTCAAAGCTTTTCCTCTACAAGTTCTTCCATGAGTTGAATCTGCCTACACAACCTGTAAAGTGTAGAATTCTGTATTTGATACATTGTTTGTTTACGATACTTGGTTTGATATTTGTGTTTCGAACCAAGTGATAGCAAAGTAGCATTGTGAATCGAGTGGGACTTGTCACCCACTTGTGTTGTGATTTGTGTATGCCCCCTAGAGATGGAATCTAGAAGACAGCTGAGGCTCTATTTGTATTTGTGAAATATATAGTAGAAACCAAGTCACAAGGGGCTTGAGCTTGAAAGAGTAGAATATGGAAGGTTGCCCAAACCACTATAAAAACTTGTCTATTGCTGTGATTTGCATTTCTGTTTTTATTGTATTATTAATCTTCATACTTTCTATTTGTTTTATTAAGGGGACTGAACTAAACTGGGGTAAATTTTCTGTTTAAGTGAAAATTTTGAAATAATCAATTCGCCCCTCCCCTCTTGGATAATTATCATAAACTCAGGACCAATAGTGATGTGGTTTGGGTAGTAGTAAATAGAGTTACAAATTTTACTTGCTTCCTACTATATTGCATGACATTCAGAATGAATCAAATGACAAACTTGCACTTGTAGGAGATTGTTTGATTACATGGTATCCTTGTTTCCATTTTATTAAGCAAAGATTTATAGTTTATTTTCTATTTCTAGTAGAAATTATAAAAGTCTATAGGAACAGAGTTACATTTGAGTACTAGAGAACACCCGTAAATGGATGGTCAATCTAAATGAATTATCCAAAATTTGGAAGATCTATCAAGAGCATGTGACTTAGATTTTCCTAGTTCTTGTGATGGGCATTTAGCTTTGGTTGGGTTTGTCTATGATAATGATTATCAGGCTACTATTGATATGTTTTTATTTGAAGCTTTATATGGAAAAAGGTGTTGAATACCTACACACTGAGAAGGAATTGGTGCGAACAACTTTTAGCTCTAGTCCTAGTTCAGCAAGCTACTGATGTGGTTTGAGTTATTAAATGATGTTTCCTTTCTCATTGCAAGTGCACGGGTCGTAGATTGCATTATATAAATATCATTCCTACAAAGAATTTGGGACTTAGAACGTTGCTTTTTAAACACTTTTATTAGCAACTAAAGGAGAATACAGTAGAATAAAAGGGAAAATAGAAAATAAGAAATAGATTTTAGAAGTGTAGAGTAAAAAATAAAAATCAAGAGAAGAGCATATAAGGTTTTAGGATTTCACTTACAATAACTTCAATGGATACGTGGTATGACTTATTTATTCTGGATATAAATTGTTAAAGGAGAATTATTTGTGGCGCCCCCAACCCGAGTGTCACATTTTGAGCCTTACCTCGGGATCGTTATTTACTAGTAAACGTAATCAGGATTGTTGCCCAATCACACGGCGGGATTTAATGGATGTTTATCCAATTAACCATCCTTCTTTAATAATTAATTTTATACTATTTTTCCTCAAGTGTCCATTTAAGTTATCTTTGCCCTGATATTCACATTTCATATCGAATATAATCTTAAAAATTTATAACATGTTCATTATTCATTGTCACATGTATATAAAATACAAGGCATATCATAGATCGCATAAGATCATAAAATGTCAAGTCATATTACATTCCATTAGCCACAAATAGCACATATTAAAATTCATAAAATCTCCACAATCTCCATGCGTAGTTCATGCTCCTTGTCTCTTTCATTTTTTAGCCTGTCTATGGGTTGGAAAAAAAAATACATGAGTTGTACACTCAATAAACAAGCTATATATTTTTCAAGCAATACATTTTGAAGGCAACCATGTTTAAAAACATTTCTCTCCATTCAGTAAAGACACTTAGCAAGTGATCAACTACCTGTGAAGCAGAAATCTTTTCATAAAACTTTCATAGACATTTCATAAACATGGGATGTGCAAATTCATCATTTTCGTTAATGACATTAACCTTCATGTGATGGTACGCTAGCAGGGAGAACATTCTATCATGACATGATCCTTTCCATCCTTGGCACCGAACCTTCCAACTTGGCAACGTCAAGGGGGACTCCTTGTCCACTTACTATCTCGACTAGCCTACTTAATTTTTATTCCATGCATGACTTTTAGTCACCCCGGCATTATATACCTCTTACACATGATATCTTGTCATTCTTATGTAGAGAATTCTTTGCATCATCCCTTTTAAAACATTATTTCAATGAAACATTGTTTAAAATCCATACTTCATCATATTTCATCAATACTTGAGAAACCGTAATCAATCATTTATTTCAATAGAAATAACATTTCAATACGAATATAGACAAGGAATGGCCATCCTTAAATATATTGTAATGAAATTCAAAATCATTTGGAAAAAAATTTACTTGCTTACCTTGATTATGTGAGCTTTCTAGATCTACCTTTTTTTTGTCTTTACCTATATATGTAAGAATGACATGGTATTTATGTAAATTCCATTTGCTTGCATTCAGCTTAGTTTTTCAACCCATTTTCATTAATATTCATAATCCACTTGAATTTCAAGTTGGGTATACATGCATATCTTGGCCCCCCCTTTAGACGTTCACATCATGGGTCTACAAAAAAATCTGATATGTGCTAATCCTTTCCACCTTATGTTGAACGTCCCATGCATTATTAACTTAGATTATTTTACCCTCTCAAGCACCCATAAACTCATTAGCATAATTCACGTTTTATACATATCATAAAAACATGAAAATCGGGTTATACACATAACCCTAAGTTCTATCCTTCTACAATCCACCTCTAATAAGTTAAATCCTCATAATCACTTATGATGTTTGTTTATATCCTATTTTAATTTAAATTCCATCCCAAAAATCGAGAATTTAACTTTTACTTTAATTTATTCCTCAATCTGTCCATAATGCTGAAATCAGACACGCTGATATCTCTGATTTTTGAATCATAATCAAATCAAGGAATTTAAATTTAAAATTTTTTTCATATCTTAATAACTACATGATTTAACCAAAATAAATATTTCCAGCACAACATATGAATTATTTATATTTATTTCATTATTTTTACCCTGCTAGACAGCAGCATCTATTTTCAGACAATTCAAATCATGTTAATATTAGTTATATTTATACCTTGAAAAAACTAATTTTTATTTTGTTAGAGTGTTACTCATGATGTCTTCTAAATTATATTAATTTTTTAGCTCAAAATACTTTGTATAAAAATTATTAGAAATCATTTAGTGCAACTGATCCTGACACCCGTTCAACCCTATTCAGGTTGATTTTCTTAGATTTAGAATTTCCAGCATGCATACCCTTTTGAGCTAAGAATTGGTTCATTCCTTAATCATCCTATCATTAGTTTTCAAATAAAGTTTCGTGCTAAAACTCGTTCATTTACTATTTTGTTCATATTTTGAATTTCTATCTCATTTTTTCTAAGTTTTGCTCCCATATTTGCATTTAATTTTAATAGATATGCAAAGACCCTTAATCATTTGTTCTTAATTCTTATAACCAACATATATAATCCATTAAATCATGATTCAAAATCTAATCATAATATCTAATCCAAACAACAACTTATTTTGTGAATTTAAGAAAATTCAAGAGAGGTTTTTCACGGATAATTAACCCTAGACTTCCATTTAGTCTTCTCGAATCCTTAATTCATTCCATTCCATTCTCATCCAATAATCATATCAAGGACATCATGAATCATTCTTCAAGGATTCATTATGGATCCAATTGATGACCCATAATTTAAGGTGAAAAACTTAGGATTAAAGAACCTAAAGCATGAAGTATACTTAAATTGAATCACACTTAAGTTCAACTTCTCTAGCTTAATTCTTTTGCTTCTTTTCTATTTTTTTCTCTCTTTTTCTATCCTTTTTCTCCTATTTTCTTTCTTTCCTTGCTGCTAGAAAAGGGGACGTACTTGCTGCTGGAATTTTAAGGGGGTTTGTCCCTTGACTTTTTCTCTCTATAACCTCATGTGCTATGGACGTACATTCCTTATTAAGTTGGATTTTTCTAGCCTTGTGGGCCCCATTTGCCCCATCAATTAGAAACATAATTAAAGTATATTTATTCCCTTTGATGACAATGCACAATATCATCCAATTAAATTTGATAATTATCCATTAAAATCCTTGTCATTAAGGAGCCACAAATCTATCCCCCATTAACGTCCACTTTGCAACAGCTTTTGCCATTTTTTTCACACCTAATTTACTTTAATTAATGATAATTAATCACCCTAGCTAATAGCTTACTTAGAGGTCAAATTAGAATTTAAAAAAATTAATAAAAATCCAAAAAGCAGCTTAGACGTGCGCATCACTTGGCTTCCATTTTGTTGTCCACTTGATGGTGTCCACTTATCATTGACTTCTCGGCATTTGTTGGCACAAAATCCATCCAAAATCAAGGTCCTTAATCATTATTGTCATTTAGCTCATTTAAATGCATAATTTGCATTTTTAAAAAATCATAAATTCCATGCAATTGCCCCTTGATTGTCCATGTATGGGTCACCTCTTCTACCTCACTTGAGCTAGCCATTTAGCTCGTTAAATTAATTCATTAATCACTTGATTTTATCATAGATTTTATCATTTTAAATAATTCATGAAATCCATGTGTAATTATTGTTGGAAACAATGTTTCAAAACAAAACAAATTGAACAAAGCTTGAGTTTTGATGATTAACAAGAACTAATTTGA
>JAXCLR010000092.1:32152296-32183531 GCA_035584095.1 Annona squamosa
TATGTTACAATTTCCTTCCAACATTGACATTGTGCTAGAAGACAGGTGAAGTCGCAGTCGAAGTCGACTACACCTGTGACTTGGATAAAGTCGCATTCCCAAGTCGAATCCGCAACGCGACTTGAGTGAAGTTGAACCTCAAGTCAACCCAAGCATCCGACTTGAGTCAAGTTGAAGACTAAGGCAGTCCATTCAAGTAAATATCCATGACAGAATCATTCAAGAAGGTATATTATTCAAGGGAAGATCATTAACTACATCTTTGGACTACAAACTCAAGAAAGGCAAATCATTTTTAAATCAAGGCCACGAAGATAAAGTTCTCAAAAGAATATGAGCATGCCAAGTTCCAAAACCAGGCACTGAAGATCAAGGGCATCATGGGAAGAACGAGATAAGCGATGAATAAGAAGCATCAAGGATCACTTTCAAAGGAATCCAAGTTCCATTATATGCATACAGAAAGTGAAGTCACACCTGAAGTCGACTTCACCTATGACTTGGGTCAGGTCCAAGACCAAGTCGACATGAAATGGAACTTGAAGCTATGATGGAGACCAAAGTCGCAACCGAAGTCAACTCTAGTCTGCGACTTAGGTGAAGTCGCATCCGAAGTTGACTCCACATGCGACTTGATTCGCAACAATCAGAAAAATTCAAAAGTTGGCGCATTAAATGCACACCAACTACCACCAAACATTTGAATTTACTCCACTATTGTAAAAGAGCATTCAAGAGGTCATGCTAGAGGCTAGAGAATCATTCATTGTGTTCACCTTCAACCCTCTCTAAGCATTAAGTGACCTACACCAACTTCAAGTAAAGAACTTTGCTCCAACTTTCTGAAAGCGACATTGCTGATCAATTCATTCTCTCAACAAGTTCTTCCAAGAGTTGAAATTTGTCTACACAAACTTGTAAAGTGTAGTTTCTTTATTTGATTCATTACTTGTATTTGACACTTAGTTTGATATTGGAAATCAGAACCAAGTGAAGGCAAAGTAGTGTTGTGACTTGAATATGTCTCGTCTTACTTGAGTTGTGTTTGTGCAAGCCTCCTAGAGCTGGAATCTATAAAAGAGTTGTTACTCTAGTTGTATATGATAATTTATTAGTGGAACCCAAGTCACTACGGGTGTAAGCTTGGAAGAGTGAAGTAGGGAAGGTTACCCGAACCACTATAAAAACCGTGTCTATTATTATTGCTTGCTTAACTACTTTTAGTGTTTTATTTCTCTTGATATTCTCTGCTTGTTTCATTAAGGAGATTGAATTAAAAAGGGGGAAAGTTTCTGTTTCAGTGAAAATTTTTAAATACCCAATTCACCCCTCCCCTCTTGGGCTATTGCCATAAACTTGGAACCAACAATGGACACATATATAAAATGAGGAATCATCTTGTTAGTCCGAGCTAAGCAAATATCTTGCTTAGTCCACTCAAAAAACTCATTTCAAACACTTTTTTTCCTTCATATATTTGTTTATCTAAATATATTTAATATATAAAATAAGTTTTAGTATTTTTGGATATATATATATATACATATATCCAAAAATGGTAAAAACTTATTTTATATGTTAAATACACTTAGATAAATAAGTGAAAAAGAAAAAATATATATTTTAAATGAGTTTTTTGAAGTGGTTAAGCAAGACATTTATTTAGCCTAGGCTAACAGGATTATTTTTAATATAAAATTTATTAGTACATTTATGTCGGGACTCTACATTGACTGCTTTTTTATTATTTATGGGATTATGGTTATGAGTTCCTTTTAAGTTAGTTTTTCTTGTTTGTGGTGTGGTTCTAGTTATATAATAGTGCAAACCCTATTATTATACGGGTGGCTTTATGGAAATTTTTACGAAGCTCTTTCACATGTCATATTTAAAGTTCGGGCTCACTTCTATATAACTGGGTCATATAAAAGCGATTTTATGTAATCTCCTTAAATTTTAAGATTTTGATATTTCATAGAAAATTTAGTTTATTCATTATATTTAACATCATTTGTTTAGTAATAGATCAAGTTTCATCCATATCCAATATGTGCATAAGTTATATTTGCTCAAAAAAAATATATTCATGTGTAAATTATGGAAAATACTTAGATTCATTCACATATTTATTGAAATGTAGCACTACTTTATAGAATCATTCCTCCATGTATTAATGATATTTTAAATGATTTAGATATTAAAAATACTATTTAAATTTTGCTATTTAGCATGAAATTCTCTTATTAAATGAATTTTACATGTTTGTAGATGGAGCCCATATATAGTCATATTAGACAAATGAAAGGATTTCCATAATAATATAAGTGATATTAAACATAATAGATGGAGTATAATTTTCATCAACCATTTAGTATTGAAAATAGAAAGAGTTACATAGAAATGAGGTTTTATAAAATCCCTGATTAAAGTATAACATACTAATGTGATTGCACAGTTTTTCCTTCATCCTTGGCGTCATACCAACAGGTCCTGGCTTACTATAGTGGTACCCATTAATCGGCCGACTAGGTTGGGCAGAAAGGCGCTACAATGAGAAACATGTTGGCAATGAATTGTGTGCATTAAATTAGCACATAATAAATTTGAAACATTCTAAAAAATTACAGAAAAATCGTTTGAGGTATATGAATGATAAATTAAGTTAGAAACCCTATAAAAGATAATTAGGTCGATATTATATCATACAATCAACATATAAACTAAATAATGGACCTATGTCCCTGAATTTCAAAAACTAATTAAAATTAAGTAAAAAATAATGATATCTTCATCAAATTATGGAATTTGATTATGAAAATCTAGTAGTAGATGGAGCATTTATAAGAAATCCAATGATATATACCATATCGTATGTTGTTTAGCAAAAATGGCCAAACAAATAAAAAATTATAGTGTGTGTCAGCTTAATGGTTCTACTGTATTCACAAGTGCAACACTTGATCCGACCGTGACGTGCCTTCGATGGACGAATCTATCACCATAAGTACACGTGCCAAACTACAAGATTGTCGTTTTGTATCCCTCACACGAACGTCACCTAGATAGGCGCTGAGTCAGTTGCTCTTTGAGAATTTTAAGTGGACTTTAATGGCCCACCTAATTGGATCAATTTGTATATTGATTGAATTAATCGCCCAGTCCTTACCTACATAAGGAAAATCAACCCCTGGTAAGCAAGGGCTGTGGTTTCTCACACGTTTGAGGGAGGTGAAGTGGGTGAGAAGTGAGGAAGAGAAAAAACAATGAGGTGACCTTGGCAGAACTGTAGCACTTAGTTTGGGTGATCTCGTGGTTGATTTATGTAAAGTTGAGGGTGTTTGTTAATAAGTAAAACTTTTTAAGCTAAAACTTTTCACTCTCTATAGCTATCCTATTTTTAATTACTTATTTACATCTTCCTATAAGAAATTATTTTACTTTTCAATCATGTCTACATGATTACTTATACAACTAATCTATCTATTTTAACTTTATTTTTTTTAACTCCCTATCATTACACATATCATATTACATCATTTTCTATCCATTCAACAATTTTTACACTAAAAAATTTTTATACAAAAGTTTATTACTTCCCAAACACACCCTCATTTATTTTTGACAATTTGCAATATGTTTTTGAAATAATTAAGACATGAATAGGTTTGGACTAAACTAAAATACGAAGATTTAATGAAATCTTCCCAAGATACCAAACTTCCGCGACTATGAGAGAACCAATTGGATATCCTGATATCTTCCCAACATATCAAACTTATAATTTATTTTCCAAAGCCCAGACATGTAACTTCTTCTTCTTTTTTTCCCAATGGATACCAACTGGACAACCCGAGTTCACAGATATGCAACTTGAATCAGTGAAAAATCATGAAAATATAATGCATATATGTTCTGAACACGTCAGCGATGAACAATTTGGACCTGCCATGATGAATTAACCTCCAGAAAGTCATAATGTATGGGTTGTATCTAACTAGCGAACGTAGAGGCTACGAACAGTTTGGCCATGCACTGATATATGCACCTCTGGAAAGTTAAGATGCATGGCTTCCGTTTAACTGGCAGTGAACTTAGTCCATTTTGGCCTGCTTCGCTGATGCGAAATTCATTCCACCCATGCAATGTCATTTGTTTGGAAAGGAGACCAAATTTAATAATAAAAAATGCGCATGGGCTCATAAACGGGTAAAATTTACGTAACAAAATTATTTGATTTAAATGTCAACACTGATGTAATCACATAATTTGACCATAATTGCAAATATAACCATATAATTTCAGAAATCATAAATAGCCCTTACATTGTTTGACCATGATTGTAAATATACTCATTCAGTTATTATGTCATCATTGTATTGTCACGACATTAATATATTTACAAAAATAAGTAAACCACGTGGATATATTTACAAAAACTAAATATACTCATTTAATTTTAAAAATGCAAATATACTCACGTACAATAATGACACAATAACAATGTAAATATATTTACAAATATGGTTAAACTATGTAAAAATTATTTATAATTTCTAAAATCTTGTAGATATGTTGTATTTATAGGATGTGTTTAGGAATGAATAAAACTTTTGATGAAAAGTTGTAGAGGGTAGAAGTTATCAAATGATGTGATATGATAAAGGTAATGATGAAGAGTAAATAAAATAAAGTTAAAATAAATAAATTAGTTCTATGAGTAGTTGTGTAGAAATGATTGAAAAGAAAGATAATTGTGTAGAAAAATGTGAAAAAATAATTAACAAATAGAATTGTTATGGAGAGTCAAAAATTTTAGATTGAAAAGTTTTATCTTGACAATTTTTACACATTAACAAACACACCCATAGTCAAACTAAGTATAATTGCAAATCACCAAATTTTAAAATTTAATTTTCAATATCTAAACAATTCAAGGCACGATTCCCACACAGATAAATGATTTATGGTTTATTTATGAAGTATAAAACTTTTGATGAAAAATTTTTTATATAAGTTTTTAAATTGATAAAAAAAATGATGCAATATGATAAGGATAATAATGAAGAATAAAGAGAATAAAATTAAAATAAATTATTTAATTATAAAATATAATTATGTAGAAATGATTGAAAAGTAAGCTACTTATACAGGAACATGCAAAAAATGTTTAAAAAAAAATAGCTGTGAAAAGTGAAAACTTTTTTATTGTAAGTGAAATTTTTTTTATTATAAAATCTTAGACGAAAAAGTTGTATGCTTTTCCAAACAACCCTTTATTCAAGTATTATTACCTTCTAATGCATCTATAGATGGTTCAAAATATATTTGCAATTTCAAGATGCTTGTATGACTCTCCCCCTCCACGAAACTTCCTCCATTTTCAACATCTAAATGATTGATGAAAAATACACTCTATCTATTATGTTTGGCGTCACTTATATTATTATGAAAACCCTTTCATTTTTCTAATATTATGCATATGAGCCTCATCCACAAACATATAATATCAAGGTGATAAAAAAAATTTTAATGATAAATATTAATTTTTAAATAGTATTTTCAACATCTAAACTGTCTAAAATACATTACTACATAAATAAATGATTCTACAAAGTATTATTATATTTCAACATATATATGAATAAATCTAAGCATTTTTCTTAATTCACACATGAAGTAATCTATTTCTCAACAAATGTGAATTATGCACTTATTGGATTTAGACAAAACTTCGTCTCATAACTAAACAAATGATACTAAATTCGATGAATGGATTATAACTTATTATCAAGCATCAAAATTTAAAAATTTAAAAAAATTACATAAAATCGCTTTTGCATAACCCGATGACACTCAAGCAAACCTGTTCACAATATACACACAAATATATATAATTTTTTAATAAAATTATAACCCACTCATGTTTGGTTACATAGAAAACAAATGATGTCAAATGATGTAAAAAACATACATCTTTTTTTTTATAATTCTACCATTAAAATGAGTAGCCTCATCCGTATAGTCTAGATGACACACCCGAAATCTAATAACAAAGACAAATCTTCCCCGCATGCACACGTAAAAAGTTCAATTTAAAAAAAAAAAAAAAAAGGCAGGCACTTGAGTGCGTTTGTTTAACTATAAAAGTTTTTAAACTCAAAACTTTCTAATTTGAAATTTTTCACACTCCATAATTATCATATTTTTTAATTATTTCTTCTCATTTTACTACACAATTATCTTATTTTTCAATTATTTTTATGCAACTACCAATATAAATAAACTATCTATTTTAATTTTATTCTTTTTACTCATCATTACCACCCTTATTTTATCACATCTTTTACACCATTCCAAAAACTTTTACATTAAAGACTTTCATCCAAAAGTTTTATCATTTCACAGACACTCCCTGTTAAAAGAAAAAAAAAAAGAAAAGAAAAATTTGTGCCATCAAGCTATAATAAAAGTTTCCCAATTTCTAAACACACAATCGATGACTTAACGAGACTCATAGCGAAGTTGGGGCTGAAGTATTGCCCTGAATAGCTACACTCGTCCACACAAACTCAAACAATTTGCAACGATTTCAGTGCTTCTAATCCTTGTAAAAAATGAGAGGGAGCATTAATGGCTTGGTAAAAAGGTGTGATAGCATCTGCCAAGCAACATCACTTCCCCCATTTACACACGCCATCAATACTGTTGTGCGGGGGAGAGTGGAATCATTACACCAACCTATAACAGTTGACTGGATTCAAAGACTTCTCGTTTCTCTCCTTATCCACCCATGCATGGAGCAGCAGCATTTCTTATCGTGGCAGATCTCCTTCATTCGTTCTCTTGAAATGATGTTCAGAGCTGCACTTTTTAATCATTCAATTTTCCCCAGCCAGAGAGACAAAATCAAGCAAAAACTGAAAATTAGAATTGACAGAAGACATGACAATGAAAAGGTTGCCGAAAACTTTGTGTCTTCGTTAATCCTAATGGGAGGGCCTGTCCAAGTTCCTGTCTGCTTCATCGATGATCTCCAGTTCCTGGATGAGCTTATTCAGTTTTGCAATGTTGTCCTCCTGAATGTGAGATGGAACTTTCTCCTTGTAACCAGAAGAACTCATCTTCCGCTCTAAACCATCCTTTTGTCTACCAGTGGAAATAACAGCAACATTGTAAATCTTTAAGAAAATAGCAAGTACAATCAAGGATTATGATCCTATGCACTTAGCTTTGGTGCAGTCAGGTATAAATTTACATTTTTTAATTTTTTTTACACACCTGTTAATCTATATTTAACAGATGTATCAATTTTTACCATTTTTGAAAATTTATAGATATTTTTTTAGATTTTTTAAAATAAGTAATGCCAGTGATTTTTAAAAATTCAAAAAAAATCTACAAAGATCCAAAAATGGTGAAAATTAATGCACATGTTAAATATACTTAGATTAACAATTATATAAAAAAAATTTTCAAAAAAAATTTTAATCAGTTAAATGCAAACGGGTGCACTTAGGCACACCTCTGAAATCACCAAATACGTTTTTAACATGTAATGACATCAACAAACATAATGACAAAAAAGATGCAACAAATTTTCCATGTTGGCTCAAACATTCAATCCACCAAATACATTTTTACAAAAGATCTTTTATTTATAAATTTTCGTGTTCACTACTAAAATTTTCTTTTAAGGGGCACATCTCTATACAAGTGAGGGCTATGCAAATTTTGAATTTTTTTTTAAAGCATTAATGATGAAACTACTAGTAGTCCTTAATTGGGGTATTGCTCATACAAGTGTCACTAATTCATCTGAGGTTGACAATATTGTCACTAATTTATCAAAGTGGGTAGATAAGTGGCCTCAATTCAAACAGAATTTTCTCACACCAATAAATGTTCATTAGAGTTATGGGCTGACATAAGACATGGAGTGATATGGAAGGCAACGGTAACAGCAATGCAGAAGCCCATTTGGTGCCATTAAGGTTTAAAGACATTCTAAAACCTCGAAAAAAGTTTAATCTGTACATACAACTTTGTCATACGTTCAAATCAGGTTCGCCAAAAGCAAAGAGAATTAGCCAACTATTAGCATATTATACAGCAAATCAAGAATGCTAGCAACAATGAAAACACAATTTTCAGAGTACATGCATGTATAGGAGCTTACTTTTGTATGTCCTCCCTTTTCTTCTTAAGCTTTTCACGTTCAGCTTCCACATCCAGCGTTCCTTGAACTTGAAGGTAGACTGATAAGTGTTCATTTACTATACAAACCGCACATCCATCCGGAGCTGCGTCATATTCATCTAAAAGCTGCCACAATTGAAAGCCTTGAGTGTAGAAAGAATGAACTAAAAAATGCACCCACAAAACAAAATAAAAACAAAAACAAAGAAAGAAAGAAAGAAAGAAATTGCAAACTGATAGGCAAAAAACATTATTACAGGGAAGGAGATTATGTTGCCATACAACAGTGAAAATAACAAAACCTCCCTCAAAATCCAGAACCACCTCTTTCATTTCAAGTTGAGGTTTACGTGTATGGACCTTATCCAATCTATGACATTATCGATATTCAAAGAAATATTTATGTGCAGATCCAAAGATAACAAAAGATTAATCAAAAGGAAAGGGAACAAACAGCGCTCACATAGACAATTTCAGACATCCTTTGAAACCGAGGAACAATTTGACATATAGAAGGTTAAATGTAAAACCGACCTTCAAAGATGACAAGGAGGCAAGAGTTGAAATCTCCAAATCTTGGTTTTTAATGATGTCAGCCACTGCAGCTGTGCGGCAAAGTGCAAAACCTGGTCGTCTGGAGAATGCAAGGTGGCACATTTTCTTAAATCAATATCAAAGATTGCAAAAATAATATGCAAGAATCACTTAGAAAATTGTGATGTACCCTATCTTCAAAACAGTTCACAGTTGAACTTGTTTAGCCAATCGGACCAGTTGGTACATTTTAAGAGTAGTGTTTTAATAAATAACTGCAGAGTTGAACCAGACGAGAAGTAGAATACCAGATAATCCAGTCTAGTTCTATATTTATGACAACTATGGTCCAAATGACACCAATGTGATAATAATCATCACAAAAGCCTTAGCTAAATGAGCTCGACAAGCTCAACCATAGAAATCTTGCATCACACATGAATCTATCAATGTGTGTGTGTGTGCATGTGTATCAGCTCCCTTCAATGTAAGAATTTTTTTTTTTTTAAAAAAAAAAAAAAAAAAAAAGCCAAGACAGCCATTTTAGGCTTTCAAGCACATATTGACTTCCATGTTAATTGTGATTAGTGGTGGTGCCATTTTTATGAGTAGCACCAGAGTAGCACCTGATATTGTCATTGAGACTGCCATTATTATCAATATCAGCAACAAAAAGTGATGAATCCTAAACAAACATTTTTGCAATGAGATGCATAAGAGTAAAAACGAAAAAAATGCGGTTAAGAAAGAAACCATAGCAAAACAAGCATAAGTGACTAGCATGTGCAGAGTCAGTAATTAAGGTGATGAGGAGAAAGCATTTTTTTAAAAGAATAATAGACGTGCTTAGGATCAAATATAATTGGTTTTAGTTAACATCTTTGGTTTCAATCTATAATGCATTCTATAATGAAATTTCTTCTCAAGACACATAAGTACCAGTATATGAGTATAATTCATAAATTTGTCAAACAGTCTCAGAAAGATACCTGTCATGCCTTTCATTTGGAGGCAACTGCGTACGCAGAGACCTAAGCGATCTTACTGCAGATTCAACAAGACCCATTTCATACTCAATTTGTTCATTTGTCCATTCCTGTTAAAACATCCAGAAACATTAATAAAGAGAAAATTAAACATAGAGTTAAGCTAATGCCTAAAAAGAACTTGTGAAAATGAGAGAGAGCAAAATCGAAATAAAAGAAGGGGGGGGGGGGGGTTGGAGTGACCCCAAAATGGAACCTGTTCAGACCTCTATAACTGATGGGTACTTGGATATCATTATTGATTCCTTCATGTTATTGCTCCCTGCTGCCCGAGGAAGCCTCTGCCACAGTTCCTCAGTGACAAAGGGCATAAAAGGATGAAGCAACCGCAAGCCATTATCCAAACAAATCCAGAGAGTGTCTCTAGCTGCATTCCTTGCATACTCAAAGTCTGAGTTAGAAGAGAAGTAAGGCTTGATTACTTCAATAAATACATCACATAACTGGAATTGCCACCATGAATATACTGCAGTTGCGGCATCAGAAAATTCATATGATTCAAGGGACAAAACTGTTTCTGATATGGCTTTATTTAGAACCGACAGTATCCACTTGCAACTAAATGGCATGCATTCCACTGCTAGCTTTGGACAAGGGACATAATCATCTCCTAGTTTGCCCATAGCAAACCTAATGGCATTCCATAACTTGTTGCACCATTGCCGGTATCCAACAACCCTTTGGATATCCATGTTTATCTTATCCGACTGAAAGGAAAAACACTTAGTTAGAGATGCTGAATAAAATTTCATACATAGTAAAGTATTAATGGGGGAAAAACAGCACAAACCTGGGCTGTATATGAAACCAGTGCAAACCGTAGAGCATCAGCACCACATTCAGCAATTCCATTTGGGAAATCTTTTACTTGACCTTCTTTGGCATTTAGCAACTCGTTTGGATCCAAGTTACCCTCCTCCAACCGTTTATGAAGGCCTTCCAAGGATATACCATTTATTACTTCTAGCGGGTCAATGACATTGCCCAAGGACTTGGACATTTTACGACCATGTGCATCACGAATCATTGGATGCAAGTACACCTACAGAAACAAAAACTGATCCAATAGCTAGCCTTAAAATAATCAAGGATGGCTTATCCATGAAGTATATAGATTTGGAAATGTTAAATATATGTGTGATCGGTTCTTATCTAAGCATTTTATGGACAGTGTTTGTGTGATCTGATAGTAAGCCTAATAATAAATGTCTATATGACTCAGAAACAGAAGTAACATGAAGCAAATATAAACATTTCTGCTATTTCATTAAAATATTATGTTCCTTCTAATACAATCCTAATAAGAAAGGCATTTGTGTCTTCTATGGGTGGAAAATCTGTAACTCAAACATCAACAGTCAACATTTTTTTTTTTTTGGGAAATGAAGGTATATATCCATTTAAGGAGAGCTATACCAAAAAATCCAAATGAATTGGATTTTAATGACAATAATCAACAGTTAATATCAAGTTTAATGATAATATCACTTCCCCAAACCAATGCCATTTAAAAATAGTTTACCATTTCATCAAGTTTAATGAAAATCTTCTCATTCTGTTCTTCAAAGTGGAAACTTTCATATTGAATTATGAGTTCCATTGACAATTACACACAAGCTTGCAAAACTTTCATCATTGTATAGTACTCCACATTATTTTAGCCCTTGATGACTGAAAGCATTTTGCAAAACTCTTCCAAATCAATTTGAAAATCCTGGTTTAATAAGCCAAAAGGCCACATCCTATCATCTGATCCATTTAGGTTCCACATTCCTATCTTAGGGGGTGCGTGGGAAGTGATAAAACTTTTGGTTGAAAAATTTTTGGTGTAAAAGTTTCTGAAAATGAAGAAAATGATGTGATATGGTAGAGGCAATGATGAGAAATAAATAGAATAAAGTTAAAATAAATAGATTACTCATATGGATAGTCATGTAGAAATGAATGAAAAATAAACTAGTCGTATGGGAAAATGTGAAGAAATAATTTTAAAATACGGTAGTTGTGGAGAGTAAAAAGTTTTAGTTTGAAAAGTTCTATCGTTAATAAAAAAAACCCCTAGTTTATCGTACTCCTATCTTTACAAAAGCAAAATATGGAATGCATATGTTTCTGCCATATTGTGTTCACTTCCAAAATAGAAAATTATATCATATAAAGCCAAGGTAAAAGATTGTGACATTGGAGCATATGTAAGAAAATAGAAGTCTTACCTTTCTAAAGGGCACATCACCTCCCAGCTTCAACCCCAACATTACCATCCGGGCAACCCAAAAGAAAAGAATGTCATGACCTGTTTCAAGCACAGAAGTTGGATAAAACACCCTAAAATCAGCAGTAGCATCTGGCCATCCAAGCACGGATAATGGAAAGAGGCCTGAAGAAAACCATGTGTCTAGCACATCTGGATCTTGTGACATCTGAAACTTCTTCCCAGGGAACATTTTATTTGCCTCTGTTAAAGCCTCTTCCTCACTTCTTCCAACCACCCAGTGGTCATTGTGTGCCCCAAATTCTTTGAGCTCGTCATCCTCTAGCATTACATACCATGCAGGAATACGGTGGCCCCACCAAAGTTGTCTTGAGATGCACCAATCACGAATATTCTCCATCCACCTGCAGAATAGAGATTCACCAAACAACAAAGCAGTAAGCATTACAATAATAAATTGAATAGGGATTCTTTGAAGTCCGGGAATACAAGTTGCACAACCTCCTCCAGTCGGCTGTATATTGTTTTGGTATGATCTCGATCTTCTTCTTGGTATCATCAATGACTGCATCAAGAGCTTCCTTTGCCAAGTCATTGCAATTAACAAACCATTGTGGCTTCACCATTGGTTCTACAACATCACTGCTCCTTGAACATGTTCCAAGGCGCATCTCATTATTCTGAGAACCTTTGTACAGTCCCTACATAGTAAATGGCTTCTTATCACCAAATTTCAAGCAAATGGTTGAAGAGAAATAGAAAGAGAGAGAGAGAGAGTAGCAAAAATAGCATGCAACAAGATGTTAAACATATGGTATCAGTGTGGCCATATTTGACCCCAACGATTTCTGACCAGCTAACACAATCAAGAAGTTATATATAACAGCGTCCAGTAACATTAGGGCAAGGACTTCTTTCTAGAATACAGAAGGTTACAACAAAATAAATTTGGCACATAATCACTTGAACTGACAAATGTCCGCCTCACATTTATCTTTTCTTAATGTTCTTAGAACATTAATGTCCACTTGATTGGAATTGTGTAGACAGTAATAATTCAAAATTTTATGGTATGCATCTTACAACGATTAACCAGTATGTGCTTTAAACACAGAGAAAATAAGGAGGCTATTAAAGCCCATTAAATTGTGCGTTTTCATTAGCTAATCCATGGACAATCAGGCCATTCTTCAAGGAGAACATTACCTGTGGACTAGATCTCTAAAAATCAGTCAACCACACCCATATAAACATACTGGTGGTTTACAGCCAACTATATCCAACAGCAGTAAGCAGGTTATATTTTAATGATGTTTCCATTCATTAAATAATGTCAACTCTTCAGATTGTGTGAACAAATATAGATAGAGTATGGCCAAGATTTAGTATAAAAAGTCCACACATTTCTTCTGTAGAAAGGAAAAAAATTGAAAATTGGCAAATGATTTTTTGAAGTATGCAACAACAGAAATTGGGCCAACAATGCTAGATTGAGCAACATGCCAGCTCTTTTAAATGGCAGTGGATTTGGAGTCTGGCCAACACAGATACCACATGGTTTATTGTCGTATGACACTGTCAAATGTCACGCTGATGCTACAAAAGCAACACTGTCATGCAGCATATCACTATATGAAATAGTGAACCAAGGCACTAACTTTCTCCTCGTTTGAAGTGATCAACACAAAATCATCTTATCCATCCATCAATAATATCGGGGTCACACCAACTCACCATATCTATCCACCTTGATATTCATGTACTTACATATAAGAGTATGAATAATTGTTGACAATTAACCTGTTAACCTAAAGAAAACAGCTAGTAACACCACCACACATAAATTCAGTACACCCCCAAGATAAGTTCATCTTACCTGTAAAAAGACTGAGACTCCCATACATGCCATGAACATCAGCACAGAATCAAGAGAAGATGCATGCATTAGCACAGAATCAAGATTGTTTAAGCAAATAAGTAGGTGAAAAGATAATATTATCAAGAAAAATGATAAATGATATGAGGCTCGTATTGTTAGTTAGCTACGACAACATAATATTAAAAAAATGTAAATAATTGAGTAACAAACCTTTCTCTTCAATGCATCAACGAGAGCCACACGTGCTTTAAATCGTGGCATTCCTTCAAATTCAGGACCACCATTAGCATTGATCTTTCCATCATCCGTAAAAATGCTAATAAATTCAAGGTTATGACGCTTTCCAACTTCAAAATCATTAGGATCATGTGCAGGCGTAATCTGACAAGCAGGATTTGGGAATAAAAAGCAAATAAACAATAAAAAGCAAATAACCAATCTCAAAGCAAGGGATAAATAAAGAATTCAATTAAAAATAAGAAGCAAAAATGGTTTTACCTTCACAGCACCGGTGCCAAATTCTGGATCAACTAGTATTGAATCACAAACTATTGGCAATTTTCTCCTATTAAATGGATGGAGAGCAAATTTTCCATGCAAATGACTGTACCGCTTGTCTTCTGGATGGACAGCAATTGCGGTATCACCAAGCATTGTTTCTACTCTGGTGGTGGCAACAACAATCTCACCTAGCCCTTCATCAAGAGGATAGGCAAAAGAAGTTAAGACACCAAATTCCACAGGACTTTCATATCCAGGAACCTTTAACATAGTCCGTTCTTTGACGTCTTTGTAGTCAACCTACGAATACCAAGCAAAGAGATTTAAGTAAAATAAAGGGAACAACTAGCTAATTCACATGCAGCAGTTTGCAGATTCATGAACAGATGATACCGGTTAACAAAGCAAATGAATCAAAATATGAAAGAAGAGATGTTGGATCAGCTTGACCAGTTGGGTACAACATTGAAAATGGAAAAGCAAAGAAGAGAAAGGCCGTCAAGCATCGATACGAAATCTCAGAAGGCTTTAGCCGGTGGAAAGGAGAAGATTTTACCCAACTCCTAACACCATCTTTTACGTCAAAACATTGCCTATTCATAAATTTCAAGATCGATTTTTTTTTCTGTTGTGGGATAAAGGGAGGATTATAAGTTACATAAAATAGGTCAATCAATTGGGGAATGGGGAATGGGGAATGGAGGAAATTCAGGGTCCGATGATGGCTTTAGAAAAGAAAAGCAATAATATTCATAAATTTTAAACGATCAAAAGAATTAAGTGCAAATGGTAGATTAAGTTTTAAATAAGCAAAAACAGTGCAACATGCAAAAAGAATCAATGAAGTCAAAGTAAGGAAAGGAAAATTATGACAAGAACCTAGACTTCCAACAATGTGCTAGTCAATTTGCCTGCAATCACAGAAACAAAAACTTACAAATAATTAATCAAGATATCTTTGGTTGTCTTTCCAGTTTGCTTTTATTTCGATGAGAAAATCATTTTGAAGGCTCCTAATGACATAACAAACATGTGCTTTTTATTTCTGACTTTATGACATAAGAAATGTATGCCTATGTTGGATTGCAATGTACTAATCAATAATCAGTGCATTTCGTATGGTTGAGCAAGAAATGAATTAGCAATGGAGAGAGTAAAGATCTCCTTTTTCAATGAGGAGATTTCTTGCATATTTTTCAGTAAAGTGGAACCCTCCAAAAACCGTCTGGAGCTGGGATTCCACTTGAATGCAATGGCAAGCAAAAGAACTTTACAAATATACATATGAACCCTACAGCTCATCCATTCCTGATAAGCTATCCACTCAACTTAACCTCTGTTTTGTATGAAAATAGGGCTGTATACCTCAATATCTGAAATTGCTGTTCGCAAGAAACAATCCCAGTTGACCATCCGATAATCCCTGCAGAATATGCACATACATTATGTAGAAGGATAGTATTGATAGGCCTACATTCCTAGAAAGATAAAAGGAATTATTTACAGAAAGAAAGTAAAAGAAAGCATTTTTTTTTGGGTCAAAGCATTTTTTAGTTCCTGTTGAACAAGATATGCCATAAATACCTTTTTATGGTAACCAAAAAATTAATAAGTTTGGTTTTAGCAACTTTCATATGCTTATTGCATAAAACAAGGAAAGTACTATGGATTTCTTCAAGGAAAAAGCTTTTCTGCATGTAATAAGCAGGTTTCCAAAAAAACAACAGAAACATTTCATGATTTACACTCAATCTAGCTCAAACAAAGATACACTTCCGATGATGAATAGTCAACATAAACACAGACCTTATGTTATTCATTCCTTGCAAAGATAGTGGGCACTGCCACAACAATGATTACTGAAAAGGTACGGCCATCAAGATAATTTATAAGAACTAAAAGCATAAGGGATCCTTATCTCGTGCGCCCGGAAGCATGAAATGCTGCATGCTCCTGGGCACATATACCCATTTTTTTATTTTTTTTAAAATTTTTTTATAAAATTGTTAATAGAAGTCTATTTTTTTATAAATTTTTACCATTTTTGGAGTATTTTAGATATTTATTTTTTATTTTTGAAAATCAATGGCATTTTAGGTAATTTTTCAAAAATAAAAAATAAAAATCTAAAATACTCCAAAAATGGTAAAAAAATAATACACATATGAAATACATATAGATTAACAATATTGTAAAACAATTTTGAAAAAAAAAAAATTTTAAATGGGTATATGCGCCCAGAAGCATGCAGCGTTGTAAGGATCTAAGCATAAGGGGTGGTGAAACACAAAGCTATATATGTGATGGATATCTCACCTTGAATTCAGTGCCATTGTGTGGATTGAAACTAGTAGATGACCTAACATGATTAAAATTGGTATCCCATAAGATACATAGCAAACATATGACATAAGCATTGATTATAGATGTTCATGTGGGCCCCACTTGGTCATCCACATTGATAGTGTTCCTAATAAGGTAGACCTAGAAACAAAGTATCAAGGATAGTCAGCTCGATGAACTAGAATTGGTCCGCATCACTAGTGAAGATACAACACTGCCAGAAGATTAATTAGCATAATGGAGATGGCCAACATGATAAATGATTCCCAAGCAGAGGGTCATCGCATGATGGTTGGTGGACTTGAACAGAAAATCCAAGGTGTCAACAAATTTTCACAAAAAACCTTACAATCCATAGATTCCATCAACAATTTAACAACAAAGCATAATCAAGTAAGCATCAAGAATGTTGATAGGAATGCTCAGTTACAGTTGTTAATTATAAGGGTTTTTCCCAAATATACCCACTACATTTGACCCTAATTCCAAATATACCCACTACGTTTCAGAAATCCTACATATACCTACTATGTTTGCATATATTCCCAAAAATACTCGCTCCGTTAAAAGCCGTTAAGTAAGTTAACGGTTATCCATTCAAATGTTAGTTATAATTTCCTAAATGCCAAAAATACCCATAGTGTAAAATAATAAAAGATGAAATAAAATGAAATGGGAACAAATTAGAGTTTTCTATATTTAAAACTTTTGTGCAATTCGGGTAGTAGTGAGTTGTGATATTCAAAATTTTGAATCTAATCTTAAATTTTATGGGCATATTGGTAATTTCACAAATGAACTAACGACATTTATTAACGTCTGTAACGAAGTGAACATTTTTTGGATTATATGTAAACGTAGTAAGTATACCTGGGATTAGGGTTAAACGCAGTAGGCATATTTGGAAAAAACCCTAAATATAATTAAAAGTAAGATATGCAATAGCTGCATTGTGTCACCAAAACAGAAAAATTAAAAGGGAAAAAAAAGTAGAATGACATCTAATAAGGCATACCACTATACCTATAAATAAGACCTTCTTTATATAGCCTCACAAAAGCTTCAGTCACGGCCTTTGATCTTTTCTCATCCATAGTGAAACACTAGTGCAAGAAAGAATCAACTAAATAATGTCAATTGATCATATAATCAATTAATTCCATTCAATAAACGCATAAGTTCGTTAGCATTGAAATTAAGGTATGAAAAAGAAAAATCCTGACCTCCCGAGACCAATCGAGAGAGGAACCTAGCCGACATTCCTGATTTAATATGGTCCCACCATATTCATTTTTCCATTTCCAAACCTTTGCAACACAAAACCAAAAGAACACAATTATTTAAGTGTGGTAATACTAGCCTACCACTGGCACTCCCAAAAAAAAAAAAAGAATTGCAGCACTAAGTTCATGGTAAAAGATTGATAACAAGTTCAAACTCACCTCTGACACAAACTCTTCACGGCCAACATCATGTCTTGTTAGCTTTCTTTCACGCATTATTTTCTTCTCAACAACCACCTTTCAAATGAAATAAAGCATGTAGTCAATTGCAAATATAAATTGTAGTCAATTACAAATATAAATTAAAGATTAACAGAAACACTACAAACATCTCATTTAGTTCGAATAAGGTCTAAGATCAATTTTAACATAAAACCTTCTAAAATTAAGTTTGCCGCATGTATAATGGGAAAACTGCACCATCATAATAAAGGATTTTGGAAATTTTCAATATTACTAGGTGGATTTAATTCATAAGCCTAGTTTTACCATTTTTGGAGATGTGTAAGTATTTTTTTTAATTTCAAAGTCAGGGGCATTTTAGTCAGTTTCAGCAGATGACTAAAATGCCCCCGACTTTGAAATAAAAAAAATATATAGATGGCTAAAATGCCCCTGGCTTTGAAATAAAAAATACTTGCAGATCTCCAAAAATGGTCAAACTCAGCATATAAATTAAATACACTTAGGAAAACAGTTCTATAAGATATATATATTTTTCAGCCAGCCTAAGAAAATCATATCCCATTATGGCAGATTTTAGGCCAGCCTACAAAAACCATATCGCATTACATAAATGCCCATGAATAGACTCAATCATTGACCATGTAACCTTCTTTGCAGCTTGAGAAACAGTATGATGCATGGTAGACATGTCTTCATCCAAGCCAATGGTATAGCATACTGTTTATGCTTAAGTCAGTCAACACTATTGTCAATGTGAAATCATCAAAAGAACCGCATCATCCTTCCAATTCACCCCCAAATTGGAGGAGTTAGGCCAAAATGCCCAGTTTTGCTAGTTGCCACACTTGAATCTAATGTCTAACCCTCAAACAACTTTTTCCCACACTTAAGTATGGACTTTCTGTTCTTCTAAACTACACCTCCATTTTCAAATGGTCATATCCACAAAGGAAATCCATGCACACTACCAATAAAAAGGATAGTCTCAATACAAAATTCTTAAGAGAGAATGCATACTTGGGTTGCAATTCCAGCATGGTCCATGCCTGGAACCCAAAGAGCATTGTACCCTGACATTCTTCGCCAACGGATAATGGTATCCTGCACAGCAGAAATGATTGAAGGAAGTCCTCGATAAGAAATCACAATAGAATCAGCAAGACAAACGGATAATAAATTACTTGTATGGCAGCAGTAAGGGCATGACCAATGTGAAGAGCTCCAGTCACATTAGGAGGTGGAAGTACCTGCATTAATAGCATGTGTCATAAGATTAGGAAAGTATGAAATGGAGATGGTATAAATATGAATGCAAAGCTTCTTTCTCTACAAGCAAATTGCAAATGACAATATAAATAGATAGAACTTCAGCACTTACAATCACAAATGGGGGTTTTGAACAGCTAGCACTAGCAACAAAAAAGCCCGATTTCCTCCACCATTCATACCACCTGCACACCAGTATAGTAAATAGAGGCAACATGTGTTAAATCTTATTCATTAGAAGCACTGATCAGTTCAATGCTCAAAACCAGGATACAGACCCAAAAAAAAAAAAAAAACACTCACGATTTCTCAACAGAACTTGGGGAATATTGCTTTGCCATTTGACAAGATAGTCGTTTCTTCTCACCAGGAGGAGTGATTGGATCAACATAATCTTCAATATTGTCTTCCTCTTCATCCCTCTTCATGTTTTTCCTTCCACTCTTCTTTGACACGGTACCTTTTTGCTCCTAAATATCATCAACAGGAAGAACATGAACTAGATCATTCTATTCATAATTCTTCGGATCATTATATTTTACATTGGCCATTGACAAGACATTTACTGAGGTATTACCGCTATGATTACCTGATGCTTAGCAGCTTCTGCTTTTTGTGCTGCCTTCATCTTTTTCAGCTCCTTTTCTCTTGCCTACGATTGACGGTCAATCTTAATTGCATAGGAAAAGATGAAAGTAATTTGCTGAATTCTAAACCTCAGTGTTCGAACAGAGTGTCTGCAACCAAGGGATGTGCTTAATGCCAATAGTCACTCCCTAGTTAAACAAACACCTCACTAAAGCTAACAGATCTGACAGAACTTGTACTTAGTGCTAGTTATACAATTAAGGTTGCGTTTGGGAAGTGATAAAACTTTTGATGAAAAGTTTTTGGCGTAAAAGTTTTTGAAATGGGAGAAAATGATGTGATATGATAGGGGTAATGATAAAGAGTAAAGAGAATAAAGTTAAAATAGGTAAGTCAATTATATGGGTAGTTGTGTAGAAATAATCGAAAAGTGTAAAGGATGAAGTGAATAAATAATTAAAAAATATGGTAATTGTGAAGAGTAAAAAGTTTTAGATTGAAAAGTTCTTTGGATAAACAAACACCCCTTAAGAAGGAAATCATAGAGAGACAAAATATGATATTCCTTAAATGGAATCAAAATTCGCATTAGGTCTAATCAATAGATGAAGGTCACTCTCTGGATTCTGCTGATTTCCTACCACAATAAAAGATGGAAGGCTCAATTCAGTGTGGCTATAAAAACTATGAAGTAAATCAATGCCATAAAAAAGTACAGAAGATGCAAATTGCAATACTATTGTTTGAAGAAATTTCATAGTCCGGATGTGGAAGATGGTTTCAAAAATCTCCCAAAAAAAAAATAAACCAGTCATGTCTATTGCAATCTTGCTTATGACATCTTCTCCACAAAATGTAATCCAGCTCTCTGTGCATGTTTGCTATCATGTGCTGGTTAAATATAATGTTACCAATCCACGGCTCAGAATCTAAAAAACTAAAAAATAGTCTAAAATGCAGCATGCATATCACATTCATAATTTAAAAATAATCATCAGATTAATATCGAGAACCAGGATGCAGCAGCTAACCAACTGTGGTTCTATACACAATCAGAAAAGCAGCACAGAAGTAAAGTTCAGCAATTACAGACCTTTTCCTCTTTCTTCTTTTTTCTCTCCAAGTCCTCTTTCACTTGCTGTGCCATTCAAACAAGAAATTATCAAGCTTGACCCTAACAACAGAAACAACCACTTCCTAAAAAAAATATGCATCATTTTATTTACTCTTTGCAGCAGGAATCAGGCATGTATCTCATTCTTCGAAATCCAATTATTTAAGCAACCTCCAAAACCCAGTTAAATTTTTATTGGAAAAACAAATATTCTTACGAATGCAAACACATATGAAATGATTGGAATCCGTAAGTCGTGAAACAATTAAATGCATCACAAATGTTTTTAGCAAATAGAAATGGTTCTTGTTTTTGTTCTCATTGACCAAAAACGTCAATAACACATTTCACATCTCTGTAATTATAGCAACATCAGCTAATCCTCGCAAGCTAAATATTCAGATAACGGGCAGAATTGCAATTCTATAAGAAACATAGCAAGAGGTCACCTGCGCTGCTGAAGTGGTTTTCTCCATGGAACCCTCTTCACTTTTGTTTTCCATCATAAGCTGCTCCCCATCCTCGCTAGTAGCCATTATCGTCAATCTGCAACAGCTGGAGGTGATTCTGACAATCCTATAGCGTCAGAGGCTCAGAGCAGGAAATAGGGAGTTCGAAATGGCGCTCGGCGTCGGCAGGGAAACGGGCCCGAGGCCTGAAGGAAGCGGAATGACGTCGGCACGGAGGTTCCGCTTCGGTGACTAGGAATCGAACCGGGTGAGCGAAACGGCTTTGTAGCGGGGGGACGGGGGTTTCAGAACAAGGGTTTCTTGTCTTTTATGTAAGGGTTTTTTGACCGGATTTCAAACGGGTCAAAGGGTGTGTTTGGCAATTTAGAAAAGTTGTCAAGTTAAAACTTTTCGATCTAAAACTTGTCACTTTTCATAACTATTATTTTTTAAATTATTTTTTATACATTTTTCTATACAACAACTTTACTTTTCAATCATTTTTACACAACTACCAATACAACTACCCTATTTATTTTAAATTTATTCTCTTTACTCATCATCATTACCCCTACAACATCACATCATTTTCTACTAATTTGACAAGTTTTACATATAAAACTTTTCATCAAAAGTTTTACAACTTCCCAAACACACCCAAAAAATATTTCTTTTTTTGCTTTTTATTTTGAAAAGGTGGTGCCCCGAACATTGGAGAGCCAAAGCCTTACTCCAGGATCGTCCAATTAGTAAATTGTGAACAGGATTGTGGCCCTATCCACGTGGCACGGTTTTCGATTAATCTCATATTAATTTCCAAGTAAACATTCACCGATAATTAAAATTACATAATATTTATAAAGCATTGAAATACATAAACCGTCAATCTTTGTAACCTTATAGCATTGTATTTTTACAATCTCATCATTCATCAAAATATATAAAAACCATACAACCTTACAAGTCTTTAAATTGCAATATTTTTTCTTCTTAAACCCTATTGTACCTGTCTAAGGTTGGGAAAAATAAAATGTGAGTACTAGACTCAGTAAGCAAGTATTCTCATTTAAATAAATTTTTTTCCACAATTTGGCATTTCATAAATAATACTCATGCAAATGCATATTAGACAATCATGTTTTAAACTTTCATTAGATTGTACGCTAGCTAGACAGTCATCCATTCGTTTACCTCCTATTTTAGGGAAGGCGCCGCCGGCTGTTGGGCTGATATCAGCGACTCGATCACATTAGAGGAGGACTTTGGTCCGCTTACACCTCTCGAATGGACCTGTACTTTTGTACACCATGCATCATACACATGCTAGTGTAACTTCAAGAAGTAATTGCAAATCATTCTATTATTTTGAAAATAAATCATTTAAAGGCGATACTTGCTTACCTTAGGATGTCAATTTGCCTCCTCAATTTTTTTCTTTTCCTTTCCCTAAATAAATAAAAAGGATTACTTCATATATATGAATTATATATATTATTAAGATACAAATATATATTTATTTTTCTTGATTTCGTTGTTGAAAGTAAGACAGAAAATAAATAATTATAGCAAATCTTTCCGGCGTACATTATTCTTATAAGATTTCTAAAGTCAATATTTGAATTAAAAAAAAATAGTTTTAAATATTAAAGGGAAATTACAGGTAGCGTACAGCATTTTTTTCTTAAGTCATAATAATATAGATCTTTGCACAATGTGACCCGTTGGAAAAGAAGGAGAGGAGAAAATAAGATTTTGTTATCTAGAGATTGTGAAGGTTAGAAATTAGATGTCATAGGTCTTATATTAATACGGAAAATGTTATAATGTACTTAAACGTCATGTATGCATACGAGGAAAGAAACAAAAATTTCCAGACCTGTTTAGATGTCCGGCTTCTCTTCCTTTCTCCACATTCTTCTGCTGCTCTTCCAATGCATTATCTTTTTTTTTTTTACTTTCGTCTATTTATACTACTCCATTGCTGCTGCCATTGTTTTAAAATAAAAACTAAGGTTGATGTCCATTATCCTGATGCTGCCATCTGTTCTCCCATGCATGCTTTACCGCTTTTCACCGCAATCAGCGATATTTTTATTTTTTTCGAAAAATTCAAACATTAAGTAATTAATTCATAACTGCATACGTACACACTTATATATTATGAAATTTTTTTCTATTAATATATGTATTATTGCTCACAAAATGTACCTTTCAGAATTTTTAAAAACTTTTGTTTCATTTTTTAATTAACTAATTCATCTTCATATATAAAACCTTTTTATAAAATTTCAGAAACATGTTTTCCAAAATTTTATTCCTTTATTAAATTGGGCACATTCATTTAAGCTTACAGATAAAATTTAAAAAAAACCTATTTTTGGCATAAAATTTCATTTAAAAAGTTTGTAGACATGTTTTTCAAAATTTAATCTATTCATTATGTAGGGTGTATTAAAATAGGCTTGCTCTAAAAGTTTCAGCTCCAATAACCTTATATACATTACTATATTAAATAAAATTTACGTAGAAATATCGGAAGCCAAAAGGGAGCTCTAGACGTATGGTCGTGCACCATCGTGGTTTCTATTCGTTTTTTTCACGTTTTTTAATGCAATTAAGTTAAACACTTTAATCAATTATTTTTCATAATCTAATACATCTAGATTAAAGAGCACACAATTTAATACTTTCTATTAAATTCTCTCGTTGTTCCGAGTTATACATTTTAAAATATAATAAAAATAGCATAAATGAGTATAAGCCCTTAATTAGTATCCCTGACTAGCCCAAAATTTTTCATTTATTTTTATTTTTCCATAAGGTCAGTGAATTTAAACAGTCTGAATTTATGTAATTCGGAATTTTGAAATTCCTTCCTGAAAAATTTGTAAAAATTCATTTTCATCTCTAATATTTATGAAATCATTATTTACTTCTTTTCTAAATTTGTACTTTAATTTTATTTTTCTAAAATTATAAAACGCATTGTTCTATAACTTTACAGCAATAATGGACACAATGTACAAGCTTTCAGCATGTATCACATTCACTAAATTTATAATTGTTGGTCCCGAGTTAATGACAATTACCCAAGAAGGGATGGGTGAATTGGATATTTAAAAAATTTACAATTTAAACAAAAACTTTACTCCGGATTAATCTAGTCCCCTTTATGAAGAAACTAAATGGAAAACAATATAATGTAGAGAGCAGGAATATAAAACAACACACAAGATTTTATAGTGGTTCGAGCAATCTTCCTACTCTATTCTTCCAAGCTCACACCATTTGTGACTTGAGTTTCACTATTGTATTTCACAAATACAATTAGAGTCACTGCTCTCTTCTAGATTCCAGCTCCATGGGGCATCAACAAACCACAGCACAAGTAGGTGATGAGTTCCATTCCAATCACACACTACTTTGCTTAATTCCTCAAACTAAATCAAGTTCAATACAACAATAAGAAAAACAGAAAGATTCTACACGTTACTGTTGTGTAGATACAGTTTTGGCATAGAGAAGAACTTGTAATGTTGGCTTTGAAGAATTAGCAATTGAGCTTTTACAGTTTGAAGCAAAGTTCTTCTTCTAAGGATTGGCTTGATCTCTTGAAGCTCTTTAGAGATGGGAGTTATGAACAGTTATTGAATCTCAGCTGCCTCTTTCGTTCACATTGAATGCTTTTTATAATTGTGGAGGAAATCCGAATGTTTGAAGGTAGGTGGCGCGCATTTCATGCGCCAACGTTCGAATATTTTTCCACCGTTGCGACCCAAGTCGCAAGTGGAGTCGACTTCGGGTGCGACTTAGCCTGTCCGCGACAACTTCAAGTTCCTAACTGAGTCGACTTGGTCCTCGACTTGACCCAAGTCGCAAGCGGAGTCGACTTCGGGTGCGACTTCACCTCGGCAGGTTGCTTGACGAACTTGAAATCTTCAGAGATACTCTCCTTGCTTGAATTTCTTTATGTTTGTTGTCCTTCTGCATTTTTCATCTTTTGAATTTCATTATATTTATTCTTGCTTGAAGTGCTTCATCTTCATATCTTGAAATCTTGAATACTTGGATCTTAGGGTGTCTAATGATTGTCAAATATATGTTCTTTAATCCAACATAATGGATCCATGCAACCATTCTTTCTTTGATCTTCATTTGATCTTCATGTGTTCCAATTTGAATAATCTAATACAACTTGATCTTCGACTTTACTCGAGTCTTCCTTGAAATCGATCTAATCCCAATTTGTCTTCTGAAAATTTTCCTTTGTCCAATCGAAGTCGATGCCGGAGTCGACTTGGTCTGCGACTTCGCCCAAGTCGCATGCTGAGTCGACTTGGGATGCGACTTCGGCAACCCCTGTTCTTGGTTTCAACTCTGGACAGAAAACGACGCTTCCAAGTCGCTACCGGAGTCAACTTGGTCTGCAACTTCACCTCAAGTCGCAAGTGGAGTTGACTTGGGGTGCGACTTCGGCACTTCGCAATCTTGACTTAAACTATGGAAGGAAATGTCATTTTGAAGTCGATGCTGGAGTCGAATTGGTCTGTGACTTCGCCCAAGTCGCATGCGGAGTCGACTTCGTTTGCGACTTCGGCAGCTCTACTTCTTGTTTTCAACTCTGGAAGGAATTGATGCCTTGAAGTCGATGCTAGAGTCGATTTGGGAATCGACTTGGCCTAAGTCGATGTCTGAGTCGATTTGGAAATCGACTTGACTTGCCATGCTTTATATTATTTAATTTTATAACCTTTAATCATTTTCACAAACACGTTAGTAACCAAGACTTACTCAAATTAATTTGTTAATCATCAAAACATAGACTTGGTTTATTTTCCACATATTTCCAACAACAATAGCATGGATTTCATAAAGAAATATTTTTATAAACATGTTAATCTAATTATATTTAATCTATAAACCAAATTTTACTATTTTTGAATGTGTATATATATTTGTTTTAGATTTTTAGCATTTTCTCTCCTCTTTGAAAAGATGGGTTTTTGCATATAGATATAATTAATCAAAGTAAAAAATTGTTATTTAAATAAAATATGAATATTAAAACAAATTAATAAAACATATTTTATTTTAAATTTTATTCATAACTTGAAAAACCAAGTTAGGTGAGTCAGCCAGTCAAATAGGTTAGAAATGATATAGAAAGTCCTAAATCTATAAGTCCGCTTTGGCCCTTAATTTCAAAAGTACTAAATTTTTGTCTTATCTTGCCCCAGTCAAATCGACCTTGTTTCAACCCAGTATAAAAATAAGAGTCAAACAATATTTTGAAAAGTAGGATCAAGGTGGAGTAAACCCTGACCCGTCCCGACCAGTCTCGATTCTCACTCATAGTTATAAATAATATAGAAAGTCCCAAATCGTATAAGTCCATCTTGGCCCGCAATTTCAAAAGTACTAAATTTTTGTCTTGTCTTGCCTCAGTATAAAATAGGATTGGATGGGGGTAGGTCACAAGTTAACTCACTCAAATTCCCACTCCTCCTTTTGTCTTCTTTTCTTCTCATTTTTCATATTACATTGCTTAGCAAACTGGTTGCCACCCTCCCTCAACAAAATCCCTTTTGTTTCTTGTTTTATGGATTGAACTAGTGTTGTATTTGATTCATCTCTCTTATTGCTTTCTACCCAACAATTGTAACTTTGTTTGCTAAGTAATGACTGCAACTGCTAACCACTTTCTTCCTCCTTTTCCATTTATCTTTTTTTCCTTTCCTATTCAACTTCAACCCGCTCGACCTTCTTCATCATCGTGGACTAATATCAATAGTCTTTTGTTCGAGCAGGAAGATATTATTCTTTGAATTGCTTTTTTTCTTTCTTTTTCAATAATTTGCTAACAACGTAGACAGATATTTTACATGCCCACATTATGTTCAATGGAATGCCTAGCTCAAGTTTAAATTGTAAATTAGTGAACTATATAAGTTTTAGTCATGGATGTGTCCTTTTGAATATTAGAAGTGGTGTCTGTTAACTAGATAAAAACAAAATAAGAAAACTCATTTTTTTGCCTTCAATGCTTACATAAATTTTGACAACTATGCAGCTTGGGAATTTCTTTTTTCTTGAATAGGCATTTAGACAACTACTTTTTCAATAAAAATAGAAAATTTATAATAGATGTAATATTTCTATAATTACTTTATCATCGTCGTTATCATGATCAAAGCTCTTCCCTACTTATGCGGAGTCCGCTGCCTCTATCTCATTGTTTCATTTTTATTGATCTTCTTTTTCTTTTTATGAGAAAACATTTTTGTTGATCTTTAGTCATACCTTTAGCATATAATTTCTATAATAATATACTGTGTTAACATACCGTGGCAAATTGTTAGTTGCCAAGGTTATCGCAATGCTATATTTTTAAATTTTAAAGTATGTTTGGCTACATAAAAAAGTTTTTAAATAAAAATTTATCATTTTTCATGTTATCTTATTTTTTAATCGTTCGTTTATATTTTACAACATAATTATCTTATTTTTCAATCATGTCTTCAAAATTACTCATATAAGTAAAATATTTATTTTAACTTTATTTTATTTACATTTAGTAATCATTTTATTATGTCATATCATTTATTCTATACTTAAAAAAGCTTTTATACTAAGGGCACATGTGTTTAAAATAAAAATTTTTCAATTTAAAACTTTTCATTTTCACAATTATACTATTTTAATTAAATATTTATATTTTTCTATACAATTATTTTACTTTTCAATTATTTTTATACAACTATTCATATAATTAATCTATCTGTTTTTGCATTATTATCTTTATCCTTTATCGCTTTTTCTGTCACATCACATTATTTTTTTAAAGTTCAAAAACATTTACACAAAAATTTTTAATGCAAATATTTTATTATTTTCCAAACACACATTGGAAAGTAAGATAACTTCTATAAGAAAAGTTTTTAGTGTAAATGTTTTTGAATGGTGAGAAAATAATGTAATGTAATATAAGTAAGACGATGAATAAAAAAATAAAGTTAAAAATAAATATCTTAGTTATATGAATGATTATGTAGAAATGATTGAAAGATTGAGTAATTGTATAGAAATATGTAAAAAATTATTTAAAAATAGGGTGATTGTAAACAATGAAGAGTTTTAAATTAGTGTATTTGGAAAATTATAAACCTTTTGAATGAAAATTTTGTAGTATACAAATTGTTAAATTGAAAAAAAATAATACGATACGATAAAGGTAATGGTAAAAAACAAAAAAAATAAAGTTAAAATAAATAAGTTAGTTATGTGAATAATAATGTAAAAAATTGAAAAAATAGGATAGCAATATAAAAAGATACAAAAAAATGATTAAAAAAATAATTATAGATTGTGAAAAGTTTTAACTTGATGGTTTTTATTTGCCAAGCACACTCTAAGGTATATTTGGGAAGTGATAAAATATTTGATGAGAAATTTTTTTCTGCACAAAAATTGTTGAATTAGTAAAAAATAGTGTCATATGATAGAGTTAATATGAAAAGTAAATATAATAAAGTTAAAATAAATAACTTGGTTATATAATTAAGTAACTTGAATTAGTTTAGTTGCATAAAAAATGTGAATAAATAATTAAAAAAATAGTCGGTGAGTGTGAAAGATTTTAGACTGAAAATTTTAATTGGAAAAATTTTAAAGTTTAACAAATATGTCTGCAAAGTTTTGGTTTGCTCTTAATACGGAATAGTGGCCGGTCCGGTCTTAGCGATGACAGCCTCCTGAAAGGGCCAACCGCGGTCGAACCGGTTACAACGGTTGAACCTGGTTCGCCTGAAATCCCAACCCTCCACGAGTGTCCAAACTCCAAGTCGATATTCTACTTCGTTTTTCGCCCCAAATCTATTGCGGTCTCCCGCGGCTACCGCCCAGAAAAGGCACCCTAGATCCCTGCTCCCCGCCGCCCATTTCGTCACCATCTTCGGCGGTCCGGGGCTTGACGGCGTCACTCTCATCCGTGGCCGTGCTCACCTGCTTGCAGGCTCGCCCTCGGTGCTTCTCCCTCTCCAGTCCCAGCAGCCAGCAGCCTACTTCGGCTGGTTTCCTTTGCCCCAAATCGATTACTCTCGCCGTCTTATTGATCTTCGGTCAGCAGCCCGTTCGCCCAGCCTTCTTATTACTCCGGCCAGTATTACTTCCGCTATCTTCTTCATCTTCGGCCGAAAGCCTCTTCGTCCAGCCTCCCAGCCGGCCAACAGACCATTCTCCTCTTCGTCCGGCAGCTTACCTGCTTCGGCGGCCCGGCCCCTCGTAGCCTTTCAAATTGTCTTCTAAGTTCTAACTGCAACGCACTCCATCAGCTTTTCTTCCATTCGTTTCTCCGGCATCGGCAGTTCAGCTATACGCAGTCTTGACTTCTGATCGATAGCTTCTTTTCCTGCGAAAGTGTCTCCATCTCCACATCAATAACCGATTTTCTTCTTTTTTAAACGGCATTTTATCAACTGTGCTCGCTTTGAATTTCTCTACTCACCTTCCATTCTCCTCCGCTCACATTCTCTGCTTTTGGGTTTTCTCGAAATCTCATTTCATTGCTTCGGCAATCCTCAAACAACATTTTCCCAGTTGGGTTTTCTTGGAATCTCGTCTCCCAATAGGGAGTTTCTTGAATTTCGTTTCTCGGCATCGTTCTTCTTTCAGTCCGCAAGAACTGCTCTAGTTTGCAGGCAGATGAAAGGTTGAGTTCTTCTCTCGGCTCTCTTCCTTCCTCGCTCGAAATATCCATGGAGAATTCTTTCTTCTTCCCAATAGAAGTTGTAATGGACGCAGCAACTCATTGCCGCCCTGCTCAACGGCAGATTCCCGCAACCCCTTTTCAAACCTCGGAATAAGAGCAACCATGGCTCTCCACGCGCAGCGCCGCATTCTCCCTGCCTCTCCCTTCTCTACGAGTCGTCTCCTCCCTCTGCCGTGACTGTTTTCTCTCTCCATCCTTGTTCCTGACTAACGGTTGCGGGCTGTCTCTCTGGTTGATTCCAATCTGCATCACCAATTTTCTCTCAACGATTCTTCTTCCTTTTCTTTTCTCCCTTCCTCCCTCACGAGTCTCCCCCCCTTCTCCTCTGCTGCATTCTCCCCATATCAGCTGCTTCCATCTGCTCGCTAGGCGTAGCTCCACTACACAATCCATCTCTTAACAATGAATCCAGATCCCTGCATTTCCATCTGGTTCAAGATGTATGTATTTGACCTGATATGGAGACTACACAGACTTTTCGAAGTCGGGCTTTCTCAATCAGATTTTGGCCTCCTAGTCAGAGTACACGGCTAATGCTTATGGAGCGGATGATGAAGAACCTCTCCTCCCCTTCATTTTTTTTCCAGAAAATATGGCCAGAAGCAGCAGAATGCAAATATCAGGGCAATATGGCAATGCGGGAATCCCACATCGGAAGCCAAAATGGAGAGAGGGTTGCCCAACACCTATAAAAAGAGGGTCCCTCTTGCCTTGAAAAGACATACCCACACACAACACAAGCAATCCTTTCCCTTGGGTGGGACCCATTTTGTGGGACCCATAGCAAGGAGGTAGGGCCAAGCAATAAAATTCCCATAAAGTGGAGATTTGCTCTTCAAATTTGGGTGATGTAAATTTTATTTTGTTGCTT
>JAXCLR010000092.1:32183631-32201533 GCA_035584095.1 Annona squamosa
GCTTTTCTTCCATTCATTTCTCCGGCATCGGCAGTTCAGCTATACGCAGTCTTGACTTCTGATCGATAGCTTCTTTTCCTGCAAAAGCGTCTCCATCTCCACATCAACAATCGATTTTCACCATTAAAAAAAATCGATTTTCTTCTCCGGTTGCGTCGGTATTCAGTTGTCAAGGTCAGTCTGTTGCCATTTCTCCTTTTTTTTTTTTTTGCTTTGATTTACTGGTTTGTTGGATGTTAGCTCTGTTCGTCTTCTTCTCCATATGCTTTGCTCTTCGCCGCATGAAATTCGGTCGCCACTGCCACGCTGTCATCCTTTTTTCCTTCAGCCATTTGCAGCAGCTGCTCGCACACCATTTCTGCAATAGCTATTCTGGAAAACTCTGACCATCGACCAAAAAAGATACTGCCGTCCATTTCTGATAACTCCAAAAATTCAATCGCCAGTGCAGTCTCCATACCAACATAAATATCCAAAGCAAGCAGTCACCCTCTCCTCAAGCAATTTGAAACTTCAGCAACTCGCCATGGTGAAAATTCACATTTTGCAATTCCATGCAGTCTAGACAAATAGATGTTAGCGATGTTCGGTTTGCACTTTGGATGTTGGCATGTTACTTCTCTATTCATTGATTAAAATGTGGCTATTTATGTTTGGAATTAGGATGTTCATTGCATCTTATTTAATTTATGTAAATGTATAACTAGATTAACAATTTTATAAAAAGATTTTCAAAACATATTTAAAAATGGAGTTTTTGCACTCTCATGCATTGAAACATTACTCAATTCGTATTCAATAGAAATTGTTCCCAATCCAAGTGTAATCCATTACCATATTTACTTCGAATTTAAAAAAAGTTAAATAAATAACAAGATATTTACATTTTAATTTGGGTTATCTTCAATTTTTAAATATTTCAACATGATTTCTACCCAATTAAAAAAATATTTTTCTTATAAAAATTAATGGTTTTATAAATTATTTTAGTATTCTAATACATATGTGAATGGTTCTGATTATTTTTTGATTATAAATATGATTACAAATATGCTTAAGCAAGCAAGGTCCAGCCAAAAGTTCTTGAAACTTTTGTTTTAATATACATTTGTTCCAAATAACTTCTTGACATGTAATTGCTTCAATTTAAAATATTCTATGGAGCGCAAGTAATTACATTCTATGAGAAGGAAGACCCAAAAAAACATAGATGGAAGTAATTGAACAATATATGATAACATCAAAGATTACGAAAAGCTTTGTTCATGATCCAGGCAGCTAACCCCATTTAGGTGTGAAATGACTTATCATGATGATGATAACGCAGCCCCAATAAAAGCCATTGTGATATTTATATGCATTTATTAAGATTTTTTAAAAAATGTTTAAATTCAATTAACAAAATATTACATTTTAATTTGAATTGTCTTTAGTGTTTTAAATATTTTGATATAATTTCTACCATGTTGAGGGAAAATTCTTATGAAATGTTGGGGACTTTCTAGGCTTTCGTCTTCTACTCCCTAAGCCTAGAAGTGCAATGTAATTTTGTTCAATTGATTGCCATCTTCTTCCCTACCAATGTCTTTTGAGCGTCAGTTGTCATTTTCAAGGGACTCCATGTAGAAAGATGGGAACTTTGTAATTTGCTCAATGTCTTTCTCTGGATTGTTTTGCGCTAGTCTTGTACACCTATGCTTTGCTTGATTGGTAGAATTTGTTGTGCCTGGTAAGTGAAGTTGTTGGGATAGGTTTTGTTTTCCATACCCTTGTAATATGCTAAGTTGTAGTTGAATTACTTGATGGCAGCCATGCAATGAAAGACGATCCGCAGGCAAATTTTTGAAAGAATGCAGAAATTGGGTGATTTTAAGCTGCCCCAGTTCTTCAATTATCCGCCTTATTTCACGTAAGTGCAGGACCCTTAAACCTTTTGAGAGAGTTGGTCTTGGCTTAATTTTGTTATGGACCCCTTTTTATTCAGCTTATTTCTGGGGTTTATGGCTCATTTTTATTTCGAGTGATCATTGAAAATGTGTTATTCTTCTTGGGCTCATAGTATGATGCTAATTTTAAGTAAATTATCTAATTTGTCAGAGGCCTTCAGTGGTTTACTTATGTTCCGCTTTTACATCCACTATTATTATCTTCTGGCATGCTTTGAAAATTGATGAATGTGTTGTGAGGCTAGTAAGGATGCAAATATATTTCCTCCATGTAGTCACAACTTTTATTGCCCTCATCATCATCATCATCATAAGCCATTTCCCACTTAGGTGGGGTCGGCTGCATAGATTCTGTTGCGTAATTCTTGGCGATTTAAGACTAAATTTTCTGTAATTTGTAATATTTAAAAATCTTGTTTAATTACTTCTATCCATATTTTTTTGGGTCTTCCTCTCATTCTCGTACAACCTTCTACTTAGATAGAATTTGTTCTCCTAACCAGTGTTATTTTAGGCATCCTTTTAATATGACCAAACCATCTTAATCTATTTTTTCTCATTTTATCATAGACTGGTCTCACTTTTAAGTTTTGTCGAATTATTTCATTTTTAATTTTATCTTTTCTTGCTTTACCACTCATCCACCTTAACATTCTCATTTCCACTACGCTCATTTTTTGTATACGTTGTTTTGTAACTGCTCAACATTTTACCCCATAAAGCATAGCAGGTCTAATCATAGTCTTATAAAATTTTTCTTTTAGTTTGATTGGAACTCAATGATCATATAAAATTCCTGATGCACTTCTCCATTTCTTCCATCCTGCTTGAATTCTATGTTTTATGTCTTTCTTAATTTCCCGTTTCTCTTGAACTACTGATTCTAGGTACCGGAAGTGATTAGTTCTTGTTGCTAATTGATTTAAAATCTTAATTGGTTCCTTATCTGAGTTCTCACTATTATTAAAATTGCAGTTCATATATTCAGTTTTTGTGCTACTAATTCTAAAACCATTAGATTCTAAAGCATCTACCCACCTATTTAATTTTAAAATTTAGTAATTCTTCAGTTTTATCTATTAGAACAATGTTATCTACTAATAACATACACCAAGGTACTTCTTCTTGGAGATATCTAGTAATTTCATCTATTACTAAGGTAAAAAGGTAAGGACTCGAGACTGATCCTTGATGTAAACCTATTTTAATGGGAAGGTATTAGTATCTCCACTAATGGTCCTCACATTTGCAACAGCCCCCTTGCATATATGTTTAATAATATCAAATGTATCTATTATTAATTCCTTTTTTTCATCACTTGCCATATTAACTTTCTTAGTACTCGATCATATACTTTTTCTAAATCAATAAAAATTATGTATAAGTTCTTTTTCTTCTCCCTATACTTTTCAAATAGTTGTCTAAGTAAGAAAATAACTTCAGTGGTTGGTCTTCCTGACATAAAACTAAATTGATTTTCAGATATATTAGTTTCCCATATCAGTTTATGTTCAATTACTCTTTCCTATAATGTTGAAAAATAAAAGGAAAACAGTTATAATTCAATATTCTAAACGAGCCCCAAACTATTTCATGTTCATCAGGCATTGTTATCTAAATTAATTGGTTATATTTTATTTTCTACCATTTTTTAATTTTTAAATATGTATTTTAGAAATGCATATTTTTATTTTAAAAAATCCCCCCAAAAAAATCTAGATAGCTTTAAAAATTCTGAAAATTTTGTGTACACTCGTATAGATGGGGCCCACAAGTGTATGTGAAAAGATTTTAAAAAAATACGTATGGGGTCTTTTACAGCACAGATGCCCTTGTGCACATGGAATTAGGGCCCATCAAAGAAATATGAAAAAGTTATTTCTATAGTTTATTAAAATTATGATCCATCAGGGTATTTAAGATTAGATGTAGTTCAAATTAAAATAAGATAGATATATCACCTATTTTCCTAAATTCTGAATCTCTAAGTAATGGAAGCCTTAAGAAAATTGAGAATAGGAAAAACATTAATCCAGATAATATACCAATTGAGATGTTGAAGTGAATGAAAGATATATGTATAAATTGGTTAAAAAATCTTCCCTTCAAGGGACTGTGTAGTGTTAATTTTATGAAGGAGGTGGTTGACTGTTATCTTTTTCTCTCATCCTCTGGTTGAAAAGGGGAAATGAAAAAAGTAGAAAGAGAAGGACATGATTTATAAACAACTATATTATTTTTCAATAATTTTTGTATGGAAACTTGAGTATTTCTCATGTAAACCAATTTCATCATTCAATCAGTTGTTTTTTTATTTTTTAAAAAATCAAATCTTCAATCCAAGCCGTACATTATATTTATCTTTATTTGTTTTTATATGGCATGAAAATTATGTTAATTGGATATATATACAATCCACAAGCAAATGCATAAGATTGTTTATAATTATATTTTTAAAATTGTTAATTCTAAAATTTTTTAATTCACTTGATTTTTAATAAATAAGCTAAATCGATATTTTTAAACACAATGGAATGCTTTGAACTTTGAAAAAAAATTTCATATAAAATTTATCAAACTAAAAATTTTCCATTTAAAAGTTTTCACTATCTACAATTGTCGTACTTTTCAATCATTTAATGACATTTTTATATATAGCTACCCTATTTTTAAATAATTTTTTCACACTTTTTCATACAACTATCCTATTTTTCAATTATTACCGGTATCATATTGTATTATTTTCTTCCATTTGAGAAGCTTTTATATCGAAAACTTTTCTTCTGAAAATTTTATCACTTTCCAAACACACCTTTTCTTGAATTTTTTTATTATGAGACTCTGTAGAGAGAGAGAGAGAGGGGGGGGGGGGGTCAATATGCAATTGAAGCAGCCATGCATCATGTGTTTGAGGACCATACCCCTATTAACGAAGACTGCAAAGAAAATGCTCTGCATGTTAGTACTTATTTGTTTTTAGGGCTATTTTTTTGGGAATTTCGAATGTTTAATTGTTTAATTTGAGATTTGATAGAGCATCAAGTGACAAAAACATAAATCAAATTTAATTAATTTACATGGGATTAGATTAGGTTTTTAGTTTGGAAATGAACGTGAATGGGGTCTTATTGTAGGGTGGAACATTTTTTTGGTTGTTTGTTGAACATAGATTGTCTTCTACTACTTTTTTAATTCTCTCTCTCCAGTGTAATAATTTATTTCTCTTTTCTTCCTTTTCCAGCCTCCTAAATTCTTCTCTTCTTCTATTCTGAGAATTAATTCTTTTCATATTGATTGTGTCTACCTCTTTTTTACAAAATCACCCTTTCTTTAACTTAAAAAGGCCTATCTGTTCTAGATTGATTTGGCATGGGGCTGTTCATTCTACATGTCCTATAATGTTGTTTCAATCCATACTTGCCTATTCAGAGAGCAGCAAGATTATAAGTCTGGTCTATTCTTTGAAGTTATCTTGTTGTGCTTCTTTTGGAAAAGCAAATACATGCATTTGCATGAAGTCAAAGATTTTTTCCCACATCAAGGTTAGTTTGCTCGGAAAGATTTCAATGCATCATTGAGAAATTCAGATTTTCTACCAATGGAGTTGATAAAAAAATTGGTGGCGGAAACAATTTGAGCTCAGAGGTGACTTTTATTGCCAGTACGATGCCAAAGAAAAGAAAAAAGGTGGGAAAAAATGTTGTCCAATATAATGGTTATATTTCTGAGTCAGTTGGCGAAATTTTTAGGATGTAATCTCAAATTTTAAGATACTGGTATACTGTGTAAAGTTGGAAGTTTTGACTTCATGATTCAGTCTGATTTTTTTTATTTGATTTTACGTTATTAATTATATTTTTATGTTGTTTCATGAATCATGTATCAGTTTGCAGCCAGTAAAGGACACACGGGAGAAGCAGGTGCAACTTTGGAAGGAACTGATTCTTGATTACTGTAGAAGTCAGCGATTTTTTGTCGTTGGAGTGGAGGAAGACTTTCCTCTGTTTGCTAATCCTGCCATTGAACGTAAGTTGCACCTTTTCATGGTGTCTTCTCCAGTTAAACTTTTTACTAACTTTTGCAGCCATTTCTTGAATACAAACCCTGTGGAAATGAATCATTGCAAGCTTTGAGGATTCTTAGAATTTTTTCTGGCAGACATCCTTTCAATACATTTCTTCGAAGCTTTGATTTTTTATGATGCCACAAGTTCTTTCGGATCCTCATAAATTTGCCACATGCATCATGTGCAATGCCCTTATAGCTGTACCATGATGACGCACTACACACTGTCAGATGGGCTTGTCCAAGCTCATCCTCTGGTGCTGTCTTACATAGCAGTGTTTACATACAAGTTGGTCCCAGCCAAATTATACTGACAATGAGATTATTGAAAGAGAAATAGTGAGATGTTGGCATGTTCAGATGGATTTTGTGGTCGAATGCTCTAGCTCATCTATGCGAACCAACATGGAGTATTTGCTGGTTCTCTTTTGTTCCTTTCTAGTTACAGTTTCATCATGGTTATGTAGGAACTCTGAGTCATGAAGCTCGGGAGCTGTTCCTTTCAGCACTGGTTTCAGAAGGTTCGTTTCATATGTTAATCCCCAAAATTTCTCATACCTATTTTTCCTTCTTTTGATTTTTATATTAAACATCTAAAGATGCTGTGAGTGCTATGATGAGATTGTAATGTCTAAATTTCCCCTCTTCTGCTCTTAGGCCGTGCAGAATGGCTGGACAAAGGGCATAAGAGATGCCTGATTCTCTGGCTCCACATTCAAGACTGGGCAGATCGCATCTTACAATTTGTTAGTATAAACTAACATTCAAATATGAAATCCGGATCCCTTACTAGTTTTTTTGGTTCTTTTGATTCACTGATTTTTTCCTGAAACAGGTTAGAGAGAATGGATTGGAAGATGGTGTGATGACTGTGGAAGAAATACGTTCTGGGATTGAATCCCGAGGGACAGGTAACGTCAGCTTGTTTATTTTTTGTCTAATGTTGGTTTGATTTCTTGCAGCCGGAAAATCCAATTTGGGGACCGATTATGACTTCTTGTTTCAGAGTAGATTGAATGTCAGAGATAGAGGTAGATCCAACCACATCATGGGGATGATGTAGGAAAGGATCCCCTGAATCGATATAAGGGGAAGACTTGAGAAGAAAAGGGGAAGATCCTCTGATCAGGGTAAGAATAGAAGAAAGGGAAAACCAGAGATGAATTTTGAGATAGAAACAAGGTTGGAGAATGTCTCAAAAGAAATTTTAATTCATCAATGACTCAAAGAAATTTTAATTCATCAACTCTCATATAAAACAGTCTTACAACTGAATAAAGCACCCTATTTATAAGCAAATACTAAACCCTAAACCTAAGCAACATTAAAGATGCAATCTTGTGAACAGGGAAACTTGAATGATAAATCCAATATGGGGACTGATTATGGCCTCTTGTTTCAAAGTAGATTGAATGTCAGAGATAGAGGTTGATCCAACCACATCGTGGGATGACGTATGAAAGGATTCTGTAAATCGATAATGAGGAGAAGACTTTAGAAGAAAAAGAGAAGATCCTGTCGATAGGGTAAGAAAAAAAGAAAGGGGAAACCATAGATGCATTATGAATTATGAGAAAGAAACAATGTCAGAGAAAGACTCAAAGAAATTTCAATTCATCCACTCTGATATACCTCTCGTCAAAAACAATCTTACAACGGAACCTAAGCAACAAGAAAGATATAATCTTGCGAACAAGAAAACTTGCATGATAAGAAAATTGGAAATAGAAATAACCTGAAAGCCGTTCTAAAACATTAATTAACTATGCAAAATTTTTATAATTATCATAAAAAAGTATTTCAATTGAATAAAGCACCCTATTTATAAGTAAATACCAAACCCTAAGCCTAAGCAAAAAGAAAGGCATGATATTGCAAACAAGGAAACTTGCATAATGAGAAAATTAAAAATAGAAATAACGTAGAAGACAACCAGAAACATTAACTAAACTAAATATATGAAATTTCTTTGAGAACCGAATGTATGAAATTTCTAAACTAACTAAAATTCCTTGTAAAAACCTAAAAAATAAACTTCAATTTATGTAAGTGTCTTCAAACTCTGCATCATTCTCCTTGAATTAAGGAAAACTCATTCTCAAGTTTTGTACTGAACTTTCGTGAACTTCAGTGAGAAGTAATGATGTAATCCAACATGTTGGATTGTCATAATTGTTGGCTAAGACTTGATGACCAAAGTAGCAACTGGTGATCTTTACTTCAATTTACGAAACAATTCGCATGTTTGGAGAAGTCAAAAATTCCTTCAACTGCCAAGTACCAGTCTGTAATGTCTGAAATCAGGCATTTTTCTGCTAATTTTGGGAAAAAATTTCAGTTCTGCAATTTCAGAAACATTGATGCAGTTTTGCAATTTATGTGACTCACAAGATTGTTTTGCAATTTTGTGGAAGGCATTGGAATTTCTACAATTTTCTAAAGAGACGAGATTTCATTTCCCAAATCAAAAGAATTGAATCCTCCACTATCTTCGGAAACATGGGTTGCTTTGATTTGAAGAAAACTGGCTTGGGCTGATTGCTGTACACATTATAGGCTTTCGGCTTCACAGCAGTTTTGGATTCTGTTCTTCAAGAAGATGACAAAATCACCTGGTTTAATTTAATACCAATTGATGTTGGACAAGATGCCCTAAATTAATAAAAAGGAGAAGACTTTGGAAGGTACAGGGAATATCCTCTCAATGGGGTAAGAAAAGGAGAACGAGGAAATTTTCAATTCATAACTATAATATAACTCATAAAAAATTGTCTTATGGCTGAATAAAGGATCCTATTTATAAGAAAATATTAGACTAAATCTAAGCAACAAGAAGTTTGTAATCCAAGGAAACTTGGACAATAAAAAAATTAAAAATAGAAATAACCTAAAAGACAATCTAAAACATTAATCAACTAAACATAAAAATAATGAAATTACCAAATAAAAACCTAAACGAGATAAATACCAATTTATGGAGGCTTCTTCATGCTCTGCATCAGGAGATGTGGAATTGTAAACACCAATTTATGGAGGCTTCTTCATGCTTTGCATCAGGGGATGTGGAATTGTAAACAAAAGCGTCTGTTCCATAATATTCATCTGGTCTTGATTCATTAAGAGACTTGAGGAATATTCTCATGTGCTTTGTGCTATGCCCTACCTAGAACCAGGCCAGTGGCTGAACTGATTGACTAAGCTGTTCAGTTTAATTGGCTTTAATCAAGTGCTGATTTCTTTATTCTAAACATCTTTGTTGCAAAAAGGCAATGTGGGCATCGCATCCTGCCTACAGAGGCACATTATCCCACTACCTAACTAAGAATCATAGATCGTTTTAAAGGGATTTTACGTAAAGTCTGCTGGTTCACTGTCTGGACTGGCTGGTTCAACTGGTTTTTTCTTTCTTGTGCCAGACTGTTTTTCCAGTCGTGCCAACTCAGTCAGGACTTGATTTCAGTTGAACCAGTTCAAATTGGACCATCTCGTCTAGATCTTGCAACATTGGCGTTTAGAGGCTTGCCTCATGCCTTCATGCTTCAGCTATTCTTTAACGTGTTTCCACGATTTGAATAGAAAATCAACTTGCTGCAATAGTGACTCTGAACAATTTGGTCCTAGGAGGAGACTGCTGCTGGTCCATTTTCCTAACTATTTTACTTTATTCCTTTGCTACTGATGAAGCGTTCTTCCCATCAGAAAGGACTTTCCGAATAGTTCTTCGGAGTGCCTTCCATTTGAAATTAGTGCCCCAGGGCATTAGCCATGTGCAAGCTGGAAGTGCACCAGGACGACCCAGAACTGTTTTTGGATTTTGTAGTGACAAATTTCTTCCTTCCACTATTTGTGCATGTGTTTTAGAGCTGGAGGGGATTGACCGCACTGTGCTGATGCGGGCGCTGAGATCCCTTGAGCAGAAGGGAAAAGCTGCTATTTTCAAAGGGACTTCTGCAGATGATGAAGGCGTGAAGTTTTCTGCATAAATTTGATTGTAATGGAATTTTTCTACTGTTTGTACATTCGTATGCTTGATACATGGGTAACATTAGAGAATTCAACTCTCTTGTTAATGGCTGTGCTTCATTCTACTGTAGGATGCAAAGATCTTACTGAAAGTTTTTTTTTTCTATCATTGATGGTAAGTCTGAAACATGACATCTATCATGAGCATGATTTGCTTATTCTTGGTTTTATGTAGTTGGAAAATAAAGGTTAGGCCAATACTTACTAGAGCTTGTAACCTGAAGCTAGATTCTGGCATACTTTTATTTATTTATTTTGGGTCGGGAAGATTGACGTACTTGCGCGAGAATGTTGCTGTCAACCAGGTGCCATTTGCCAGGTGAATTCCTTAGTTCTAAAAAAAACAACGAAGAAAGAGTTTAGTCCATTTGATTATCATTTGAGGGCCTGTTGTTGGAAAATTCACGGAGAGCTATACTGTTATTTAGCTGTCTACAGTTTTTGTGCCTGAGCCTAACTGATGACTAGGAGTCCAACTTGGTCGGTCAATACCGGTTCTGGTGAAGTCGCAGCCTTAACCCTATTTCTATATAGTGGGTTTGGGTCACGTTCACGTGTTTTGTATAAGTTGAACTTTGAATTTTTTTACTATTTTGATTTCGTAGAATGGAATGTTGGGCTCTTTCAGGAAAAGTATGGAAGTAGTAGATGTTATGAGAAAGAGAAAAATTAATATAGCATGTCTTCAAGAGAATAGGTGAAAAGGAGAGAAGGTTTAAGAGATTAATAGTTTTAAATTATAGTATATAGGAAAGGATGATAATAGAAATGATGTAGGGATATTGATAACATATTCATAAATAAAGTTGTAGATGTCAATAGAGTAAATGATAGAATTATTCAAATAAAACTTATATTAGGTGTAGAGGTTTTAAATGTGATTAGTGCTAATGCACCGCAAGTAGGATTAGATGATAGAATCAAGAAATAATTTTGGGATGACTTAAATAGTGTTCTGCAAAGGACATTTAATCAAGAAAAGGTTGTGATAGGTGAAAATTGAAATGGACATGCAGGAAAGGAGAATGTATGATATGACAGAAGTTATGGGGGTTTTAGTTTTGGAATAAGGAATGAAATGGGGAATGCTATTTTGGATTTCGCTATAGCATATGATTTGGTTATAGCAAATATCTTATTTCAAAAATGAGATGAACACTTGATAACCTTTAAGAGCGGGATTAATTTTAGCCAAATAGATTTCTTCCTTATAAGAAAATTGGATAGATCCCTTTGTATAAATTGTAAAGTTATCCTAGGTGAGAGCTTAGCTTTGCAGCATAGATTGTTAGTGATGGATATATATATACACATAAAAAGAGTTAACAAAAACTAAAGGCAATGTAATTTCAAAAATTAAATGGTGGAATTTAAAAGGAAACAACATAGAACTTTTTGGAAAAAGAATGATAGAAGAAGTAAAATGGGATACACAAGAAGATGAAATAGAATCGATGTGGAATAAATTGCAACTAACATAAAAGAAGTAGGACAAAGTATTGTAGGTATATATAAAAATCGTAGATCCCCACATCGAGAAACTTGGTAGTAGAATAAAGATGTTCAAAAAGCTATAAATGCTAAACAAGAAAAGTTTAAAACATGACAGAAAAATAAAAATGATACAAACTTACAACAATACAAACTAGCAAAAAAAGCTAATAAAAAGATTATTAGTAATGTTAAACACAAAGCTTATGAGAACTTATATGACAGATTATGAACTAGATAAGGTGAAAAAGATATTTTTAAGTTGGTTAAATTAAGAGAAAATAAGAGCAAAGATTTAACACATGTTAGATGTATTAAAAGTGAGGACCAAAGAGTTTTAGTCAAAGATGATAATATTAAGGAAAGATGGAAAACTTATTTTTATAGTTTACTAAATGATACCCCACACGAACATTTAACTTTACATGTTAGTTTAAATAGAGAAGAAAATAGGAATATTAGTTATTTCACAAAAATTCGAATATCTGAAGTAAAGGAAGCTTTAAGGAAAATGAAAATAGGAAAAGCCTTAGGCCCAGATAATATACCAATTTAGGCATGGAAGTGCATGAGAAAGGTAGGCGCAACATGGTTAACAAATTTTTTTAATAAGATTATAAAAACGAAGTTAATGCCAAGTGAATGGAGGAAAAGCATTATAGTTCCAATTTATAAAAATAAGGGAGATATTCAAAATTGTGCAAATTATCGTGGAATAAAATTAATGAGTCATACTATGAAATTATGGGAAAGAGTAATTGAATATAGACTAAGACGGGAAACTAATGTATCTGATAATCAATTTGGTTTTATGCCAGGAAGATCAATCATTGAAGCTATTTTCTTACTTAAACAACTATTTGAAAAGTATAGGGAGAAGAAAAAGAACTTATACGTGATTTTTATTGATTTAGAAAAAGCTTATGATTGAGTATCAAGACCCATTTTAGGCAAATGCACTGTTAATTACAAAGAGGGACCTGTTCCGATGCAGCACCACTGTATCGGAACAGCAGTACATTTGCCCATGTTTGGGCTCTACACATATTAGAGTACAATGAAACTTTGTACAACCATTTATCTATATATAAATTTTTATAGCAAATGATTTACATGTTGAAAAAACTACTTTAAAGTTGTTATTTAGATCAAATTATTTTATTAGTTGAATTTATACCATTTTCAGATGGGGTTCATACATATATCCGATTGAGATGAAAATTGAATGGTAATAGAATATATTATTCTAAATATAAGGGATATAGTAGATTATAATTTGATCATCATGTGAGGTCTATTTTAGCACTGGTGTACTTGATTACTCCTCATATATATATGCGGGAGAAATATTCAAGTGCAGCTTCATTGCTCCATAATTATGGTGCAGTTATCTCAAAATGAGCCTCGTATGATAATAAAATTATAATCTACTCCACTTATTGTATTTAGAATTATGTATTCTATTACTATACCAATTTTCATATGAATACGATATGTGTATGGACTCCATCTGAAAATGTTATAAATTCAACATAATAAAATAATTTAATATAAATAACAACTTTAAAGTTATTTTTTCAATTTATAAATCATTTACTATAAAATTTATACATTTATAAATGATTGTATAAAGTATTAATATATTTAAGTACATGTGAGTCTTATTTTGGGCTAAATGTACCATTAATTATGGTGCAACTTCATTGCATAGGAAATGTTTACTATATGTTGTCTTATTTATATGAAACCCCACTTTTATGTAACTATATTTTTAAAATCTTGATGATTGATGAAAAATCTACTTCGTTCATTTTGTTTAACATCATTTCTAGTATCATAGAAATCATTTTATTTGTTTAATTTCACTATTTATGGGTTCCATCTATAAAAGTATCAAATCAATTTAATAAAATAATTTAATGTTAAAATATAACTTTAATGTAGTTTTTCAACATCTAAACTATCTAAAATATTGATCATATATGGATAAATGATCTTATAAAATATTATTATATTCTAATATACGTGTGAATGGATCTAAGCGTTTTTCATAATTTACATATGAATATACATATTTTTTAGCACATGTGATCCATGCACATACTTGATTTGGATGAAATGTAGTCTTTTAGCAAAACAAATATTGTTAAATACAATGAATAAATTAGATTTTCCATCAAGGATCAATATCTTAAAATTTGAGAGAGTTACATGAGACTACTTTTAAGCCCATTAAGAAAAATGCTTAGATTTGTTTACACATATATTAGAATATAATAATACTTTGTAAAATCATTTATTCACATAAAAATATATTTTGAACATTTTAAATGACGAAGATACTACTTTAAAATTAGTATTTTCATATTTTTCATAATTTACACATGAATATATACATTATCTAACAAATGTAGCTCATAAACATACTTGATTCGGATGAAACTTGATCCCTTAGATAAACAAATGATGTTAAATAAAATGAATGAATTTGATTTTTCATCAAAAATTAAAATCTTAGATATATATATATACAGAGAGAGAGAGAGAAATATTCAAGTGAAGCTTCACTACATCACAATTACAGTGCAGTTATCTCAAAATGGGTCCCACACGATCATAAAATTATAATATACTCCACCCATTGTATTTAGAATTATGTATTCTATTACCATACTAATTTTCATCCAAATTGGATATATATGGACCTTATCTGAAAATGGTACAAATTCAACATAATAAAATAGTTAATATAAATAACAATTTTAAAGTTATTTTTTTAACATGTAAATCATTTGCTATAAAATTTATATATGAATAAATGATTGTATAAAGTATCAATACATTAGGTACATGCAATGTTTTAAAAACCGAACCAGGAACTGAACTATTTTTTTGTCTGGTTTAGGTCCAACCGGTCCAACCGTAGTTCAAACCATTTTAAATAGTGACGTCAGCATAACATAATTATGATGTAATAATTATATTTAATTTATTTTAATTATTTCAAAATTAAATTAAAAATATAAATAAATATAAATTCTATGTAATATAAAAATTACATATGACATCAACAATACATTCGAGTTCATCACATTAAAATTATCATGCAAATCAAGAAAAAAATAAGACCACATATATTAATCAAGATGAAATTTTAAAAATAATGACAAATTTTAGCAATTTAAAAAGAGTGCACTGATCTAAAATAGGTGCAATTCTTTCATCCTTTTTTGTTCTTATATGCTTGATCAGAATACCTACAATGAATTACAAACATTAATGGAAGGATATAAGATATTTATAAAAAAATATAATTTTACTTTACTTGATGAAATTAACTGCCTAAAAATAAGAAAAAGCATCACGAAATTGTAATGTAATTGAAAATATTCAAATTGCTCATTATCGTTCAAGTTTGAGCAAAGTTTGACTACTATTTAGGTCTAAAGTGAGTACAAAACAAAACAACACAGGAATAGAACATATTTGAGATATCTAATTTAAAAAAAATTTTCAAAGTTGATATCTTCAAAATTTCTAAAAAAGAAACATTTCAACAATTGCATCTTCATGAATCTCCTTAACTTTCTCTATTTTGTTCATGATTTTCTTCAATTAGCATTGACCCTATTAATGGATATTATAATCAAATATTAGTTTTTGAAATAAACCGTTATGAAAGAAAAAAAAAATAAAACTCATTAATTAAACAATGACGTTTATAAAATATTAGTAAACTCTTCAATACGTGTTGTAGCAAATAAGTTTGCGGTTGGTCCATTTGCATCCAAGTCTCAACATCTTCTTCGGTAAACAAATCTTCAGAGTCTTCAGACTCTATGTCTAATCTTCCAAAATATCTATATTATCTAAAGACATAGGATCAAAGCCAACTGTGAAACCTTGATCGTAGACACGTTTATAAAATCCTAGGGTTGTAAACCCTAGGTAATATATTTGAAAAATGTACATTCATGGGTATGAAATTATGTAGAAATAGAGGTTAAAATAATTATTTATAAAATTCGGATAAATAGTGCATGTGAATAGTAACTTTGGAATTAAGACACGTGATTAAGAGTTAATCACTTGGATTAACTTAATAACAAAATGACAAAAATGAGATTTAATCACTACAAGAAAAAATAGCAATACTTTTTGACATTTTAATGGAATTTTGGATTTTAGTGAAAAATTGAAAAAGAATTCATAATTTGCAATCCGAATGTCGGATTGAAGTGAAATTTTTTATGGATGGCCAAATACTTATGATGAACATGATGAATGGTTTAAGATGTGATGAAAATCATGAATCAAGGATCAAGATGGAAAGTCAATTGGAGATGAAAAAAGCTTATTTTTTCATTTAATTATCTTTGACTTTTATTTAATTTTAAATAATTAAAAAATAAAAATAATAAATGAAAAGTAGAAACATGGCAGGGGTGTGCAGGGGCTGTGGAAAAAGGGAGCTAAATCCAATGGCTCAAATTCATCCTCATCAAAGATCAATGGATGAGATTGAATTAGCTTAAAAAATTCGTTTTAATAAAATAAAAAACATAAATAAATAGGGCTACCATAGGGGGCGTGAACAATAGTTAGGGGTGGTTGCACATGGCTCAATGCACCTTTTGGAAATTAGAAAAATATATTTACAATTTAATACCTTGAGCAAGGGGGTAAATTGCAATTTCATGAAAATTAAAAACTATAAACAGGGGCCAAGGGGTGGACATCCAAGGCATACATTCCAGCTCCCAATCTTGAGCAAGATCTCATTTTCCCACCCCCACCCACGTTTTAAGCCAAGAGCAAGGAGAGAAGGAGAGGAGAGAGAAAGAGGAGAAAGACGGAGCATATCTTCACTTGGGATAAGTGAATTCTCCTCAAACTTGTTTTGGATGTTAGATAAGGTAAAATCATGCTTAGATAATACCTAAGCATGAGAAAATAAGTATAGTTATAATGCCCAAATGGAATTATGCCTAAACATCGAAAATTTAGAGCAAAGATAGAGCATTAGGGAAGATAGCATATGATATATGTAAATAATGCTCGAAAATTGCTACATGATGATTTGGGATGAATATTTATGATAGTTATGATGTTGAAATGATGATATATTAATTTCATAATTTTTAGATTTAAGGATTATTATATGGAGAAAATAATTTATTTAGCCAAGTTAATGATGGTTAATTCAAAATTCATAAATTTTTCCATGATATACTAACTGAGAGCTAAATCATGGTATTTTTTATTTTTGGAAAAAATGTCAAATTTTGGAACCCATGAACAGTAACCCACGTTGTTGTGAGCAGTAATCTCGGGTGAACAGTAAATGTAAATAGTAATCATGAACAGTGATCGTGAATAGTGTTGATGAATAGTACCATAACAGTAAAAAGCGTAAATTAGGTAGAAAAATGAGATTAGTATTTATATCTTAAAGAATATATAAATGGAATTTTTAAAGAGATTTATGGATAAAAAAATCTATATAAGGAGATAATGACCAAGTATCTTTATAAGATTAACCTCTATAAGAATGAGGTAATGAATATAAAGCATGCATGAGAAGCAATCTAAAATATGGAATGATATAGATAAAATATCATTTTTTCTTGTATAGGAAAAAATGAAGGAAAAGGTTGAGGACATTGACTGAGGAGGTAAGCAAGAATAACTTTGAAAATGTGATTTTATTGCTTCATTGTATGCAAGCAAACTTTTTGAAAATGATTTTTATATGTTTTATATATTGCAACCATGAAATATGTCGGAATTGCTTTATCATTAGCAAATCTATATGGAAGTGAGAAAAAATGTTGAGATATGTGGGAATTGCTTTATCACAAGCAAATCCTTATGAAAATAAGGAAAAATGTGGAAATGGTTGCATTATAATGGAAAAGAAAAATTTTGATTTCTAAATAATATTTAGATTTATCAAATGAATTTAAAATGATTTATTAAAATTTTTTGAAGCGGATTTAAGGAAGGCTAACCGATAATTGATTTGAATGAAGATTTTTTTAAGTAATGACCAAAGGATCATACAAGCTTGCTTTCATATAGAAGTAGCTCATGTGTCGTGTGGTCAAAGAATATGATATTATATATAAAAAAATTATACATTGGTATATCCTTTGTTCATGAAAAACCCAGAAATGGGAAGAAAAACGTTTACAAAGTCTTTTGTTTTCAAATATTAAAATATTTTTTCAAAATCGTTTTACCAATAAAAAATTATTTATAAACATTTTAGCATTGTTTCGAATTTACTACTTCCCAAACGTTTCCTTCAAATATTTCAAATGATTTAGAAATGTGTTATTTAAATGTTTATAAAATTATTTAAGGTTGGTCATCCT
>JAXCLR010000092.1:32208080-32219272 GCA_035584095.1 Annona squamosa
TTTAAGGTTGGTCATCCTTACAAAATATTTTTATTAACTTGTTAACTTGGGCTGTGCCAAGTTTTCAAGTTAGAAAAAAAAATACAGGCCGAGGTTTGTACTATTTTGAAATGAAATACTAGCATCAAGTTTTGAAAAGGAAAAATTACAGAGTATTCAATTTAGAATATCCGGATCCAAAGTATAACGTGCTACTATAGTTGCTGGCCTCCCAAAGTCTCTTACAATATCTTGATATAATTTTGCATCTTCCTTAATACAAATTTGTGCTTCCATGTCTTCATGATTTAGTCTCTCAATTACTTCAAGTACTCCAGATCGTGTATGAAGCTTAGTCTCTCGATCAGCATGATAGAAAATATTAGATTGAAATAAAAGTCTGTTAGATGAAGAGGACGACGAAGTTGATTTTTCCCAATGGATATCAATGATGTTGAGCACTAGACTGCAATCTATATTAATTTTTTTTGAAAGTTTTCTCAATTCTTTCTTTGCCCTTCACATGCTTTCAAAAATGTACCCCATTGAAGGTCTTTCATCACTATCAACTAATCGTAATACATGAATAAGTGGCTAGAATGCTGATGCAATAATTTCATATTGTTCCCAAATTGCAGAACAAAGTATCAGATTGGTTATTGTCTTCACCTTTTGATTACGACGCGACTTTTTATCATCCCATTCCTTACTAACAACCATGACTCTTAATTTATCTTTGCATGTTAAGAGACTTTGAATTGCCAAAAGTGAGTTGCAAACCATGTCATTGTAGGCCGAATTAACTCTTTTCCATCTGCATATTTTCTTATCAATGCAAGTGCAAAATTGTTGTTGTATATAAAAGTAGAAATGGAACGAGCTTCATCAATCACCGTACTTACTACATCAATTTTTACAATATCTTCCAACATTAAATCCAAGTAATGTGCTGCACATGGTGTCCAAACAATACGTGGATATGTGTATTTCAACATTTCTCCTGACAACTTATTATTTGATGCATTATCAGTTACCAATTGAACAACATGCTCTGAACCCACTTCTTCTATGACTTTATGAATAGATCACAAAGCATATTTGCAGTTTTTATCTCTGTAGATGGATCGACAGATTTAAGAAAATTTTTGCCTTTAGAACAATAAACAGGAAAATTAATTAAAGTTCTTTTCTTTCGATCTGTCCAACCATCAACCATAATAGTACATCCACACTTTTTCTATTTTTCTTTGTAGGAATTGACAACTTGTTGAATTTCCTGATATTTTTTTTCAAAATAAAACCATGCATATCATGATATGTAGGAACTCTAAATCCATGACCAATAGTAATAATGTTGTCTACCATATCTTGAAAATAAGGAGAATTCACAGCATTGAAAAGGATGCAAGAATGAAAAAACCATCGACCAATCGAAGCATGAGCTCAATCAATAGTATCTTTTCCTGCTATAGTGCATTTTATAAAAGGTTCAAATCCTTTAGCTTGAACTGAAAAGAACTTTGAAACACCTTTTAACTTCTTTATTGAATTTTGATTAACTTCTCTTACTTCCTCAACTTCTTCATCAATTGTGTGTAATGATACAAATGAACTCTCTTCCGTGACATTGAAAGGTTGCTTATGACTTTTTTGAGAAGTAACGCCATCTAAATTAAGTTTTATCTATTGTTGTACATGGTATGACACCACCTTGCAAACTATTAGGCCACCTTTTACCTTTGCTGAGTGTTTTTTCATATGGTGAATTCCTCCGCCACTAAATACCATCCCACAATATAAATATTTATACTTTCCTTTTCTAATCTCTATCACATGATTCCAACCTATATCATTTCTACCCTTTAATGCAGGAGATTCCACAACAGCGGATGTGGAACTACTATTCATATTTAGGACACTCGCGGACTCAGTAGTTGAAGATTTGATTGGGATTTTGACATTTTTTGTAATACACACAAGTCAAATTATAAATAAAATTTTATCATGCATGCACATCTTATATTTAAAATACCTAAATAATAATTCTAATTTATTATATAACTCATTGTTCTAACTATATAGAAAAATTTATATTCATCAATTAATCTATAACATGGAAAAATATTGCATGATTTTAACAAATTAAATAATATAAAATTAAAATTACAATGACGTATACACATTTGTTGATTTTTCTAAGCCATATGGAGTTGACCCACAATATAGAAATTTTTTATATGGTATTCACTGAATAAAACATATAATTCAAGATTTTTCTAAGCCATGTGAAGTGTGGCCGATATTGCAGAAATTTTTTATATGGTATCACTGAATAAAACATAAAGATGCAGCGCATACTCATAAAGTTTGGCCCATAGTGCAGAATAAAATTATATAAAAAATGCAGAGCTTCAGCCATAGCTTAAAATCCCAATGCACACTGCCATTTCGCATTACCCGTTTACTAGTGTTCATCGTCGGGAAAGAAGAAATGAGCTAACCTTGCTACCAGTGATGGTGAAAGGGACACTGTGACGCCGGAAGCGAAGAAGATGACAGGGAAGAAAGGGATGAAGCGGCAAATCGACGCCAGAGAAGCGGCAAACAGAGCCTGAAACGGAGACCTTGTGCCGAACGCCGTGTTGCCGGACACTACTGAATGATGGGTTTGGGCGAAAGGGGGACTTGTGCCGGATGTTGTGTTGCCAGACGATGATTGCACGACGACGATTTGGGTGAAACCTGTGAATGGGGCGAAAGGGTTTACGAGTGGGAAAGATGCACAGCACAGCGGGAGAGAAGGTTTTGCGGGGCCCACTCATTTTTTCCTTCTTTTTTATGATTTACAAAAAATGGTGCAAACCGAACCGTGGTTGAACCGATTTTTACTGTTCATATGGTCTAAGAAGTTTTCAGCTAAAACAGAAAACCAGTGCCAAACCAAACTGTGAATCTGGCTGTTCGCAGTTCGACCGGTCAGACCAGCCGATCCGGTCTGGTTTTCAAAACACTGGACATGTGAGATGTATTTTGGGCCAAATACAACATTAATTATGGTGCAGTTTCATTGCATAAGAAATGTTCTTATATATATATATATGGGCTTTGCTTCTGTATAACCAAGTTATATAGAAGCAGACTCATAAAATGCTTTTAAAATCTATGATTTTGATCTTTGATAAAAAAATATAATCCATTCATTGTATTTAACGTCATTTGTTTATATAGGTGACCAAGTTTCATCCAAAGTAAGTATTTTTATGGCTGCATTTGTTCAAATATATATGTGTAAATTATAAAAAATACTTAGATCTATTTATACATGTATTAGAATGTAATAATATTTTATAGAATCATTTATTCATATAAAAATGATATTTTGAAAGGTTCAGATGTTGAAAATATTAATTTAAAGTTGATATTTTAGTATTTTTTATAATTTACACATGAGTAGTACATTTTCTAACAAATATGATCTACAAATATACTTGATTGCGATGAAAATTGATCCCCTAGATAAAAAATTGATATTAAGTATAATGAATAGATCTGATTTTGCATCAAAGATCAAAATCTTATATTTTGAAGGGGTTATATAGATTCGCTTATATGTAACTAGTTACATAGAAGCGGAGCCCATACAATTTCTCCAAAATTTAAGATTTTAATTCTTGATATAAAATTCATTCCATTTATTGTATTTAACACTATTTGTTTATCTAGAAAACCAAATTTCATTTCAATCAAGTATGTTTATGGGCTACATTTGTTGAAAAATAAGTATATTCATGTGTAAACTATGAAAACGCTTAGATCTATATACACATGTATTAGAATGTAATAATACTTTATAGAATCATTTATCCATGTATAAATGATATTATAGCTGTTTAGATGTTTAAAATATAACTTTAAAATTGATATTTAATATTAAACCATTTTATTATGTCGATTTTCAATGGGACCCGTTGATAATGATATTGGACAAAAAACGAATTTCCAAGATACTAGAAATGATGTTAATGGAGTGAATTTTTCACAAGCCATCAAGATTAGAAATATGAAGGATGTTACATAGAAAAGAGATTTTATATATATGTAAAGAGTGATCATGTTAGTTTGGGTTAAGTAAATGTCTCACTTAGCTCACCTCGAAAAACACAATTTAATTTTTTTTACTTTTTATTTTCATACACTTGTTTATCTAAATGTATTTAACATATAAACCAAGTTTACCATTTTTGGATATGTTTATATATTTTTTTGAGATTTTAAAGAAAAAATCATGAAAAAGTTGTTGAAAATATGTTTTTTTGAGGTGGACTAAGTGGGGCATTTACTTAGCCTGCACAAACAGGATCATTCCTCTCTCTCTCTCTCTATATATATATATATATATCCGACCATGTGCAGACGGATTGCACCGCTCTAAAATAGGCCCTGCACATATTAGATTGTAGTGAAACTTTATACAATCATTTATCCATATAAAAATCATACTTTAGATGGTTTAAATATTGAAAATACCACTTTAAACTTGATATTTACGTTAAACTATTTCGTTACATTGATTTTGCATCATTTTAAGATAGGTACCATACACATGTTGGATTTGAATGAAAATTGATATGCTAATAAAGTGGACAATTCTAAATATAATAGATGAGATAGATGTCCCATTCATAATCAAGTGGGGCCCATAATGCATGGATTGCATGGTGCAGTAGCATGCATTGGAACATTTTCCATATATATATATATAAGACCTGTTCTGGTGCAGCGCAACTGCGCTGGAATAGTGGTGCAGTTGCCAAAAAATGGGCCCCACACATATTATAATGCAATGAAACTTTATAAATCATTTATTCACATATAAATTTTATAGAAGTGGTTTATATATTGAAAAAATTACTTTAAAGTTGTTATTTAAATTAAACTATTTTATTACATAGAATTTGTACTAATTTCTTATGGGGTCCATACACATATCCGATTAGGATGAAAGTTGGTATGGTAATAAATACATTATTATAAATACAATAGGTGGAATAAATTTTAATTTTATCTTCATGTGGGGCCCATTTCAGCACCACAACACCATAATTAAGGTGCAGTGGGCTTCACTTGAAACTTTCTATTTTTCTCTTTACTCCACCTATTGTATGGAAAATAATGTGTTCTATTATCGTATCAATTTTTATCCCAATCGGATATGTGTATAGACCCCATCTGAAAATGGTACAAATTTAACATAATAAAATAGTTTGATGTAAATAACAATTTTAAAATGATCTTTTTTCAACCATTTGCTATAAAATTTATATATGGATAAATGATTGTATAAAGCTTCATTACATTTGAACATGTGTATGGTGCAAAAGTAGGCAAATGTACTGCTATTCCAGTATAGTGGCGTTGTACCGGAACACCTCTTATATATATATATCTATGAGAAATATTTAGGTGCAACACAACTATACCGTAACAGTGGTGCAGTTGCATCAAAATGAGCCTCACATGACCATGAAATTATATTTTACTCTACCCATTATATTTAGAATTATGTATTCTATTAATATTAATTTTCATCCTAATCGGATATGTATATGAACCCCAACTGAAAATGGTACAAATTCAATGTAATAAAATAGTGTGATGTAAGTAAAAACTTTAAAGTGGTCCTTTTTACAAGTAAACTATTTGCTATAAAATTTATATGTGGATAAATGATTGTATAAAATTTTATTGCATTTTAATATGTGTAGGGCCCATTTTTGGCAAATTTATCATTGTTTTGGTGTAGTTATTTTCATTGAATTTGTACCATTTTTAGATAGGGTCCATATACATATCCGATTAGGATGAAAATCGGTATGATAATAAAATACACTATTCTAAATGTAATGGGTGGAGTAGATTATAATTTTATCATCATGTGAGGCCCATTGGATGCCATTGCACTATAATTATGGTCCCACTTCTATGAAAGCTCTTTTCTATGAAATCCCCTTCATATTTAAAATCTTGATGGTTGGTGAAAAATCCACTCCATCCATTGTGTTTAACATCATTTCTATTATTTTGGCAACCTCTTTTTTTAATTTCATTATATATGGTACAATCTATAAAAGTGTAAAATCAACGTAATAAAATAGTTCAATGTTAAAATATCAACTTTAAAGTAGTTTTTTTAACAACTAAACCATTTAAAATATCAATAATTTATGGATAAATGATCCAATAATGTATTGTTATATTCTAATACATTTGTGAATAGATCTAAGCAATTTTTATAATTTACATATGAATATACATATTTTTGAATAAATGTGGCCTATGCGCAAACTTGATTTGGATGAAACTTACTCTTTTAACTAAACAAAAGATGTTGAATATAATGAATAGTTTGAATTTTTCATCGAGGATCAATATCTTAAAATTTGAGGGGGTTACTTGACTCCGCTTCTATGTAACCTGCTTACATAGAAGTGATCTCATCTAACCCCTTCAAAATCTAAAATTTTGGTCATTGATGAAAAATTTAATCCATTCATTGTATTAAACATCATTTATTTATCTAGAGGATCAAGTTTCATCATAATCAAGTATATTTATTGGCCACATTTGTTAGACAATGTATATATTTATGTGTAAATTATGAAAAATGCTAAATTATCAATTTTAAAGTCTTATTTTCGACAACTAAACTATCCAATGTATCATTTCTATATAAATAAATTGTTCCATCAATTATCATTCTATGTGTATATATATGAGAAATATTTAGGTGTAGAGCAACTACACCGTAACAGCGGTGTAGTTGTTTCAAAATAGGCCCCACATGACATAAATTATAATTAAATCTACTTATTGTATTTAGAAAAATGTATTATATTACCGTGCCAATTTTCATCCCAATCGGATATATGTATGGATCCTATTTGAAAATGATGCAAATTTAATGTGATAAAATAGTTTGATACAAATAACAACTTTAAAGTAGTTTTTTCAACATGTAAACTGTTTGCTATAAAATTTATATATGGACAAATGATTATATAAAGTTTCATTTTGTTCTAATATACGTGTGACCCACTTTTGGGCAAATGTACCGCTATTGCGGTGCAGTTGCACTGCACTGCACCGCAATAACTCTCTCTCTATATATGGAAAATATTCAAGTGCAGCGCCATTGCACCAAAATTATGTTGAAATGGGCCTCACATGATGACAAAATTATAATCTACACCACCCATTACATTTAGAATAATGTATTCTATTACCATATCAATTTTCATGTCAGTCGGATATGCGTGTGGACCCCATATGAAAGTGGTACAAATTCAATGTAATAAAATAGTTTGATATAAATAACAATTTTTAAATGGTTTTTTAAACATTTAAACCATTTGCTATAAAATTTATTTATGGATAAATAATTGTATAAAGTTTCATTGCATTCTAATATGTGTGGGGCCCATTTTTGGGCCAATGTACCATTGCCACTGCACTAGAACAACTCCTATATATATGTAGGGACCCATTCCTATGCAGACCAGTTCGCTGTGAAATGGGCCTCACACATATTAGATTGTAATAAAACTTTATACAATTATTTATCTATATAAAAATCATACTTTAGATGGTTTAGATATTGAAAATACTACTTTAAACCTTATATTTATATTAAGCTATTTTATTTTGTTGATTTTGCACCATTTTAAGATAAGGATCGCATGCATGTTCGATTTAGATGAAAATTGGTTTGCTAATAAAGCTAAATACAATGGGTGGGGTGGATTTCCCATTCATGATCATATGGGGCCCATGGTGCATGACTGCACGGTCCTGCTTCTATGTAAATGTAATTAGGTTACATAGAAGCAGACCTATGTAACTTCTTTAAAATTTAAGATTTTGATCTTTAATGAAAAATTCAATCCATTCATCGTATTTAACATCATTTCTTTATCTTTTAGATCAAGTTTCATCCCGATTAAGTACGCTTATGGGTTACATTTGTTCAAAAATATATATATATATACATATTCATATGCAAATTATGAAAAGCAATTAGATCTATTTACAAATATTGTGGCGCTCCAAATCGAGACGTCACTTTTTTATCTCAAGACCTTATTGATTGGTAAATGTGAATTAGGATTGTTGCCCTGATCACGCGGCGGGTTCTTAATTGGAACTCGTCCAAATTTTTTTTTTTGATTCATTCATCATTCATTTCTTTACATTCTATATCATTCTTCATACAAGTGGTGATACACTTGTAATAATATTTTGATAATTCATTCATTACATCTCTTCATACTTTTCTATAATGGAATTTGTATTCCATACATCAATATATTCAATCATCGAGTCACATAGAACTTATAATTCTACATAAGTTAACATATCAGTTAACATACCTCAGAACCTTAAACCATATTTTCCCGTTCCTTATAGCCCACGTGGCTACTGTCACGTACCTTCATTCATTGTTTAGGCTTGCAACCTCTTGAGTTTTTGGGTACCTGTCTAAAGTTTGGGAAAACAAAACATGAGTGACAATTTAGTAAGCAAACATTATATCTTTTAGGGCAAGACTTTATTTAAAAATTTTTTCATTAAATATCTTGAACACCTTTTACTTGAGGACATTTATATGTCCCAAAATATTCTAATAAAATCCCTTACTCATAAGGACAGTTCCATATCCTTGAACATTCTCATAAAATATCATTCTTAAAATCATTCATAAGCCATGTCTGGGTTTGTTACGACAAAACATATGCGTTTCACTCCATTTAATTAATTTTCTTGGATTTCGTATGAACATTTCAAATGTTCCAAAACGTATACATAAAACCATGTTTCAATAGTGGACGTTTTACGTCCAAAACATTTTTCTTCTTAAATCCTTTCGCCAAAAGGACATCCTTATGTCCTAAAATATCATTCACATAAACCTTTTCGGCAAAGGATATTTTTATGTCTAAAAACATTGTTCCATCATAAAATTCCTTTAGCTAAGAGACATTTGATGTCTCAAAATATTTTTGGCATGACTTTCTTGACAATGGACATTCATATATCCTAAAACATATTCTATTAAAATACTTAAGCATTGGACATTCTCATGTCCATAAACATTTACCATTTAATCCTTTGGAAATAGACATTCTTATGTCAAAAACCAAGTTCCACAAAAATCCTTTTCATAATCCCCGTCTTGGGGCTTGTTTATAGCAAACAAGGTAAATAAAATACATAAAATTATTTTAATAAATGCATTTGTATAAAAATATTTTCTTTCATCCTTGTTATTTACACTTTTGTGTAAAATACCCTTTTTTTAGGGTAACAATTTCATAAAAATTCCTTTAGAATAGCTTTCATAAAACATACTTTCATGTCTCAATCTTTGGGCTTTTCAAAAGCAAAACATAAGCAAATGCATTTCTCTCCATCCAGTAGTGACACTTAGCAAGTGATCATGCTATCTTTTAGAAGAGAATCCGTAACAGCACGTTAGCCAGGCGACTGTTCCTTTATCCTGCTCTCATCTCAGGGAGGGTGCCGTTGGCACTCCCGTTATCCCTTAGCGACTTTGCCTTATGTAGAGTGGGCCCGGATCATCCCAACCATGCTCTACAACCAACCTATTCCTTGTACTGGTGCACCATATATTATCTTGAAAGATCGCAGTCCGTTTGGTCTAAAGAACCACAAACCGCAACCCATGTTTTTTAAAACCGGGATCACAAACCACAACCTGCATCTATACTCACAAAACATCTTAGATTGAAGTCTATATCTTTAAAAAAATTATTTTCAAAAATACATCACAGACCGCAATCCGTGTAAACTTGTAAAGAGAGCGCACCTACTTTAAACAAGTTGTCATTTGAAATCTAATTTTAGAATAATCTTCCTTAAATTTTTTTGAAAATATTTTGAGTAAAACATTTGGATAAACATTTGAAATGTTTGAAAAATAATACATCTTAAAATTCCTATAAAAGAATTTCAAAACCTTTGAATTTTCAAAATTAAACAATATATTTTCTAACATTTTCTTGGTTTCCATTTCGGGGTCTTTTGCTCACAAAAGTTATGCAATTATGCTACTCCTTCTCAACCATCCTAATAATCAAATTATTGTCCACCTATCTATTATACCATTTTTACATAAGGGGGCTTGCATAATCTTTTGCATACCATTTGGCAACCCGAAATCAAACCATTTTATGAAATCTACATAGGAAGTTGGTCATCTTGAAATCCTCTTCAACACATCCATATAAATATTTTTCAAGACATTTTCATTATAGATTTTCTTATCTAAAGGGAATTAAAACTTTTCGAATATCATTTCAAAACATATGGACTATGTCCAAGCCATTTTTTATTATTTAATTATCATGACCTAACAAAACAGATCTTTTTCATAAATCAATTCTCCTTTTCCTTTTTCTTTAATAAACATAATTGTTTATAACAAATTATTGTAAAATTAACCCAAAATTTATTTACAAACAATACTTTGTGAAAAGGGTAAAATTCCCCTTTTCTTATAAAATACTTTTGAAACAACATCATAAAGCACTTACTTACTTAAAAGCAAATTTCTCAATCCTATTAACATAAAGCATTGTCAATCCATGACAATACTTGTGATAAATTCTTTATCTTAAAACATTGCTTCCTTCCCATGAAGCAAACCTTGAGGCTCTTCCTTAAAACTATCATTTTTTCAAAACTTATGACTTTGCATTAAAGCCGTCATTTTCAAAACTTATGCTTGCCTATTCGTCAAAATATAATCATAAGAGCATTGACATAATCATCATTTCAACAAATAAAGAAAAAAATTCATAATTGAAAAGTTTGCTTTCTTACCTGAGATCGCCATAATCCCTTTCTTCCATTCTTTTCCTTGCCTTTTCCTAAATAAATGAAAATAACATTTCATTTATTTGCATCATTTCAAATACTTACATTTCTTAGGTTTCCAACCTATATAAATTCATCTAGCTTAACCCACTTATCTTTCAAGTTGGGTATTTATACGTATCAACATAGCCTATACATATCAAATCATCCATTCATTTTTAATACCCTTATATAGGATAAACTTACATGCATATAACAATCATTCATTAAATCATTATTTGGAAGTTCATTACCTCCATTTATCATTTTTAACATATTTT
>JAXCLR010000092.1:32224256-32244268 GCA_035584095.1 Annona squamosa
ACAATATAAACAAATCTCAAGTTTAAATAAGTTTACATCCACTTTTAAACAAATTCAAAATTCAAATGAGTTTATGTTTAAAAAAAAACATGTATAATTTATGAAAAAATTATATAAATTACACCAGGTTTGGACTGGGTCAGGTTTTGGTACCGGGTTGGTGCAAACCCAATTTTGGTTTCGGGTTTCTACGGGTCGAGTTGAAACCGGGTTTAATTTGGAAAAATCTAAAAAATAAAACTCATTGTTGGTTTTGGTACTAAGTCGGGTCGGGTGGATTCGGACCGACCCGGTACCAAGTTGCACTAGGGGTTAAATGGGTCCAATTACATAAAAGCAGATACACGCACACAAACACACACACACACACGCGCGCGCGGAATGATCCTATTACTGAGCCCACATGAAATAAGGGGCCCATTTTGAGCCAAATATCAATTTCAAAGTAATATTTTTAAGATCTAAATCATCTAAAGTATAATATTTTGATGAATAAATGATTATATACAATATTTTAACATTCAAATATATGTGAGGCTCATTTTGCTGCAGACTGCATCATAATTATGTGTAGTCTGTCTGCATAGGATTAGTTCTTATATATATATGGAAAATTATTAGGTGCAGGCGAACTACACCATACTCATGGTGTACTCCGCTGCAAATGGGCTTCACATGATTATAAAATAGACATCCAATTCACTCATTAGATTTTGAATTATTTGCTTTAATATCATGACAATTTTCATCCAAATCAAACATGTATGTGCCCTATCTTAAAATGATATAAAATCAACATAATGAAATCGTTTGATATTAATATCAATCTTAAAGTTATATTTTCAACGTCTAAACCATCAAAAACATGTTTTTTAGATAGATAAATGACTGTATAAATTATTATTATATTTTAATACACGTAGAGTCTGTTTTGCAGTGGACTGTATTTGTAATTATGATGCAATTTGTCTACGTATGATAGGTTGTCTCTCTCTTTATATGAGATATGTCACTATGCATTTATATGCACTACAACTTCCAATGCATTTTGCTCAAATGGGCCTTACATGCATTTAAATATATTAATATTTTATATAATCATTTATCCATATATAAATTATAGTTTAAATGGTTTATATATTGAAAAACAACTTTAAATTATCATATATATCAAACTATTTTATTACATTGATTTTTTACTATTTTCAAATGGGAGCCATATACATATCCAATTTAGATGAAAATTGGTATGTCAATAAAAGAAACAATTTTAAATACTATGGGTGAAGTAGATGTACATTCTATGATCATAAGGGGCCCATTTTGAGCCAAATGCATCGTGAGTTATGGTTCATTTACAAGCACTGGAATGTTTATATATATATATATATATATGGAAATTGTTACTATGGATGTGACTACACTGGGCAATCTATACACTATGGGCCCCGTGTGATCATGAATAGAAAATCTATCTTATCCATTATATTTAGAATTATTCAATTTATTAGCAGACCAGTTTTTATCTAAATCCAACATCGTACAAAATGAATATAATAATTATTTAATATAAATATCAATTTTAAAGTCGAATTTTCAACGTCTAAACTTTCTAAAGTATGATTTTTTATATAGATAAATAATTGTATAATGTATCATAACATTCTAATATGTGTTAGGTCTATTTTCTAGTTGATAACAATGATTAGTCTATTTGCATAGTATATATATATATATATGTATATATATACGGTCCCACTTTTATGAAACCCATTTTCTATATAACATCCTTCATTTTTAAAATCTCGATGGTTAATAAAAAATTCACTGAATCTATTATGTTTAACATTATTTCTATTATCTTAGAAATAACAAGTTGCATATATGTCTAATTAATTTGCTAATTTTAACGCAAGTATATGTGTCGATCAAGTAATAAAGCGTGAATAGAGTTGATACCTCGAGGAGGGAGAACTAAATCGTAGCACAGTTAATAATTCCACTTGTCAATTATCAATTGTCGAATTGAATAAACATTTTCGCCAATTGGATGATTTAAATTCAAAGGTAAACATTAACTAAAATGACTAATGAAAGGGTGACAACTAATGGATATTTCCATGGGATTCTTAAATAGATGGGAGATATGGATCTCTTGACTCCAATTATGCTAAGATGGTTCCTTTTTAATTAGTTGTGTAGATAATTACTGATCTCAGTTTATTTATATTTATATATGTCTTCCAACACATATAAACCTAACTATGTTTTAGTCAATTGCTATATTCCCATGCAACAGAGTAAAACAAGGTTGATTTTCGTATAACCTAAGCATTATCACATAGGGTTAATAGGCATAGGTATATTCCTATCCATATTAACACCCAACCAACACAAGCAGATGGAAACCAAAATTGGTCCCTTTTTAATTAGTTGTGTAGAGAATTATTGATCTTGGTTCATTTATATTTATATATATATCTTCCAACACATATAAACCTAAACATGTTTTAGTCATTTACTATGTTCCCATGTAATGGAGTAAAACAAGGTTGATTTGCACATAACCTAAGTATGATCACATAGGGTTAATATGTATATTTCTATCCATATTAACACCCAACCGTGTGCCATGCTAGCGCAGTTGGCGACACATGACGGCTTATGCTCCAATTGTCAGGGATTCGAATCCCGCCTCAGCCGTGTCCCGCTCTCGGCCTTGTAGCAGCCGTGCTCGGCCAAATCAAAAAAAAAAAAACACCCAACCAACACAAGCAATTGGAAAGCTATACTTTACATATGGATATCATTTAAACCTCACTTTTTCAAGTGTAAATATAAATATTACATCAATATACAAGATGATCAAGTTTGTAGAAGTATTAAGCATGATATATAAAGGTAAATTCCACACAATACAATTACAATAACATCAAATATTCATCTCAAGCACAAGAAACCAAATAAACATAATATAGAGCTCAAGTTCATCATAATCTCTTCATCACAAATTCTAACCCATGAACATAATGACAATCCCATTACAACGACGTTCATATACATCCTAAGAGAAGAAAATAATAAAAATAAGAGAGTAAAGAAAGAGAAGATAAAATTCAGTTGGATTCCTCCTCCAAGTGGATCTTCATCATTATCTCTACCTCTAGCTTGGAAATTCTTTTTTTCTCTTCTTCTCTGCCATACTTCATGCCCTCTCTCTTTTTTTTTTGTTTTAGAGACCCTAAGAGAGTATTTATTATGAGGATCATGTATTTTATTTTATTTCATTATAACCCTTCTGTATTTATGAGGTAACTTATGAACATGCTACTAGGAATTTATGATGTTAATAGATGCATAACATATATGGACATGGACATGACATTTAGGGGACATATAGTGCATATATGCATGTATTATGATCTTAACACATTAAATATAAATTTAAAGGTGTATGATTAGCATGCCATTGTTGAGCACTATGACTATTTTCCCCCTCGCAGAGCAGTTATATGAAGATACAAGTGTATAAATATAGGTTTGAATGTTATATTTTGAAATGAAATTGAAATGTCTATAAATATCAGGTCATGTATTCCATACCATCCCTTATATATTATGGAGAGATGCTGTCGAATTTTTTTTGAGTTATATAGTATTTATTGACTAGTTATTGAGTATATCTAGAAATGGGGCGTTACATTATACCCATTGCAAAATGGAGCAATACATGCGTTGGAGCGCCAACTTTTTGCCTTGGATATTGATTTGTCTTTTTGCCTTGCAACTCTCTTCCCATCACTTTTGACATTAATTCTATGAGTTAGCTACCATCTTTTCTTATAACAAAAGACATAAAACAAGTAAATGCTATCCTTAATGATGTAATGAAATTACTAACAAGTTAAATGATACGATTTGCATTAAATTAAAATAAAAATTGCATAAAATCTACACATAAGGCCTCAAATACAGAAATGGTCAAAACTAATGTAAAAACTATATAAATTCACATGTTTCTTTTAAATTAGAATTAAAAATGAATATAAAATGATTTTTAATAGCTCTAATTTTATAAAGTTGTTAAGAAACCCTTTTATTTGTCCAATATTACTATGAATGGGCCAATATGTGCATAGACCAAACCCTTTTATTTATAAAGTTGTATTTTAAAGTTTCATCCAAATCCAAAATGTGCATTAGGCCACATTTGGCCAAAAATAGGTACATTCATGTGTAACTTAGGAAAATGCTTAGATCCATTCACGTATGTATTAGAATGTAACAATAGTTTTTCGGATTATTGATCCATATATTATTGATATTTTAGATGGTTTAAATATTGCAAAAGCTACTTTAAAGTTGATATTTTAATATTGAACCTTTTTATTATGTTAACTTTACACTTTTATGTTAATTTAACACTTTTATAGATGAGACTTATATACATTGAAATTTAAAAGAACAAAAGGATTTTTAGGATACTAGAAATGATGTTGAACACTTTGGATGGAGTGAATTTTTCATCAACCATCAAAATTTTAGAAACGAAAGAGGTTACATAGAGATGAGGTTTCATAGAAGTGCTCAAATATATATATATATATATATGTATGTATGTATATATGTATAACTCATCCTATGTAGACGTACTACATTGTAATTACAGTGCAGTCCACTGTAAATAGGCTCAACATATATCAGAATATAATGAAACTTGATACAATTTTTATCCATATAAAATCATACATCTGACGGTTTAAATGTTGAAAATACCACATTCAACTTAATAATTACATTAAACTATTTTATTACTTGATGTTGTACCATTTTAAGATGGGGCACATACACATGTTGGATTTGGTTGAAAATTGGTATGTTAATGTGAAACCCTGACCGTATACGTATTATTTCGATCATATATGTGTCATTTCGATATTTGTAATTTTGTAATTATTTTATGAATAAATGAAAATTCATGAATTATATTGATGGATATGTGTATTAGAGATTGAAATAATGCAATTAGGAATTTAACATTATGAATAGTGCATGTGAATAGTAAACGTAAATAGTAAATGAGGATTAAGACACATGATTAAGAGTTAATCCCTTGGATTAACTTAATCACAAAAAGAAAAAATAAAGATTTAATCACTACAAGACAAAATAGCAATTCTTTTGGATATTTTAATCCAAAATTTGAATTTTTGTGGAAAAATAGAAAAAAATTCATAAATTGCAATCTGGGTGTCGGAATTCGATGAAATTTTTTATGAATGGTTGAAAATTCATGATAAACATAATGAATGAGTTAAGATGTGATGAAAATCATAATTCAAAGGTCAGGATGGAACGACAAAATAAGATAAAAAAGTAGCTAATTTTTTAATAAATGCTACTTTTGACTTTTAAATAAAATAAATAATTAAAAATAAAAAATTAAATGTAATGGCTGCTGCAACAGGGATGTTGCAGGGGGAGCAGCTGGAAATTTTGACCATGATCAATGGTCCATGATTGTCATCATCTTTAATCAACGGGTAGGATTTATTTAGCCTAAATTAAATAATTTTAAAAATTAAAAAATAGGATAAAATAGGGTTGCAAAAGGGTGGCTGGAACAGGCCAAGGGTGGGAAACACATGTCTCCAAAGCGTTTTTCAAAATGAAAAAGAAATACCAATTTATCATTAAATACATCAAAACTAGGGGTAAATTCCAACTTCTTGAAAAATTCAACCCTATAAATAGGGCAGTAGGGGGAGAACGTCCAAGGCATCCAAAAATAGCTCCATTTGAGCATTTTTCAACCCACACCACGTTTTAGCCTTAAGTAGGAAGTTAGAGAGAAAAAGTGTGAGAAAAAGAGAGATATCTTCACATTGGGTAAGAGATTTCTACCTAAATTTCTTTTGAATGTTAAGTAGGGTAAAAATATTCTTAGATAATGCCTAAACATGAGAAGATGAGTATAGATATAATGGTTAAATAGAATTATGCTAAAATATCAAAAAATTGGAGCGAAGATAGGGTATTTGGGAAGATAGCATATGATATGTGAAAATAATGCTCCAAAATTGATAAATGATAATTTGTGATGTATAATTATGATAAATATGATGTTAAAATGATGATATATTAATTTCATAATTTTTTGAATTAAGGATTATGCTTAAGTGAATTTATGTTGATTTTTAGTAAATGAGAAAATGATTTTTTTGGCCAAGTAAATGATGATAAATTCAAAATGTATGAAATGTCCTATGATATTCTAGGCACAAGGTATGTCATGGTATTTTTTATTTTTAGAACCTATGAACAGTAACCACGTCTTTGTGAACAGTAACTCGGATAAACAGTAACTGCTATAGTAATTTACTACAGTAAACAGTGTGATTTTGAAGAAAATTTAAAATTAATATTTAAATATAAGGATGAAAATTTTTAAAAACCTATGGATAAAAATATCCATATAAAGAAATAATGCCCAAATATTATAGAGCATGCATGGGAAACAACTTTAATAGAAGAAATGAAAATATCCTTTCTCCTAGAATAGTAAAAGGAAAAGAGAAGGTCGAAGACACCCACTAAAAAGGTAAGCAAGTAATATATTTTGCAAATTATTTCTAAAATGCTTGAAATTATTTCTGAATTGTTTTATGAAATTTATTTAAGGTTGACCATACTTATAACTACTTTACATAAACTGAAGTTTGTTTTGTTAAATTATTTATTAAATAATTTTATGAAAGTATTTATGATTTGCAAATATCATGTCGGTATGTGTATGAGAATGAGCATGTGTACGAGGAATAAGCCTTAGTCGAAGTAGTAAACGGATTGAATGTTCCCCTTGCTATTGCCAAGTTGCTTAATAGGCCTAGGCCGGTGGCGACCTCCTTGAAATGGGAGCATGTATGGGATGGGGCCTAGCTAGCGTCGCATCCAAAGGAATGTTATGAATGTTATGTATGCATTGCATTTGCATTTTATGAAATGCATGAAAATGATTGAAAAATTAAGTATGGCTTGCTTTTTGAGTATTATTACTCACCCATGCTTTTTCAACAACAGACAGAAAATGATGATGAAGGCAGCATGCCAAGTGTTATGTAATTTTTGATATAAATGATGTATATGTAAACTTTATGTAAAGACAACGATGATAATTTTGAGATGGAAAGGAATATTTTTATTAAAATATTTATGGAACAATTTTTGATCACAACAGTGTTATGTGAAATATATTTCAAATTGGATGAATGATGAGAATCTTCCATGTATTGGTGATAAAAAAAAATTCTGTCGTGTGATCAGGGCAACAATCTTGAGTCACATTTGCCAATCAAAATGATCGCAAAGTAAGGCTTCTAGGCATCTCGGTTTGGGGCACTGCAGTTAATAAAGTGAATAATTCTAAATACAATAGGTGGAGTAGATTTCTCATTCATGATCAAATGGGCCCTATAGTGTGTTGACTGCACTGTAATCCACTTGATCATTTTCCACATGCACACATATATATAGAGAGAGAAATATTCAAGTGCAGTTTCACTGCACTATAATTACCGTGCAATTACCTCAAATTGGCCCTACATGATTATGAAATTATAATCCACCCTACCTTTATATTTAGAATTATGTATTCTATTACCATACTAATTTTCATCCAAATTAGATTTATGTATGTACCTTATATGAAAATGGTACAAATTTAATGTAATAAAATAGTTTGATATAAATAAAAACTTTAAGGTTATTTTTTGAATATGTAAACTAATTGCTATAAAATTCATATATGAAAAAATCATTATATTGATACATGAAAAAATCATTATATAAAGTATCAATATATTTAAGTAAATGTGGGGCCTATTTTGGGCAAAATGCATTGTTGGTTATGGTTCACTTCACTGCACAGCAAAGTTTGTATACATACATACATATATATATATATAAAAGAAATATTCAGGCGTAGCTTCACTACATCACAATTATAGTGCTTTTACCTCAAAATGGGCCCCACTTAATCGTAAAATTATAATCTACTCCACCCATTGCATTTAGAATTATATATCTTATTATCACACTAATTTTCATCCCAATTAGACATGTGTATGGACCCCATCTAAAAATAGTATAAATTCAACGTAATAAAATAGTTTGATGTAAATAATAACTTTAAAGTTATTTTTCAACATGTAAACTATTTGTTATAAAATTTATATATGGATAAATGATTGTATAAAGTATCAATACATTTAAGTATATGTAAAGTCCATTTTGGGCCAAATGCAGCTTCATTACATAGGAAAGGTATATATATATATATATATAGTCCAGCTTTTATACATCCAAATGTATCAATTCATTTCGGTACTTTCGTCTAGTTCTAGCCCTATTTTAATAATATTGTAAAAATCTAATCCATCAATTGTATTTAGAACTATTCATTTTACTTAGACTCCAACAACCATATCATTTGGATGTACATGTATACCACGTCTTCTAAAAGTGTATAAAAATGTATACAAATTTAGAAAATGGCTTGAATCCATATATTAAAGTTTTAGAATATTATAAAATTCTATAAAATCATCAATCTAAGTAAGATGAATATTGCAAATATTTTAGATATTAAATTGAGATTTCATGAGTCCTTATAATAAACAAATCATTTTTATGAATTTAAAGTCAATCTTAAATGATTATTAATTTTGAGAATGATGCATGTTATGGATTTAGATAATTTTTGGCATCTAAATAAAATGAATAATGCTAAATACAATGAATGAATTGAATTTAACAAAATCATCAAAATATGGCCTAAATTAGATAGGAATACTAAAGTGAATTGGTACATCCAGATGTATAGAAGCTGGGCTTATATATATATATCAGAAATATTCAGGTGCAATGTCACTATGTGAAACCCCACCTATGTTAGAACCTAGTAAATGTAATCTAAAGCCTGTATCAAGATGGAATTAAAGAAATTAATTTTAACAAGGTGATTAAGTTAATCTTTCATGGTTATTATGATAATTACGCATCCTAAAGGATAAGAAATTGCTTATGTGAAAGTACAATTAATACTAATTATCATTTTAATTTTGAGTTAATGCTCAATATATTTATATCTTAAGATTTATAAGGTAGAATGACTTGAAAATTTAAGAGATAACCTAAGATAGTATGATGCCTTAATCTATGAAAGGCTTATGTGTATACATTAGGCGTCTAAATATGATCCATGAAAGATTTAACCAGATTCATGATTGATTTTATTATTTTAAAATTTGTTTACAATTAGGGACAATAATTATAAATGACGATTAAATTAATCATTATAAGCCAATACGAGTCAATAGAATTAAAGTGGCTTAATGATAATTGGAAAACATAAATATATCATGAATAGCCATTTTAATTTTTCATAATTTGATTTATGCAAATTAGGATGATAATTAACACGTTAAGTTGAAAAACGCTATGAACTCATAACTTAACGCCGATAAGGCAAATTGAGGTGAAATTTGAAAGACTAGCGTATAATTTTGGGTTTAATCATATGAATGGTTTCGATTATAAAAATTAACAAAGGTAAAGGGTTAATTGACTACAATTATATGATATTTTATGAATTAAATTATTTTGCTAATAACTTAGCATATATTTATAGTTTTGAGATGAGATTTATGTGTGATTAAGCTAAGGTGCATATGTGGTACATGGTGGGAACACCCATGGTGATATGCATTAAATTTTAATTTTTATTAATGATAAAAATGTAATTAAATTACCTATGCAATTAGGGTAAATAAATGGCCACAAATTAAAATGAAATTCTATTTCATAAAATGCCAATATCTAAAGCTAAGTGGACGTGCATAAGGTGGACAGCTATGTGTATGAACTTTGGGCAATTATTATTAAATGAAAAATGCAAAAACTACATGGAAAATGCACCTAGATAAGGACGTCCATAGCTAATTATTAAATGGGGGTGGAAAATGGGCAGCAGCAAATTAAAGTCCATTGGTAGCAGCCAATTAATACAATGGACGTCCATTAATTTCATTAGCTATTAAATATTTATATAAAATATTTTCCAGCAAAATAAGGTGGAAAATTAGGGCAGTAGGTAGTCTATAAAACTTGGGCAGCAAGTAATGAAATAAACGATTCAGAGTTATGGATGAGAAAAGAGGAGTGGACGGTCAACATTTTTACAGCACATTAGATAATTTGGTGGCAAGGAAAAGAGGCAGATTTCAGCTCCTATTAATATGTGATGGGTAGCAATGGAATGAATCTTTAACGTGATGGGGAGATGGAAAAAAAGGAATTTGCAATGACAGCAAAGACGTCCATTATTCCAGGTATGTTGCAATAATTTTATGTCATTTATTCCATATTCCATTTCATGTTCAACATAGATGATATAAAAAAATTTCACATAATTTATTCTTTGCTAAAATTCATGTCCAGCTTGTTGTAATAAATATATTTTTTATGCTATTCATTCCATACTCCATTTACGTCCAGCAATTCATGGAGGGGAAAAATATTTAGCTCATTTTAATTGGACGTTCAAAATTCCAGGTATTTGCTGAATTTTTATATTAATTCTCCCCTGCCTAATTCAGTTTCAGCAGTATGATATAAAAAAAATTTCATATTAATTATTATTGCCCAAATCTAAGTCCAGCTGTGCATGAGGAAAAAATATATATTTCTGCCATTTATGGGACGTTCAAACTGCATAAGAAAATAAATAAATTTCTTCCTAATTAATGGGGACGTGTAAACTGGTTATGGAAGGAAGAAATTTCTGGTTATTTGGATTTAATTCAAGAATTAAATAATTGTTATATGATAAATTATTAGCTCCAAGGGTTAATGAATTAAGAATATTTCATATATGGGTATATATTCAAGTGGATGCCTAAATTATGAATAGGTTTAAATTTTTGTTATAATTAAAGTTTAGAAATTTTATGTGAATTTATGGTATTATAAATCATAAACAAGCCCTACAAATGATTATAAGAATGTTTGATGGATAGCACCTTAGGTATGTATCATTAAGGTGCAAATTTCATAAATAAAATTTAGAAATATGGGATTATATAGGGCTGTTTTGGTAAAAGGGGGTAAATTCCAGAAATTTTGGTGTAATATAGCTTGCCCTAGATCCTATATAAACCCTCAAGATGATTAAAAGAATTATTGGTTTATAATCCTTTATATGCGTATGCAAAGAAATGAAAAGGTAGGAGTAATATATGACCAATATGTATATATATGTGGCTAAATTGAAATGGATTACCCTTTCAAAAATTTAGAGTGAACTTGGCTTGTTAAAGGTTGTAAACAAGCTATTTGAATAATTTCATAAGTTTAGAACTCTAAACATGGAGAATCAATGAAGAGATAAACAATCACTAAAATATATATGTACATGGTTGTTAAAAAGTTGAAAGTAAATTCAAAGAGTTGAATATAAATAAGTCTTTTGAAAATTTAAGTGAATAAATACCTTAGACGTGAGTATGTAATAAAATGAGCGATTACGATGCTTATAAAGATTGGTATGTTAAAGGATATGAAAGGATATCTTGAGTAATTTCAAAAAATTCCTGCGCAAAATACAAGTATTGAATAAAAGAAACAACTTATGTATTAAACTTATATACATGTGGTTATAGGAAAATACAAACGCTAATGTCAAGGAAAGAATAATTTAAAGTTAGCACGTTACGGATCATATGGGGTTAAACCCACGAGACAAGTATATGTGAAGGGAAGGAAAAAGCGAGGGATGGAAACCCTCTGTAGTAAAGTTGCACCATAATTAATAGTGCATTTGGCCCAAAATGGGTTGTACATATACTTAATATATTGATACTTTATACAATCATTTATCTATGTATAAATTTTATAGCAAATGATTTATATGTTGGAAAAAAACTTTAAAATTATTATTTATATCAAACTATTTTATTACGTTGAATTTGTACCAATTTTAGCTGGGGTCCATACATATATCGAATTAAGATGAAAATTTGTATAATAATAGAATACATAATTCTAAATACAATGGATGAAGTATATTATAATTTTATGATCATGTGAGACCCATTTTGAGGTAACTACATCATAATTATCGTGCAGTGAAACTGTACCTAAATATTTCCCACATGTATATTGGGTACATAGATGAGATTCTATGTAACTCCTTCAAATTTTAAAATTTTAATGTTTGATGAAAAATCTAATCAATTCATTATATTTAACATCATTTGTTTAGTTATGAAACTAAGTTTTAATTAAATTCAATATGTGCATAAGCCATATTTGCGCAGAAATGGGTACATTCATGTCTAAATTAGAAAAAATACATAGATCCATTCATATATGTATTAAGCCTGTATGAGACTGATAAATAAAATGGATAAAAGCACAAAAAGAGATCCAATAAAGAACATAATAGATTTCACACACTAAAAGAAATTCGAAGAAAACACCACAAATATAATAGTTTAGTTAATGCACCTACTCCACTCTCTAAGCCAACGCTTTGACTCAACACTTCTTTTGTTGAGTTATAGTGCTTTGATGAAAAATAAGTTAAGAATTTAATGCTTGAAATGTGTTGCTTGTATTTAGTTCATGATGAATGGTTGTAACAAGTTAGCATTGAATTGTGTTGCGAATTTGTCGAGATTTTGCTGTAAAACTTCAACAGTTTTGGTTTACAACTTCAACTGATTTAGTTTCAAACTTCAATTGTTTTGGTTTGAAACTTCAATAGTTTTGGGGTTGAAACTTTGATAGTTTGTTTATCAAGATCAATGGATAAATGATTGGATGATGATGTGACTAATTTGAGGAGCTGTCTTGGGTTGTTAAGTTGTTATAGGTAACATGTTGACAAAGACAAAAATCTGATTAGTTGCGGATTTAGTGGAGAAAATCTCTCTTGGTGGTTTCTATTTGTTAAGTTGTTGTAGGTTGTTGAGAAAAATTCGATTGGTTGCGGATTTGGTGGAGAAAATCTCTCTTGGTGGTTTCTATTTGTTAAGTTGTTATAGGTTGTTGAGAAAAATCCGATTGGTTGCGGATTTGGTAGAGAAAATCTCTCTTGACGGTTTATGTTTGTTAAGTTATTATAGGTTGTTGAGAAAAATTCGATTGGTTGTAGATTTGGTAGAAAAAATCTCTCTTGGCAATTAGATGTTAAAAGCTATAAATAGACAATGGCTTTCAACTAAAAATTCAATTTAGAGATAATATATTTAAAAGTGCAGATCTATCTCAAGACGTTCTCTGTGATCCTTTGCTCATCTGTCAAAAGCAACATATTGAAGATCATTGTGACTATCGATATAAAAGTTTCATCTTTGTGCTTCTGTGCTATTAAATTGGTTGTAAACTTTATTTTAGTTTTATTTATTTTACCTTGAATAGAGGCTATCTAATTCAAGAGAAACACTTTTATTGTGATTTGTGAAAAGCTTCACATGCCACCTAGAGCCATTTGTGTAATCTAGAAGATGATTGAGATCGTACCACTATAACTTGAGTTTTAAGTTGACCAGTGGAAACCCGAGTCAAGGAGTTGACTTAAAAAGTAGAGTAGGTGTGTTAACTGAAATACTATAATTTATGATTTCCTCTATATTTTTGAAATAAATATAGTGGATTGAAAGTAAATTTTTGAATTTTGAATATAGTGGATTGAATATGGTGTCCTTATGACACATGAGATCGTTTTGAATTTTGCGATAAAATTTTTGAAATAAATATAGTGGATTGAAAATATTTGCAATTCGAAGTGATCATGGAAGAGAATTTGACAATCATCATTTTGTAGAATTTTGTGACAGTTTTGGAATAAATCATAACTTCTCAACTCCTAGAACACCACAACGAAATGGAGTTGTTGAATGAAAGAATAGAACGTTGATTGAAATAACTAGAACATTGTTGATTAATGCTGATTTGTCACATAGTTATTGGGGTGAAGCAGTAAATACTGCATGTTTTACCATAAATCGTGTCTATATTTGTCCAATATTAAAGAAAACTCCATATGAATTGTGGAAAAGTCGAAAACCAAATATTGCATATTTTTATACTTTTGGTTGTAAATGCTTTGTATTAAATAATGGAAAAGATGACCTTAGTAAATTTGATTATAAAAGTGATGAAGACATTTTTTTTAGTTATTCTTCTTTCGGCAAAGCATACCGAGTCTATAATAAGTGAACTTGCATAGTTGAATAGTCAATACATGTCACCTTTGATGAATCTAACACCATGCTGAGAAAGGTTATTTTCTCAGATAAAGAAGAAAACATCGAGAGATAAAGAAATGGTAAGTGCGGGTAATGTTTTAAGAAAATCTCTAAATCTATGAAGACATTAAAATTATCCACTTAATCAGGTTATTGGCACTGTTTATAACAAAGTCAAAACTAAAAATTCACTTCAAAATGTCTTGGGTCCTTATACTTTTATTTTTCACATTGAACCTAAAAAAGTTGATGAAATAATATTTTATGAAAATTGGGTAATTACTATGCAAAAAGAATCGGATCAATTTAAAAGAAATAATGTGTGGGCACTTATGCCTAAATCTGATGATCATCTAGTTATTGGTATAAAATGAATTTTTAGAAACAAACTTGACGAGTCTGGGATCATTGTTAGAAATAAAGCTCGTCTGGTTTCACATGGTTACTCTCAAGAAGGGGGTATTGATTTTGATGAGACTTTTGCACATGTAGCTAGACTTTAAGCAATTAGAATGTTACTTGCATTTTCATCATTTAGAAAGTTTAAACTTTTTTAAATGGATGTCAAAAGTTCATTCTTGAATGGTTTGATAAATGAAGAAGTTTATGTCAAACAACAACCAGGTTTTGAAGACTATGAACACCCTGATTATGTGTTCAAACTATCAAAAGTTCTTTATAAATTAAGACAAGCTCTAAGAGCTCGGTATGATAGACTTAGTGTGTTTTTTCTAGAGAAAAAATTCAAAAGAGGCAAGGTTGATACTACTTTATTTATCAAAAATATTCACAAAGAAATTTTTACTGTACAGATTTATGTGGATGATATTATTTTTGGGTCTACTAATGAGTTGTATTGCAATGATTTTAAAAAATTGATGCAGAATGAGTTCAAAATGAACATGAAAAAGAAAAGTTTAAAATGGAGGTATTTTTGTCTCTCAAACAAAATATGTCAAGGAAATGTCGAAAAAGTTCAAAATGAAAAATATAAAGCATATGTGAATCCCATGAGTGCAAGCATAAAGATGAATAAGTATGAATCAAGTAAGCTAGTAGATCAAAAGTTATATAGAAGCATGATTGGTTCACTTTTGTATTTCATTGTCAGTCGACCTGTTATTTTATTTAGTATTTGTATGTGAGCACATTTTTAGTCAAATCCAAAGGAATCACACATGAGTGCTGTTAAACGTATATTTAAATACCTTGTAGATTCACCCACCTTGGGCATTTGGTATCCTAGAGAATCCAGTTTTACCTTGATTAGATATTTAGATGCTGATTTTGCAGGTTATAAAGTGGATAGAAAAAGTACAAATGATACTTGTCAATTTCTGGGTGGTATGATTATATCATGTACTCTAGGAAACAAAGCTCAGTTGCATTATTTACTACAACGGCTAAATATATTGCATGTGCAAGTTGTCGTGCACAAATTTTGTAGATGAAACAACAATTATATGATTATGGGTTGTCATATACAAAAGTTCTAATTAGATATGACAACACAAGTGCAATAAATTTCTCTAAAAATCCGATACAACATTCACGCACTAAACATATTGAGGTAAGATATCATTTTTAAGGGATCATGTATCATGAAAAGAAATTTCTTTTGAATTTATTCCCACGGAAGATCAACTGACAAATATTTTTACGAAACCACTTCCTTCTGAAAAATTCCTTTATATAAGAAGGGAATTAGGTGTAATCGAACCTTTTCCATGACACATGCATTTACGTAAATATTATATCATATGGTTAATAATTTTAAAATTATATGTTTATCTGGCAATCTTAGTTTCATTTTTTAAATAAGGTTGTTTTTCAAAAAAAATTCAATAAGTTTTTTCTCAAAATTTTTTAAGATCAAATTGTTTTAATAATTTTTTTGTACAATAAAATCATTCTAATAAGTTTTTTTTAACAAATCTAATAAAAACAAATAAAACATAAAAAAATATAAAACTGTTCAAAAAACAAAAAAACTCGTTAAAGGCTTTCAAAGGCAAAAAAATCAATAGCAAAAAAAAAAAAGAACGACAAAAGCAAAACAAAAGCATGTATCTGTTTAAAAACAAAAAAGGGGGGGAATAACAAAGTACGAGATGGTTACTTGAGCAGCATCTATTCTCTCTCCTATTAATTCACGTCTCTTCTCTTCTCTCTCTCATTCATTCATCAGCCATACGCAACCCTTCATCCACGTTTTATGGAATTTTTCTTGCCTTCTCAATCCAAGTCCCTAACTTTTGAACTAAGTTTCAAAAATTCTATTTTTTTTCTCTTTCTTTTAAACGTTTTCTCCATTCCACAAAAAAAATTCATCTCACAAATTCATTCAATTCCATTACGCATTCACTATGATGGCTCGGAAAGGTGGTGCACAGGTTGGGAAAAAGCACTCTTATGAGGAAAAGGGAAAGTGGAAGGAGAATTCAAAACCCTCGGATCCTCCATCCACTCATCGACATCAAAGTTCCGGCATCTACATCAATGACAACGCAAACCCTTCTCCCCTTACTACATCACGCATTTCTACCCCACAAAACTTCATGCAAGGTAATATTGCGAGTTCTAGACGTTAGTCTTGTCAAGCTGCTCGAATGTCTCACTCTATAAAAAATACTGTCAACTCATTAAAAGTTTTAGATTTTCGCCACCCATCTGATGAAGATACTTATGTGGGTAAATTTTCACATCGAATATTTACCAAATGTAAAAAGGTAGATTTTTTATTTTTTGACAAAGAGATGTTTGCATTTATACATTGGTTGAACGAATATGGGCTTTTTGAATTTCTGAAAAAAGATTTTTATATCTATTCAGATCTTGTAAAACATTTTTATTTCAACCTAGCACTGAAAGACACTAGTTATACATCCTTTTTTAGAGGAATTGAATTTAGTTTTATAGAACAAGAGTTTGCTGGGTTTATGCTTTTACCAATTCATGCCACTGGTTCATATGAAGACATTGATTTTGAGGAAGTTATTTTATATTTTACACATAATGAGTCGTTAAGTCAACAACAATGCAATTTTATAAATAAGGAATTTTCCAAGCTGGATTATAAATTTCTACATTTGGTTGTTGCACATTGTTTTCTACCTAAAGGGGAGAAATGTTATTGATACACTTGATGATTTTGAATTAATGTGAGCAATTGTGAAAAACAAGCCCTGTAAAATTGCTAGTGTGATGTTATCTTATATGTTGTCACAGAAAAGGAGAGCGAATGGAAGTTTGCCCTTTGCTATGTATTTAACAAGGCTATTTCAGAATTTCAACATTGATTTGAGAAGAGAAGCACCTACCAAACTAACAAGCTATGATGCGATAAATGAATCTACACTCAAGCATATGTGGTATGCTCATATTGGCGATGGTGAATGGGTTGTGAATTCAAACTTACATACAGCAGGTCATCAGTCTCCTCCACAACAGCAAAGGTTTTTTTTTTTCAAATTGATGATCAAGATATTGGACTTGGTTAAAGACAAGATGGACAAGATGATTACTTGGGTGGTGACGGATATCATGGATATCAAGGTGGTTCTCCTAGAGACGCTAATTCTGAAAATGAGCTGATCCAACCTTTGCCTTTCATGATAGTGCAATTGCAGAAGTCAATTCTTTAACTCATAAGCCTACAAACTCACCTCACATTTCGCCTACCATTCCAACTCCTCAAGTGGGCACTGCTTCTACTGTACTCGATTATGCACCTCAATATTTAGCAGGTATACCCCTTGAACCATATTTAGTTAATGTTGATTTCTTTTCTCTCTAATCCTTTTTAGAATATAATTTCCAGCAATTAAATTCTAGAATGAGAACCATTGAAACTAGACTAGATACTTTAACTCATGATTTTCATGAGTTCAAGCAAGAAACTGTCACTTTTTTTTCTTATACGCAAGAAAGCATCACCACTATTGCATCTACTATTGCAACTACCACACCAATAGTAAGAAATTCAATTTCAACAATAATGTAACAACTTGAATTTACCATTTACAGCTTGCGTGAGGATAATAGATAGTTGAGTGCTACTATAAGAGGTTTAAGAGATAACACTAACAGAATATGTTTGACTGCTGGATTACCTCAATTGAATGATCTTCTTTGAAAGACTGCCGACAACAATCGTCAATGTGCTATGGGTTTGCCCTAGAACCACCATCTAGACCACATCCTTCTGGAAAAGAGCTTTATGAGTGTCAAGTATCACCCCATTTTTGAAGATCCAAACCTTCCAAATCCAGCAAAACCAAGGGTCAATCATCCAAATCCTCCAACTATTTATCATCTCATATTCACTTGTTAGATTCTGATGATGAGTAAGATCCAAGGCAGGTGATTCTTATTCATATGATGACAGACATGTAGCATTTTTTATGGTGTTTTGGTGAACTTCACAAATTTTTTCTCTCTTTTTTTAAATTTTTGTTATCAAACATATAATATTAGCAGACATTTATATGGTTTATTTTTATCATAAACATGATATTATACATATTGTTGCATTTAGTTAGATTTATTCTCCAGTTTTGCATTTTAATTTGATTTTTCAATGAGGCTATCTGATAATTTTTCCTTGTTGCTTTTTGTTAATGACAAAGGGGGAGAAAATTACATGAATGATTGAGAGTATTAAAATAGGGGATTTTTGATTGGAAAATTCATTATATTCTTAACATGTCACTTGTAATTTTTCATCATAAAAAGGGAGAGAATTGTTGAGTTATCGTATTTTGATGATAAAGAAGTTAAGAATTTATTGCTTGAAATTTGTTGCTTGTATTTGGTTCGTGATGAATGATTGTTACGAGTTAGCATTGAATTGTGTTGTGAATTTGTCGAGGTTTTGCTGTAAAACTTCAGCAGTTTTAATTTACTACTTCAACAGATTTAGTTTCAAACTTCAACTGTTTTGGTTTAAAACTTCAATAGTTTTTAGGTTGAAACTTTGACAGTTTGTTTAGCAAGATCAATAGATAGATGATTGGATTTGTTGATCATATGCTTGCTTTAAGAATGATTAATTTGATTTTGATGATTAACAAATAATTGAAATATCACTAAAACGGATCTAATAAATTTGTTTAAGTTTTCTTAGATATTTTGTCTCTAATTATGTGTATAAAAATGAAAATGTGAAATAATTTAAGTTTCAAGAGTTCAAAGTTCATGAATTTCAAGTTTAGCAAAATGATGTCTCAGCCCAAGTCGACTTCACTTGTGACTTGGGTGAAGTTCCAGACTCAAGTCGACTTCGCCTGCGACTTCGGATAGACAGCAAAGTGAAGTCTCATCCCAAGTCGACTTTACTTGCGACTTGGGTGAAGTCCCAAACCCAAATGGACTTCACCTGCAACTTCGAAGGCAAAATTCTGGACAGCAAGTTTTAACAGAATGAAGTCGCATCCCAAGTCGACTTCACTTGTGACTTGGGTGAAGTCCTAGACCCAAGTCAACTTCGCCTGTGACTTCGGACAGACAGCAAAGTGAAGTCTCATCCCAAGTCGACTTCACTTGCGACTTGGGTGAAGTCCCAGACCCAAGTGGACTTCACTTGCAACTTCGAAGGCAAAATTCTGGACAGCAAGTTTTTACAAGGCGAAGTCGCATCCCAAGTCGACTTCACCCATCCGAAGTCGACTCCACTCATCCGAAGTCAACTCCACTTGCGACTTC
>JAXCLR010000092.1:32250741-32274031 GCA_035584095.1 Annona squamosa
GGGGTTAGGATTTTAATTTACCAAAGAATTTTTTAAAGAACCCAATTCACCCCTCCTCTCTTGGGTTTAGCCATCAACTTGGGACCAACAGTACGAACACTAAACTATCAGATCGATGGGTGGTTAAAATACAAAAGTGAATCGATTATGCCCCTATATAACTTTTGATCTACTAGCTTACATGATTCATCCTCATGAGGATTGACATATGCTTTATATTTTTCATTTTGAAAATTTGCAATATTTTCTTGATATATTTTATTTGAAAGAGATAAAAATATCTTCTTTTGTTTATTTTACTTGAAGTCCTAAAAAAAAGGTAAGTTTACTCATCATACTCACTTTGAACTCACTCTGTATCAATTTTTCAAAATTCTTGTAATACAACTCATTAGTAAACCCAAAAATAATATCATTTACATAAATATGAAAAATCAAAATGTCTTTGTGAATATTTTTGATAAATAAAGTAGTATCAACCTTACCTCTTGAATTTTCCACTAATAAAAACCCACAAAGTTTATCATAATAGGTTGTTGGAGCTTGTCTTAATTCATAAAGGGCTTTTGATCGTTTCAACACATAATTAGGGTGTCCATGGTCTTTGAAACCTGGTGACTATTTGATATAAACTTCTTCATTTATCAAACCATTCAAGAATGTACTTTTAACATCTATTCGAAAAAGTTTAAATTTTTAAAATGATGCAAAAGCTAGTAACATTCTAATGGCTTCAAGTCTAGTTATAGGTGCAAAAGTTTCATCATTAGACGTGCTTTATTTCTAACAATGATCCTAGACTCGTAAAGTTTGTTTTTGAAAATCTATTTTGTACCAATAATTGGATGATCATTAGGTTTAAGCACAAGTATCCACACATTGTCTCTTTAAATTGATCAAGTTCTTCTTGCATAACAATTATTCAATTTTCATTAGATATTGTTTCATCAACTTTTGATGCTCAATGTGAGAAATAAAAACACAATGGCTCAAGACATGTTGAAGTGAACTTCTATTTTTGACATTGTCATAAATATCACCAATAATTTGATTAAGTAAATGATTCTTATGTACAAGAAGATTTTGAGATTTTTTACGAACATCACCTGTACTTACCATTTCTTTATCAATCGATGCTTTATGTCAAGAATATTTTATCTTCATCTGAAAAATCAACATTTCTTGGCCCAGTGTTAGATTCATCAAAGTTAACATGCATTGACTCTTGAACTCTATAAGTTCGCTTATTGTAAACTTGGTATACTTTGCTAAAAGAAGAATAATTTAAAAAAAGACCTTCATCACTTTTAAAATCAAATTTACCAAGGTCTTGTTTTTCATTGTTTAGTACAAAGCATTTACAACCAAAAGTATAAAAATATGCAATGTTTGGCTTTCAACATTTCAACAATTCATACGAAATTTTCTTTAATATTGGAAGAATATAAACACGGTTTATGATAAAACGTACAATGTTAACTACTTTAACCTAATAACTATATCATAGATCAGCATCAAACAACATTGTTCTAGCCATTTCAATCAATGTTCAATTCTTTGGCTCAATAATTCCATTTTGTTGTGGCGTTTTAAGAGTTGAGAAGTTATGATTTATTCCCAAATTATCATGAAATTCTGCAAAATGTTGATTGTCAAATTCTCTTCTGTGATGCCTTTGAATTGCAAATATTTTCAATCCATGTTCATTTTGAATTTTATGATAAAATTTTTGAAATAAATTAAAACATTCATCCTTGCTTCTTAAGAACAATAACCATGTATATCTTGAAAAATTATCAATAATAATATAGGCATAATATTTTTCAGACAAATTTCTAGTCCGTGTAGATCCAAATAAATCCATATGCAGTAATTGTAGAAGTTTTGTTGTTGACACAAAATTTTTTGATTTGAAAGAGACCTTCTTTTGTTTACCAAATTGATAGATATCACAGATACATTTTAAATTAATTTTTTATTTTGGTAAACCATGAACAAGATTAAACTTTTATAGTTTTTTTAATGTGTAAAGGTTTGCATGTCCAAATCTTCTATCCCAAATTAGAATCTTATCATATACTGCAGATGAGCATTTTATATGGTCTACACTAAGATCTAGAATATATACATTTCAATTTCTTTTTCCATTAACAAATATTGTTGCCTAAATTACCACGAACTATACACATATTAAACTTAAACACAATTGCAAAGCCTTTATTATAGAAATGACTAATGCTTAAAACATCATGTTTGCGCCTTTCACATAAAACACATCATTTATTCTATACCTTCGCAATTACCATACCTGTACCTATTATGAAACTTTTATTGTTGTCTCTAAAAGTAACCTTATCTTTATTTTGAATTTCTAAAAATTTGAAAGTATTTTTATTTCTAGTCATATGATTTGAATAACTACTATTTGTATACCATCTTATTTGACAAGTTAACTTTACGCATTTCTGCAAAAAAATAAAAAAAAATTTACTATTTTGATACCCATTTCATAGGTCCATACTGGTTAGTATCATTATTATGCATTTTAGGTTTTCAAACTAGTTTTGATCCAATATGCAATTTTTTAAACTGGGCATAGATATGAAAAATGTCCAAAATTATGACAAAAACTACAAATTCCATTTTGATTTCTAAATATTTTATTTAATTTTCTATTATAAATAGTTTTATTTTCTTTTATTTGATTTTTAAAATTTTCATTTTCCTTAACAAGAGATTTTATTTGTATTTGCAAACTTTTATTTTTTCTTTTTCAAATTCAAGATTAATTTTAATTTTATATATTTATCTAACAAAATAGTAAATTCACCAACTAGTTCAACATACTCTTGTTCCATTTGATCAATAGTATAACTTATCTAAAAATGTTCATATTCATCTTCATGATCTGTCATTAATCCTAAATGTGATGCTAGATTAGCTTTATCATCATTAGATCCTAAAGTGACTGATACTGAAGTATCACTATTACATCATGCCCCATAGCTTTGATTTTTTCTTTTGTTGAAGTCTTTCTTTTTAACAGCGGATGGACATGCGTTCTTAAGATGTCTATAATTATCATCAAAACCCTATAACTCAACAATTGTATTTTTTTAGAATATAGTAACACTTTGTAGAACCCTTTTTCCATATAACAATGATATTTTAGATGAAGCCCCTTTATATGTAATCCTTTCATTTTTAACATGGAGATGGTTGATGAAAAATCCACTCTATTTACTGTATTTAGCAGCACTTGTATCATTATGGAAACTATTTCATTTGTCTAATATCACTATATAAGGGCCCTATTATGACAATCATGTAAATTCTACTATGTAAATAGATAGTATTGTATATAATACAGTCTAAGGCCAGGAGATAGTAGAATTTTAGGAATTAAGAGTTGAATACATGAAGGATTGTGTGAATTGTAACAAATGTGCTAAATTCAGTTAGCGAAAACTAGAGGGATGAATTTCGATAAATGACTTAGTGCAAATTCAGGATGGATTTACATGCAATTTTTTTATGATTTTGGATGTGCAGGATCCCTTTTAATCTGATTAAATAATCAATGTTTGAAAATTGACTTTTATATGCGAATTTGGAACTTGAAAAGAGATATAACTTGGAGTTGACTAGATTTGAAATGTGTTTAGCATTGAGGGTGATGCTTAGCATGTTTGCAATGTATATAGATGGTTGTGGATGAGAATTGAATGTTAAACTAAGATGCATAATGAAAATGAGCCTAATTATGTAATTAAGCCCAAAAGATTGTGATAATGGAAATGATAATGGTTCCTATCATAAGAATTGTGTATGAGCCCCATCTAAAAACATATGAAATCAACTTAATAAAATAATTTAGATCTAAGTGTTTTCTCTAGTTTACACATGAATGTATGTAATTTTGAGCAAATATAGCCTATGCATATATTAGATTTGGATGAAACTTGATCTCACAACCAAATAAATAATGTTTAATACAATGAATGGATCGAATTTTTTACGTAGCATCAAAATCTTAAATTTTAAGGGAGTTACATGAAGCAACTTCTATGAAACCTCTTTTTTATATAACCTCTTCCATAGTTAAAATCTTAATGGAAATCTACTTTATCCATTATATTTAATATAATTTATAGTATCTTGGAGACTCTTTTATTTATTTAATTTTATTGTATACAAGTCTCATCTATAAATATATAAAATTAATGTAATAAATAGTTTAATGTTAAATATTAATTTTAAAGTTGCGTTTTCAAGACCTAAATTATGTAAACTATTATTTCTATATGGATAAATGATTCTATAAAGTATATGCATGTATAAATGAATATAAGCATTTTTCTTAATTTACATATGTGTATATATTTTTCAACAAATGTGGCCCATAAACATATTTGATTGGGATGAAACTTAGTTTTTTAAATAAACAAATGATATTAAATACAATGAATGAATTAAATTTTTCATCCATGATCAAAATCTTAAAAATTAGGGGGGTTACATGGTTCTATTTTATTACGCTGCCTATTGCCCATTGCCACAAGATTTTAAACTATTTTATTAAAATTGATATTAGCTTCGTAAGGTTAGTACGTTAATGAATCCCATTGCCACAATCTTACAAAAGCTTTAAAAAAGGCCCAGATAAGGAAGCTAACTACCTTTTTTTTTTTTTTTTCCCCCTTGGAAGAAGGAAACTAACTACTTGATTACAAATAGCAAATGCAAATACAACAACGTAAAGATATACAACGCGCATCAAGGACAACCCCAGCGAGATGATGTCCGAAAAACCCAGCTTCATTTTAACATGTAAGAGAAATGAAAATATTAAGCAGTTATCAAAGAAACAAGCATTTTACATATGTATCTAGCGGATAATCCCAATGATCAAAAGCATATCAAGTTTCTCACATGAGTAACCAATAAGGAATAGGCAAGTAGCAGCCTAATTCAGCAACAAAAACGCCATAAATATTAAATTGTTATCATTCTTACAACAAAATACGATAGAAGTCAAAGATCAAAGGGAAAAACTAATATTACTCATTAAGGGTGTGGAATCCTCAAAGCACAAATTTCTACAGTCATCTTCCAAGCTTTCTCCCATTTAGTTCAGTTATTTCTCAAACTCATGCACTCCTTCAAGCCATAACAAGGTCATGGTTGAAAATCCATGATCAAAAAGAAAGATGCAACACATCTGGAATCTTTTTAATTCAATGTTTTTTCAATTAATCAAAATGCAATGGATCCCAATCCACCCTTAAGGATTAGTGGCAACTTCATCTCCATTTTATTTTTCTTTATTTTTTTTTCTACCGGCATGCTTCAAACTTCGTGCAACTTCTATTTTGTTTAGAATACAATTTACTTTTCTAATTTATTTTAACTTTTTTTTTCAAAAAAGAATACTATTTATTAGCATGAGACTATTACCAATTACGTTTTGGAGCGGGACCCAGTGCACTCGGTGCACTGAAATTTTTTTATTTTTCACATCATATGCAGGCCCAAAAATGAAAATTCCATCTGTGCAATTTTACAATTTTTATTTTATTTTATTTTTTTAATTTTAAAAATTAAAATTATAAAATTGTACGTATAAGAAATATATATTTTTTTAAAACAATAAGAAATAAATTTTTTAAAAAGGGGTCAATGCACCGGGTGCACTGCGCCCTGACCCTTATTTTTAATTTTTGAATTTCCAACCCATCCTAGCACTGTTAGGAGTTGATGGAGTGCGAAAAAAATATTTATGCACAAATGGCAAAGAGCCCTAAAGCTGTAGACAACAACCCTTTGCATTCTAAATTCACGAGCTTACATATTTACGATTTAGAATTTTGAGATTTTTGTATCTGCATTTTAAACTCTATAATGTTCACGCTTGCATTTTAAGCCCTGAATACCGAGTGTCATAAACCCAGATGACGAACAATTGTAAACGCTGGGAAACAAATTTGCCTTCCTCACAAGCCTCAGCTTCCATGTGAAAGGAAATCAGAGCAGAAATGTTTTTGGCCCACTTGCAGATGAGCAGCTTCAATGTTAACTACTTAGTCATCAAGGAATCATTTTCTTATTCATAAGAAGCTTACTTTTTTTTTCCCCAATGCTACTGCTACCGCTTCATGTGCAATTTCCCTTTTCTCAATAGCAATTCCATCAGACACTCCATAACAAGCTGACAAAAAATCTAAATATGTTTTCAAAATGATAAAACTTTTAAGTTTCTCGAATAAAATTTTTTAAAATAAAAGAAAATAATGTAAAATAATACAAGGTAACGATGATAAGTAAAGCGAATAAAGTTAAAATAAATAGGTTAATAGTATTTATAATTATGTAAAAACGACTAAAAATAAAGTAATTGTATAAAAAGATGTAAAGAAATAATTAAAGATAGAGCAGTTGTGAAGAAGGAAGTTTTAGATTCAAAAGTTTTAGTTTAGAAAGTCTTTAGTATAAACAAAGACACCCCTGTTTTATACTATCCCACGATTCATACGTGAAACCTATTTATAGGATTCCCCAATTGGTATAGGCCACGGCAGGCAACATGTCACTATTGTGGGAATGTCAGATGGACAAGAAAAACCCCATCGGACATGGCTTGCTGCTGCGTGCGTGTGATGCATCATGAGCTCGCTGCTAGACGACTCATATCTCACCTCTGCCCGTTGTGGATTTTCAACGAGGAGAGGCCATAATTGGCCATTTGGCTGGTAAGGCTCACAAGCTCTTTTATTGTCCAAAACATTTTGGCTAAGAATAATACACAAACCAGTGACTCCCACAGATTTGTATTGATGAATCGCCAGCAAAAGGAGTTTCTATTCAATGAATTACCAACGAAAAGAAGCTTGGTGCCTCTCAGCCTCTAAAGAAAATCACTCGAATCCGTGCTGCAAAAGGTATGACAGAATTAGTAGAATTTAAATGGAACAAATCAACTGCTTGAGCAACACATCATGGCATAGACAGTAAAGAAGGACGAAGACGAGGATACTAAAACAACAAATGAAGCTATTGAGAAAAAATTGAACAAAACTGTATGCGAATTCATGCGCCCTGAAGATATTAAATTTTGAAAATAAAACATATCTATAAACACATCTAAAAATTGTAAATTTTAGTATATGCATTAAATATACTTGGAAAAACATTTTCATGAAAAAAGATTTCAAAAAACTTCTAAAAGAAACACACACTTTAGCCCGGGCCAACATAAGCTCAAGCTAAGGAGATCATAACCATTTGAAGAATGCACTTCACCGCTTTGATAGAATTGGTCTGCTTTTGGATCCACAGAACCGCAGAATTCAAAACCCAGAATGAAAGCTTAGGGTCCAATTGGTATGAGGTTTTTAAAAGCAGGGGAAATTTTTGTGTCAAAAATTTTGAGAATATGAGAAAGATGTGATATAAAGAGGTAATGTTTAGAAGTAAACTAAAGAAGAAATAGATAGGGTAGTTGTATGGAAAGATATATATTAAGTGATCAAAATGTAAAGATCATAATTAGAAAATAAAGGTAGGTAGTTAAGATGTCAGATCATATCAAAAGGTAGAAAGAAGTGGGAAAGTCTCCTTTTTTATCCCTTACCAAACGGATCCTTAGAAGGTTAAAACACAAACGTGAAAGCCTGTGTCTAAATTGCAAATATGCAAACTTGCAGGATTAAGAATGCAAAAAATCAAAGGACAATTGCAATTCCACATAAGGACCATTTATCATTCTCAATTCCCTCATTTTCAATAGGAGGAAAAGGCTCAAAACCATATTCAACAAATACTAATCATTCAATGAGGATGTAACGATAAAAACCAACATAAATATGCTACACCACCATGCCTTGGCTTATTCTACCACTAGCGTCCAGCCCAAGCAACCAAAAACAGGAAATTTTTTTTTGTTCTGAAACAAAGGTGGCCAGCGCAAACGAATGAACAAGGCAGAGGTACCTTGAGAGCGTTTTTACCGGGCCTGCATTATCTTGCCGATCGAGAGCGGCGTGAGTATCAAACCCAACCCAAATTAAAGGCATTAATATGGAGAGTGTGTGTGTGAGCAGCTCCCTCAAAAGACATATCCTGAAACCATCAAAAAATTTAGTGACTTAGAACATCAATTGTTTCTTGAATTAAAATAGAAGAAATCGTTGACGCTCTATCTTCAAGGTACAAAATAGAAATCCAGTGATGGAAAGGGGGGGTAAAATTTTCCAATGTATTTAGGGATTACATGAAAGAAGATTTAGACACTCCTAAACAGAATAACACGAAAGAACACAGGAACAAGAGTACAAACCCTATTATCAATCACGAAAGGGGCAGGTTTGAAATGGTACTTCAATAAATTGGCATTGTCAAAGGTGGGATTGATGGCGCTAGGATAAATTGGCATTAGTGGGCTGCCTTCAATAAATTAGCAGAGAATCAATGGCACTTCAATAAATCAAAGGTGGGGTCAATGGCAATTCAATAAATTGGCATTCTCAAAAGTGGGATCATCTTTCGAATATAACATTTTAAGTGGATTGACCACAATGCATGAAGCCAATATCATGAGGTCACATATGGTTTCAGTCTCAGTGACTAAAAGTTTCTTGGCATAATAGTTAGAAATTTGCATGCAAGAATGAAAGAAGAACAGTTATGATAAGAGAGCAGGGAAGACTCAACAAACTAACAACCGAAATGCTAAACATAGAGGCAGCTTTGTAGATAAAAAAAACATTTAATAGAGAGAGAGAGAGAGTTCATTCTCCATATTTTAATTAGACAAATATCAAAAACTTTATTACTTATATTCAAATTTCTCTACTAAAAAGTAATATTTCAGTATTTTTAACGAATTAATCCCTTGTAAATTTGTTAATTGCAAATTAGACCTCATGTTTGCATTTGCAAAATTTGACCCTCTTAGTTTGGATTTTTTTTTATTTTTTATTTACACAAAATTGGCCCTACTGCTAATTAGCACTTGACGTAGAGTCAATTTTACTAACGATGCAAACTTAAGGGTCAAACACACCCTTAATATACGCAAAACACATAATCCAGCTTCTAAGTTGCCTTTTTGTGGGTTACTGGTCCTCCATTTCTCTAAATATGTGGGAAGGGGCAGGTCACCAACCTACGGGGGGCACATCCATGTGGCTGAATTACTAAGCCCCACAAGGAGACGTCTAGAAGCAAAAAAAAACAGGAAACTGGGTATGCTATAGGGAAAATATCAGTGCATGAGATTGTACAATGCGGTCCATGCACTGTAAGGCCCACTTGATCATGAATAAAAAAATCTACTTAATCTATTGTATTTTGAATTATTCACTTTATTAGCATACTAATTTTCATTTAAATCCAACATATGTATATGTCCTATTTTAAAATGAAAAAAAATCAACATAATAAAATTGTTTAATATAAATATCAAGTTTAAAGTAATATTTTCAACATCTAACGTCTAAACTATGGTTTTTATATGGATAAATGATTATATAAAGTATTATTATATTTTAATATGTATGAGACCTATTTTGTAGCGGACTGTACTGTAATTATGGTACAATACGTCTGCACGTAATCGGTTTTCGTAAAAGCAAATCCATTTAAATTATAAAAACGCTTAGATCTATTTACACATGTATTAGAATGTAATAATACTTTATAAAATCATTTATTCACATAGAAATGATATTTTTGATAGTTTAGATGTCGAAAATACTATTTTAAAATTAATATTTTCACATTTTTTCATAATTAAACCATGAATATATATATATATATATATATATATATACATACACACAAATTCTAACAAATGTGACCCATAAACATACTTGATTGGATGAAACTTGATCTTCTAGATAAATAAATGATGTTAATGAATGAATTAGATTTTCCGTCAAAGATCAAAATTTTAGATTTGAAAGAGTTCCATGACTCTACTTCTATATAACCCGATTACATAGAAGTGAAGCCATATATATCAAGTCTGGCTTCTAAACATATGGACGTATCAATTCACTTCGGTACTTCCTTCTAATTTGTGCTCTATTTTGATGATTTTGTTAAATTTAATTCATCCAGTGTATTTAACACTATTCATTTTATTCAGATACCAAAAATCATATCATTTTGGATGTATGTGTATATTGTATCTTCTAAAAGTGTATAAAAATGTATACAAATTTAGAAAATTGCTTGAATCCATACATTAAAGTTTTAAATTATTATAATATTATATAAAATCACTAACCTAAGTAGGAGGAATATTATAAATGATTTAGATATTAAATTGAGATCTCATGAGTCTTTATAACAAACAAATCATTTTTAATGGATTCAAAGTCACTCTTAAGTGATTATTAATTTTGAGAATGATGCATGTTATGAATTTCGATAATTTTTAGTATCTAAATAAAATAAATAGTGTTAAATACAATTGATGAATTTAATTTAACAAAATTATCAAAATAGGGCCTAAACTAGATGGGAATACAGAAGTGAATTGATACATCCAGATGTATATATATCGGTCCCGCTTCTATGTAACCGAGTTACATAGAAGCAAACCCATATAACCCTTTCAAAATTGAATATTTTAATCTTTGATAGAAAATTCAATTCATTCATAGTATTTAACATCATTTGTTTATACAAGAGACCAAGTTTCATCCCAATTAAGTAAGTTTATAGGTCACATTTGTTCAAAAATATATATATTCATGTGTAAATTATAGAATTATTTATTCATGTATAAATGATATTTTGGATAGTTTAAATGTTGAAAATATTATTCTAAAATTGATATTTTAGCATTTTTCATAATTTACACATGAATATATATATTTTCTAACGAATGTGACTCATAAACATACTTGATTGGGATAAAACTTGATCCCTAGATAAACAAAAGATGTTAAATACAATGAATGAATTAAATTTTTTTTTATCAAAGATCAAAATCTTAAAATTTAAAGAGGTTACATGGATCCGCTTCTATGTAAACTGATTACGTAAAAGAGAGAGAGAGAAAGAGATGTTACTATGCATTTACATGCACAATAACTTACAATGCATTTGGCTCAAAATGGACTTTATATGCATTTAAATGTATTAATACCTTATACAATCGTTTATCCATGTATAAATTATATTCTAAATAGTTTACATGTTGAAAAAATAACTTCAAAATTGTTATTTACATTAGATTATTTTATTACATTGATTTTGTATTATTTTCAAATGAGTCTCATACATGTATCCAATTTGGACAAAAATTAGTATGCTAATAAAAGAAACAATTCTAAACAAAACAGGTAGAGTAGATGTATATTTTATGATCTTGTGTGACCTATTTTGATGTAAATGGATCGTAAGTTACAATGCATTTACATGCACTGTAATATATATATATATATATAAGACTGCTTTTATGTAACCAGACTACATAAAAGTGGAGCCATGATGAACCCCTTAACTTTTAAAATTTTGTTCTTTGATAGAAAATCTAATCAATTTATTATATTTAACATCATTTGTTTATATAGGAGACCAAGTTTCATCACTGTCAAGTATATTATACTGGTATGATAGACGGGCTATCTCTACGTACCTAGGTACATTTCATTTGCACTCTTGCATCATACCCACATTCCCATGCATGCATATGGGCTGTTGATAAGAATTTTAAAGGGCATGTAATTGATTGCCTTTCTGGGGCCTTTACCTACCCCCAAACTAATTCCCTTGTCACTCTTCTTCGTACAATAGAGCTCTGTAGTAGTTTTTATATCCAGATCCTTCTCTCAACTTCTTCTGCCTGTGCCCTTTCAGGCTGTGTAATTCTACTAGCTTGCTACAAATCCATGAATTGCATTTCATAAATCATTCACTTTTGATCAGCTCAGAATAAATTTTGCTAGAAACAGCATATACCGTATCCTATAGAAAGGGGACAAGCAATGTCTCAACCAAGAGGCATACTATCTTAATTAAGTAACAATAAGGGCACATATAGACATGCTGATCAACATTAGTCTGGCAAAACTTGACATCGGATGGGGACTAAGGACAACCAGATCATGACTCCCAAATATTCACACAGACACAAAAGTCGTAAGATGGTGCATGACTAGATCCAAGCATGATCCTATCTGGCAGATGATGAAGACAACTCAAAGGTTCAAGTATTTACCAGATAAAACCAGCAACTGGGAGAACATACCTGAACAATTTCAAGTGGAATGCCTTCGAGTAAGCAGGCATCTGAAGCATTGATGCCCCAAGCTCGATGATGATGATGATGTCCTGGGGCAAGAACAGCAGCATCCGTGGTTGGCATATGTTAAGTAGCATTTAAGAAGAAAATTTTTTAAATACTAAAAGTACACCAAAACAGATTGTAAAGATGTACTTTTTCCTCATATAATTGAAAAACACAATTATGAAAGGCTCATTTTGCAAAATGTAAAACATTCGTGTTAAAATACAATTATGTATGCTCATAGCATCTACTTCAACCATAAAGTTTATTTTGTAAAATTAGGAACTTTTAAAGTGATTATTTTGTAAAAATGCCAAAATTCATATGTATAATTGGAATAAAGCCCAAAATCTTTATGTATATTTTGATGATGGATTTGGGCCCATTTGCGGCGGACTGATCCTATTGCACTTGAATAAGTTCCTAAATATATGTTTGTAATCAATCTAATGGGAACTGTTGGAATTTTAAAATTCTATAGAAGATGAAGAACCGGCTGTTTGTAGTCAATTAACAGATTTAACAGTGTTGTACATGTCATTACCTTCCAATATAGTATTTGTATTTAGAAATTTAAAAGTTCATTATGCACACATTAATGCCAATAATAATCACAATAGGCACACAATAAAGGATGTAGCTTTTTACTCAGCTAGAAGAAGGAAAAGCACCGGCACACACAGGTTCTCACTCCACAGGATGGAGCAGCAGCAGGCAGCCTCTTACTCGCGCATTACTTAACAGAGGAGCCTGATCCTGCCACGGCTCAAAACATAACCACCGGCTTAGATATCTTAAAAATTCTACAGGCATCACCAACAATAACAATTATCTTTCTTAAAGATTGGCGGGCATCATTAATAATCACAATTCATGGCAAGAACAATCCAGATTCTTAAAAATTCGGCAGGCATCACCAACAACAACGATTAGCTTTCTTAAAGATTGGCGGGCATCACCAATGATCACAATTCATGGCAAGAGCACACCCGTTTCAACTCAGATATTCGAGGAAAACACATATAGTACTCTCTCACCCAAAATTCTGTGGTATATACATAGAAAAATCCACTCGATCACCGCAGCCGTGACGATATTTTCTACGGGTGCCAGTGCAGTCAGTAAGCTCCAAAAGCCGATGATAGAGACAGAAAGCTGAATGAAAAACGTAAAACCAATAAACCATATACATGGAGGAGGGGAAAAAGAAGCAAAAGAAAAAAAGAAAAAAAAAAAAAGAAGAAGAAGAAGAAGAAGAAGAACCCCACCGACTGGCCAAGTGCAGGACAGCAGGGGGGAAAGTATTGGATCTCTTCAGAAGGTGAATGGAAGAAGGGAGAAGTGATTGGTGCTAGCGAGGTCCTCCCTTCCTCCATTATTACTATATTACTATTGGTACTCTTGTTGCTGTTGATGTTGGGTGGGGATGAGGTTGGGGGTGTTAGAATTGGTTGGCTCCCCTTGCCATGTCCATACAATATCTTTCAAGGCCGGCCTCACCTCCTCCTGGCAAAATTTGGCATATTCCAGAGTGTCGCCGGAAGACTTGGAGAATTCGACGAGCGCCACCTCCGGCGCAACCTCGAAAACCTCGGCCGTCACCGACAGCCGCCCTTTCCGCCCCTCTACGGGCCCCTGCATCTTCACCTTGAATTCCTCCTTGTTCACTTTGCTCACCCGAAATCTGAGCCCCTTGGCCACGCCTTCTAGCTTCACCATGATGGCGGACGCCGAGCACTTGGACGTAAACATCAACCCCGCTTTCTTCTTCCTCTTGCTCTCGAACAGATTCGACAGATCGAATCCCGACGACATTGACGATATCAGCTCAAACGCGTTGTAAAATCTTGGAGAAGATCGCGCTACCGCCTCCGTTGGAACCTTGCCAGAATCATCCTCCTCTTTCACCAATCCATCCCCAGCTTCCGCTTGTGCTTCTTGATCATCATCGATCGATGACGCCGGCGGCGGCGGCAGCGGCCGTGGGCGGGTGAAACCCTTTTTGAACCACGGCACCTGCATGATCGCGGAGATGCTGATCCGCTGCTCCGGATTGGCGACGAGGAGCCTGGAAATGAGGCGTCGGGCGTCGGGGGAGATCCAGGGCGGGAATTGGAACTCCGCCTTGAAAACTTTCCTATACATGTTCATGATGTTGTCGTCCTGGAAGGGCAAGAAGCCGGAGAGAAGCACGAATAGAATAACGCCGCAGGACCAGATGTCGGCCTTGGCCCCGTCGTAGCCCTTCTTCCGCAGCACCTCGGGAGCAACGTACGCTGGCGTCCCGCACTGGGTGTGCAGGAGGCCGTCGTTGCGGAGCTGCTCCGGCAGCGCGGAGAGGCCGAAATCGGAGACCTTGAGATCTCCCTTGTCATCGAGGAGCAGGTTCTCGGGCTTGAGATCGCGGTGGGAGACGCCGCGGCTGTGGCAGTAGTCGACGGCGGAGATGAGCTGCTGGAAATAGCGGCGGGCAGCGTCCTCCTTGAGCCTGCCGCGGGCGACCTTGGCGAAGAGCTCGCCGCCGCGGACGTATTCCATGACGAAGAAGATCTTGTTCTTGGTGGCCATGACCTCCTTGAGTTCGACGACGTGAGGATGGCGGACGAGCCTCATGACGGAGATCTCGCGCTTGATCTGGTCCATCAAGCCCTCCTTTTTCACTTGATCTTTGCTGATGACCTTGATAGCCACGCTTTCTCCAGATTTCAAGTGCTTCCCGTAGTGTACTTTTGCGAAGGTGCCCTGGCCTAAGACACGCCCTATCTCATATTTTCCGAATATCACATTTCTCGGATGATTCTCAGGAGGAGAATTTGGATCCTCTTCCATTCTTCTTCTTCTTCTTCTCTTTTTGCTTTTCCTGCTAGCGCTGCTGCTGGAGAGGAGAGGAGAGGAGAGGAGAGGAGAGGTGTGAAAGAGACGAAACGAGCGTGGGAGATGAGCTGTCGCTGTGCGGCCTGAACGACCGGGAGGGGAAATATTTAAATAGAAAAGATCAAAATATCCACCTTTTTTTTAATTATTGATAAATAATGCCAGCAAACGTTTCCACCAAGTGCTGTACATAAATGCTTTTATTTTTATTTTTCATAGGGCCAATATAAATTCTACTCACTCCTGGTGTACTTATGTGGTGGAGAATTCAAAACAGAGAACGGGAAGAGAACGGATACGGCAGAGATCAAGTAATAATAAAAATATATATTTATAGGATAATTATATAAAAATAATTAAAATATAGATATAAATATATAGCGTCTAGATTGCCTGAAATATTATGTATAACCACACAATTAGGGACTGGGCCATTGACCAACATGTGGAAAGACAAAAATATTAAGCCCTACTCCTCTGTACCAGAATGAGGATGGAAAGAGATTAAAGCCCGCGACACGAACTCATGTAGTGGATTAAAACTAAAATAGAAATTAAGACATTCAATAATAATTTGGAAAAGAAATTTGGAGTGGGTATTTTTCTCTTTTGACATATGAGTTAACAACTTGTTTGGTAGAGTCCAGATAGCATAAGTATGATCTTTTGGGCAAACTATGGGAATTATTATAACTCCTTGTATGTATTTAAAATTAGGTATAAAATTTATGAGTATATTTGAAGTTTGTCTAATTTTTATATGAAATTTGTGTTATTTTTATATTTAAATTATATAAAAAATATAGTCCAGTACAGTCGAACTACATCATAATTATAATACAATCCAATGTAAATTGGAACTATGACACTTTTACAGAAAATGTGAAGAAGTCATTATAAAATGAGGTAGTTGTATAAAAAAATATATGAAAAAATATATTTTTTCTTTACGAAATAGACCAAAGGTTCTTGAGTTTCAGCTAAATCCACAATGCCAAATTTTGTATTTTAAAAATGAAAATAAATATTAATTTTTAAAAATGAAAATGAATATTAATTTTCAAAAATAAAATATACAAAAGTAAAAAAATATATAAAATTTTATATGGTAACCAATCTTGGGTTGCATACTAAGGCACCATTTAGCAATAAAGTAGTGAGGGAAGTGAGCAAATGAGGAAAAATATTTTTTAAAAAATGTAAAAGTGACATAATATTGCAAGATAAAGTAGAATTAAATGGAAAATTATGTTAAAAATGATTAAAATATATGGACAAAAATAAAAAATTGAATAGATTGTCAACATGTTAAAAAGAAATTTTTTAAAATTTTATTTATTTTAAAGCATTCTCGCTTCTTTGTAACTAGCTTATGTGTAAACGGATTCATGTATAACACTTTTTTTAAAATTTTAATGCCCGAATATTAGATATGAAATTTAATCTATTTTTTATATTTAACATGGTTTATTTAGCTAAGAGACTAAGTTTTATATAAATCAAATACGTGCATGAGCTACATTATCTTAAAAATATATAAATATTATTTTCAAAATATATATATATATATTCATTTTTAAATAAAATTTTATATTTAAATTATGAAAAATAGTTAGATTCATTTACATAACATTAAAATAGAATAATAAATAAATAATAAAATTATTTATTCATGTAGTAGTGATAGAAATTGATATTTAACATTAAATCATTTGATTACATTGATTTTATACGTTTCTTGATAATGACTATGCACACCATAGTACGAAACAAATAAGAGGAATTTTATAATAATATAAATGATATTAAATATACGTAAATTTTTCATCAAATATAAAAATACTAAAACTATAAAGAACCACACGAAAGAGGAGGTTGAGGCTAAATGCACCCGAGTGCGCTTAGCCTCAGTGCACCTGAATGCATTCAATCTTTTTTTACTTTTTTATAAATTTTTAATCTAAGTATATTTAACATGTATATTAATTTTCACTATTTTTAGAGTATTTTATACATTTATTTTTTATTTTTGAAATCAATAGCATTTTAGGTAATTTAAAATTACTAAATTCCACTAATTTTCAAAAATTAAAAATAACTAAAATATTTTAAAAATATTAAAAATTGATACATATATTAAATATATTTAGATTAACAATCGTATACAAATTTTTAAAAAATGTGTTAAAGTACCTAAGTACACTAAAGCGAAATGCATGCGGGTTCACGGTACCTGCATCTCGAAAGAGTGGGGTCGTGCATGCAAAGCCAAAAGTGCGCTAGAGAGTGGATTTCTCAACACCACTGGAGCAAAAAATTGTTTGTTTTTTTTTTTTTTATTCCGCAGGCGGCGGTACAGAATAGCGAACGATACTCTAGGCCATTGACCCTATACACGCGTTCGTAGGTGTTCCGTTATCTTTTTCGAAAAGGAAAGACTGGGCCCGCAGCCAACGAGAAAATGCCACGCATGCTCTTCGGTGGATGGTTCTTCCCCCCGTCTCCAGACTTCCAGGGCCCGCCCCCGCCCCCGCCCCCAGGATCAAAGCCCCTTTATATGGGCGCCGTCTGTGTGCGCCTCCGTTGGATTTGCGCTCTGCTTACGCAGGCCCCAACACCAGCAACATCAACCACCACAAAATCAGACCATAACGTACCACAAAAAATATGGCTCACGGTCACTTCAGCTAAGCTTCGATGGTCTGATAAAATCCCAGCCGTCTATTATGTTTAGTATCGCATATTCTGATCAAACATAAAAAGCCACTGTAATCGGGAGCTTATGTATGTCATACATTTTAAAATAACATAAAATATGTGTAAATATTAAAATCCACTAAAATTCTGTACGATTATTTTAGAAGGTTTGTATGCTTAAATAAAAATAGCCAAGTCATTGTTTAACCAAAGTATTCACTCTGGACTGATATTACAGTGTAAGGTTGCTCGTATCATCTTTGATTAAGTATTATTTTTTATATTTTAGTTAAGTAGGTAAGAGTGGGATTAGTGACGAGCTTGGATTTTGTAAAAAAGCGAAAGTCACTTGAACATTAATAAATTGGACTTAAAAGACTTGTATGTCCAAGGGAGCATTGAAGTATTTCCTAAAAAATAATGCTAAGTAAATGAATAGATAATTGGACGTCGGGGCTGATTATGGTCGACTCATCTATGGCCAATTGTAGGATGCCCGATTGGCCAGCAGGCCCTGCACTTTTTAGAATGTACACGTGCACTTTGGCTGCTTGTGTATTTTCCTTATCAATCATCTTACTGCAAATTAGTGCAACGAACAGTCAAACTAGACCGATGTGACTTCGTCACTGATTCAGTGGCTTGCCGACTTCAAACTTTAAAACCATAGTGACACGCGGAATAGATAACACTGCCGTCCATGATTGAAATTTGAAACCAGGGGGAAAAGGTTAATCTAAGGGCTTGTTTGGCTTTTCTGTGAATTCATCAATTTAAAATTGTTATTCTATTTTTTAATTATTTTTTTTTATAAATATCTTACTCTTCAATTATTTATTTTACACTTAACCATACAATTACGCTATTTATTTTAATTTTATTCTTTTTACTTTTCGTCATTTTCTTTATTATATTATGTAACTTCTCTTATTTTGAATAGCTTTATACTAAGAGCATTTTGTGGCTACATATTCATCAATTTCGCATCATAATCTTATCTTGAATGTGGACAAACCTTGAAAAAAAAAATTAGCTTCAAGGACTTTAGACTACAAATTGCACTTGATGGAGCTTAAAGTTCTAAAACAATCAAACCAAGTTGCAAACATAAAATAGGCAATAACATCTTCAACAAAATCACAAATGGCTTATTTAGAATACAAGAAATATTATAAATTATCAATGCTTTAGTTGAAACAGCACCCTACTCAAAAAGCCAAAACACTTGGTTAGGCCCACAATGGTATTTTGTCAAATATAAATAAGCATTGTGTTTTTGGATCATGTTTAAATAAGAAATAAAAATTCATCATAAATAATTGTCGTGGCAGTTCTATATCATGCATTCCAAATGTTTTATGTTTAGAATGCTGTGAAAATGAGAAAATTGATATAATAAATGCCAAAATAAGCTCACTAAAGTGCAAATACTCATTTTTGTTATTAATTAGGTAAATTATACACAAAATCCATACAAAGAATCAATTATTTGAAAGTTGAGAAGAAAGTGTATTCAAGAACGAAGATTAAAAGAACACAAAAAAGTTAAAATAGTGATCAACATAAGCTTAAACATTTTAGAAAAGTTTCGACATGTTTTGAACAATGTCAGACCGAAAATTCAGCAAAAATAAAGCAAAAATTGCATGCTCTAGTTTAAGACACAATCCAACCATGTTCTCTTAGGGAAAACATAGTTCAAACTATGCCTAACCCAAGAGCATGTGTTGTGCATTGAATTTCCATAATTTTGCACAAGTTTTTTGAAGATACTATTTAAGCACTTGTAAAATATACATGGAGGCATCTTTCAGGAGCTAGATTTGATCTTAGAGTACTTTAAGAGCATCTTAGAGGCTAAGATTTGAGAGAAAAGAGTTGCAAGAGGAGGAGAGAGAAGCAAGTTTGAGGAAGAAATCCAAGACACTATTGGAGACTAAATCAATAAGCTTTTATCTTTCTTTCTCTTTTGATTTTACTGTTGTGATTTAATAGATTATGATAAGAATATTATTTCTTCTTTTGAATTCATTAAAATCATGTTTGGCTAATTCTCTTATCTAGGATTAGAATGTATCATGTGAATAATTTGCATGGATAATTTCATTATCATTATTTATGAAAGGTTTGCTATAATTCGATACCTTATGGTATAAATGATTGCTTAGTATTTGAGCTTTCACTTTTGCATAATGACATATAACTCAAAGGAACAAAATGTGAAAGTTTAACATAGGAAAATCAAGATATTAAACCTAAAAAAAATTGAATATAAAAAGAGGCTAAACTGAGGAATTTTATGAATTACCACAAATTTTAATAGATTTTAATTAATATAATCCCACACAAATATATGGTTATGAATGTTTGGGCATGTCTTTCACGCCTTATAAGAAGATGTAAGATTACAAAATGTTTATTCTCTTTTAAAGTAGAATATTTGGATTAAATAAGTATGTCGATTATCTATTGCAAAATGTTTACATGTGAACCCCAGACCTATATCTCTCATCCTCGTATCTCATTCATATATTTAGTTTAGATTTCTATTTTCATTTTTACTTATAGTCCTTTTTTTGTTTCTCAACTCCTTATTGTCTCGACAATTGACTTCACTATTCAACCCAATCCTTATGGGGAATAATATTTTATATATTCCAAGCTATGACTTGTGCACTTGTCGAAAGTCTAGTATGTATTTTAGCATCATTGTCAGGGATTAGTGTTGAAGTTAAATTTATAGAGATTTAGTTATTTTGGGCAATTTTTTCTTTTTCTTTTTGGAATAATAGATAACATATTATAATCAGTAGTATAGTGACAGGATAATTGCCAGATCATTTCATGATGACATGATCGATAAAATTGATGGGTTGTCAAGAAAATTAGAACCAATTCAATAGGCAATGTGTAACAGTATTTCATATGGAAGATTGACTTCAATAATGAATGCAATATATCAACATGACATGGGATTTATGCAGCAAAATTTCATCTATAACAATATCAACCTCTATACTATTGAAAACCCTCTTGAACACTTACAATTTTAACTAGCATACATATTCAATTTTTTCTTGTTCAATTATTATTTTTTCTTAATCTAAACAATACCACTTTTCAGCTCAACCACAAGAATTAAATCTGGAAAACATGTTGAAAAATTTTTTCCCTTCATTTTACAACAACCAACACTTCTGACACAATCTAAAAAATAACATATTGAACAACTTTTAAAATAATTTCTTATACAACAGAGAAAATAATAGGAGGCAATGCAACAATGAATGCAACTGCTTGATTAAAGAATTGACCAGCTTCTTTTAAAGATGGATCAACTAATTAGACATAGTTTGATGCTAGAAGAATAGATTACACAATAAGCCAACCATTTGAACAAAAATTTTGACGAGCTTTCTAGGTGACAATGAGCTAACTTTGTTACTTTTTCAAGTGAGTGGTATGAAGTTGTTTTGAGTAATAAAGATTTGGCAAAGAATGAGGTACATAAAGATGAACAAAAGTAAATTTAAAATTAGTCAAGCTCAAAGATATGAATGATGAAAGGAGTGAAAAAATGAAATAATTAGCTTATTTGAAGAAGCCGAGAAAGAAAAGTCACTCGTACCATAAAGCTGTACAAGCCATTGTTTATTCTTCATGGAGAGCTATAGAACAATAGCTTAATCCTGACGAATTGGATGTTGATAATTATAAAATTAAGAACAATTTTCTCTTCTTTTATGATGATTATTATTTAATTAATAACAGTATCTACGATATGATGGGTAATTATAATCTGATGATGCTACAAAGATAATTATTGGAGAATATCATATTTCATGCTAAATAGAGCTTTTGGTAAGAGAGGATTATGTGAATGCGGTATGCAATACAATAGGAATTAGAAAAAGGTTTGCATGAAGTTGTGCTTGAAAGATTAGGAATTGGTTGACATAACTTTCACTTTTCGAGTAAAAATTTTAAACTTAACATTGCTTCAGAGGCAATCCAATGTGTTTATTAAGAGAGTATTAGTTCCTTTTGAATTTTTTATTTTTTTAAAGAATTTTGATGTTTTTTTTTATTTGAAGTCATCATTTATTATTTTGTATGGCATACATATGCAATTTTTCTTGTTCAATTATTATTTTTCACAATCTAAGCAAAACCACTTTTCACCTCAACCACAAGAATTAAATCTTAAAAACATGTTGAAAATTTTTCCCTTCGTTTTACAACAACCAACACTTCTGACACAATCTAAAAAATAAAACAACTTTTAAGATAATTTCTTATACAATAGAGAAAATAAGAGGAGGCAATGTAACAATGAATGCAACTGCTTGATTAAAGAATTGACCAACTTATTTTGAATATGGATCAACTAATTAGACATAGTTTGATGCTAGAAGAATAGATTACACAATAAGCCAACCATTTGAACAAAAATTTTGACGAGCTTTCTAGGTGACCATGAGCTAACTTTGTTACCTTTTCTAGTGAGTGGGGTGAAGTTGTTTTGAGTAATAAAGATTTAGCAAAGAATGAGTGTAACGCCCCATTTCTAGATATACTTAATAACTAGTCAATGTGTACTATACAACCTAAGAAAAATTCAACAACATCTCCCTATAATATATAAGGGGTGGTATGGAATACACAACCTGATATTCATAAATATTTCAATTTCATTTCAAAATGCAACATTCAAACTTATATTTATACACTTGTGTCTTTATATAAGGACATTCATATAGAAGAAAATAATTGAATGTTAACCTTCAAACTAAATGATTATATATATACATATGTATCCACGGAGATTATAATCCAATTCAAAATATCAAATACAATATGTTTATCAAGTAAATCTATCTCAGTAATTGTCTACATGTACGAATATCAAAAAAGCACAAATTTTAAAATAGCTGTAATTTAAGATATTGTGCTAATGGCCTCCAAGATTTGATCTTCAACTTGCCCCATCTTGAGGTTCCTCACCTGGCTTGTGATCTAAGGATAAAATAACAATCTACATGAGCCTAAATAGACTCGATAAGTAGATAGTGGCTAGCCCAAAGTGGAAATAAGTAAAATGATGGATGCACATGTAGTGATCAAGATAACACATATGAATCCAATACCCACTCCCAAGATTGTATGCTTATAACCACGTATAAATAGAAGGACACGAACAGTCCTCTACTCATGTCTATCAAGGGTTGTGAATAATCATCTTCTCATGTCAATCAGTGGCCATGAACAACCCTTTTACTGTTGGAAATAATGCTTCAAAACAAAACAAAAATTGACCAAAGATTGAGTTTTGATGATTAACAAAGACTAACTTGAGAATATTTAAAGGACTAATGAGTTTGTCATTTGTTTTAAGGAACTTAAGTAGCCAAGTCGATCCCC
>JAXCLR010000092.1:32274131-32304600 GCA_035584095.1 Annona squamosa
GATTTACCAAAGATTTTTTAAAGAACCCAATTCACCCCTCCCCTCTTGGGTTTAGCCATCAACTCGGGACCAACATTTACAACCAACCATTTTAAATAACACATCATATAGAACAAACAAGGATAAATGTCGCAAACCGCACATACAACATTAACAAAGTTTACTTTAAATTCAACATATAAAACTGTCACACAAGCATTTTACCAAACACATGACAAGTGTGAAATAAGAGAATCTTCAATTCATACTGTCGTTTGAGCCGAATTGATTAATGTCACATTTCAACAATATAAAAACTACTAACAAGTCATTTACTTCATAGAAATTTCACATTCATAGCAAATTTCCCATGAAACTTTCTTACCCTAACTGTTACAAACCCTACGCCCCATACCATGAAGCTGTTAGGTGTTACACATTCCCACTAATCTTATATCATGTTTAACAAGGAATTTCATCTCTAAATTAAGAAAGGGCGACATCTACTTACTTATCTTGATCGTGATTTCTCCCAAAAACAGCGACCGTAGACTTGAATTGCAGAGATTTGGAGCTTCCTTGATTAGAATCAATGATCTTCAAGGTAGTTTGTAGAGTTTTCTTAAAGAGATCTATGGCTAGATTGAACTAAGTAGAAGGGAAAGAAGAGAAGAAGCAGAGAACGGGAAGAGAAGAAGAAGGAAAGGTAGTTGGGCGCAAATGAAAATGAAGCCCTAGCACGCGGGCTCCCCTTGTTAATTGAACCCCATCAAGTTGGGCCGGGTCGGAGCATAGGTTTGGTCTATTCGCAATTAGTAATCTACTTTTCAACTCCTACGACTTAATAATTAAAAATTTCTCCAGGGGTGCTACCCCCTTCACCCTCGCGACCTTACTGGGCAGGTCAAACCCCGTACCTACTCTGTGATGGGAAAAATAGTCATAGTGCTCAACAATAGCACGGTAATCATACACCTTTAAATTTATACTCAATATGCTAAAATCATAATACATACATATATGCACTATACGTCCCCTAGATGTCATGTCCATATATGTTATGCATCCATTAATATCATAAATTCCTAGTAGCATGTTCATAAGTTACCTCATAAATAGAGAAGAGTTATAATGAAAATAAAATAAAATATCTGGTCAGGTACATAAGGATGAACAAAAGCAAAATTTAAAATCAATCAAACTTCAAAAATATGAATGATGAAAGTAGTGAAAAAATGAAATAATTAGCTTATTTGAAGAAAATGAGAAAGAAAAGTCACTCGTACCATTAAAGTTGTACAAGCCATTGTTTATTCTTTATGGAAAGCTATAGAACAATAGCTTAATCCTGACGAATTGGATGTTGATAATTATAAAATCAAGAACAATTTTCTCTTCTTTTATGATGATCATTATTTAATTACTGACAGTATCTATGATATGATAGGTAATTATAATCAGATGATGCTACAAAGATAATTATTGGAGAATATCACATTTCATGCTAAATGGAGCTTTTGGGAAGAGAGACGTATGAGAATGCGAGATGCGATACAATAGGAATTAGAAAAAGATCTGCATGAAGTTGTGCTTGAAAGATTAGGAATCAGCTGACATAACTTTCACTTTTCAAGTAAAAATTTTAAACTTAACATTGCTTCAGAGGCAATCCAGTGTGTTTATTAAGAGAGTACTAGTTCCTTTTGAATTTTTTATTTTTTAAGAATTTTGATTTTTTTATTTAGAGTCATCATGTATTATTTTGTAGGAACTTGCTTAGGAGGAACGCAACTCGATGACTTAATAAATTAATAGGTAAGTTGTACTCACTGAAAACACCTATTTAGATCTTGTTTAATTTGAATGTTATTGATGTTTTGATAGTGAATTGATTCATCATCCTAGATATTGAGGGCAACATCAATTCTATGTGTGGATGTGTTAGTGCATTGCATTTTTATGGTAATTAAAAATATTACTCACTAAGATAAAAAAAATTTGATTGAAAGTGTAAGTGCATTGCATTTTTATTGTAATTAAAAATATTATTTACTAAACTAAAATTTTTGATTGAAAGTGTCAATGCATTGCATTTTTATTGTAATTAAAAATATTATTCACTAAGCTAACAATTTTGATTGATTTTACATTGACACACAAACATAGGTTAAGATTTGACTTCATACTAAATTTCTTATAAATTTCTGAGTGAATACTATGAATCAGAATATTGTGAGAATATTCATTAGGCAAATGTAAATGTTCAGTCGGTTAAATTTTTTTACAATTTATTGAAATTTTATGTCATACTGAAGATTTTTAGAAGTGAAAAAATGAGAATGATTCTTAATGATGTAAGTTAAATTGGTTAATTGTACTTATGCTTGTCAAATTAACCCATTTTTAATTTAGACTACTTGAGGAGATCTATATGCATGGGAATAACTTTTATTTCAACTATCTTAGAACAAATCTTTTAAATTTATTGAAATGAAATCCTAGTACACATGAGAAAGAAGATGATAGATGCAATTCTTTGATTTCTAACTTTGAGTTATATTCTCGTCAAAAAAAACTCTTAGCTATACTTTTACAAATTACTTTTTGTTCCCTATTTTGAACTTAAACTCTATTTCTTTATTTACCTTAATATCCTTTATTTAAAATGAACCATCTTTAAATATTTATTTTGAGATACAAGTGTAATGGGAATTAAGGCATTTAAATAGATGAGCATTATTAAATATTTTTGTATTTTACTTAGATATCCCGAAACATAGTGAGGAGAGATAAGCCGAAATTGGTAAAGCATAAAAAACTAAGGGTAGTAGGAAACTTTTAAAAAAACTATGGAGATTGGGTATAAGGGAGTTTGAAATTCACATGTAACATGTACAGCTCAAGTTAATTTCGAAAATGATTCAAACCTATATTTTATTTTTTTTTCTAAACTTAATGAATTTTAACCTAACATTTCAACTTATGAAAGACCACTCGATTGTTTGAATGTATGTTCCGTGTTAGTGAAAAAAAGAGAGTCGTATATAGGATAAAAGAATTAAGAGTTTTTCATTTAGTAATTCTTCAGCTCTTAATTTTTAGGATAGGAAAAGTGAAAGTGTATGCAGGTTAAATTGAGCAGGATAGACTCAATGGTTGATTGATGGATACATGTCAAAATTTATTTTAACAAATTCATCAGTTAATAAACATCTGATTCTTATGCAATGTCAGCTTGACGGTTGTCTTCGATGGTTGATTGATGGATGCATGTCAAGATTTAATTTAACAAATGCATTGAGTTAATAAACATCTGATTCTTATGTAATGTCAGCTTGAAGGTTGTCCTCGATAAGTGTCCGGTGGTGGTTGGTGAAGATTGTTGGTGGTCGGCGACCATGTTGTTCATTTTGAGCGGATGAATTTGGCTTTTGGCAGTCCACTTGAGTAATACAATTTGTGTACGTACACCTCTTGTTTGAATGATCTTAGCCGTCAAACTCCATGTAATCGGGATCCATTAATTTTGTAATAAATTCCCACGCGTAATCAAACTTGATGATATATTTTTCATGGTAAACTAATTCAAATCATAAATGTGATCGTCAAATAGTTCCCTTTATGAATTGGTTCGAAATTAATTTATGTGGCCCAAAATGGCTCAAAAAAAGGGTGTTAACGGTTGCCTTCCTTTACTAGAGATGAATGAAACAAGGGGCAAAATGTCCACGGTTGGACATTTTGTAGATAGAATTAAAGAACATAGTACAAAATTCAGAACTTGTGCTTTTACACATATCTCTAGAATAGGCAATCAAGTAGCTCACACTACAGTAAAGTTTGCTATGGAAAGGGAGATAGGGGTTTCAACGTGACGGGAGAATTTCCTCAATGTATTTCAGATATATCATGTAAAGATTTTGCTCTTTTTTTAATGATATTTAGGACTTCCCCTCGCTGCCAGTAGCAATCCGCTGATGGTCAAGAGGGGGTAGCCATCCCATTTGCTTTTGCTGAATTAACAAAAAAGAAAAAACGATAGAGAGAGAGATTACCCATTCATTAGTGCCTAGACGCTAGTGATACATATCTTTCTATTTTTCTCCTTTGATGTTTCGTCTTTTGTGGGTCTTCCTATGGCTTCGCATTTTTCAGAATGATTTGATACTTCCTGTGGCTTCCTAGTTTTAAGGTATTTGATTTTTCAAAATTGACTGGAAGTCGTTTCTCCTGAGAAATGATCCTGTTTGCCTATACTAAACATGTAATTTGAAACTTTTAAATCTGTGTAACTGCCCCAATTTTTAATCATTCGATGATATTTTTAAGTTTCAATCATTTTTCTATAATTATCTATAAAGCTACTGCATATATTTTGACTCTATTCACTTTACTCATTGTCATTATTCTCTATATCACTTCTCCCATTTTTTTTTTTAAAAAAACTACTATATACCAAAATATTTTCTTCCTAAAATTTTATCAAATATCAAACACACCCTTAACGTAAAGGCCTGCAAGCAAACGGTTTTTGTTTATTTATAGGAGTAATGCAAATAGTCAACACGCTCGGCACATACACAATCTAAAATCAGTGTTGGAAAAGCCGGACCAGCCAGAGGATAAGTTCCAACTGTAAATCGCTCACCATGGGAGTCCAATCAATGCTGGTTCAAGTTGGGAGCATCTAATTTATGGCCGGCCGGTTAATCGGCTTCACAGAAATGGACAATTGCCTTCGTTCTCACTAATGCCAGTAGCTTCGAGAGAAGACGGGAAGACGGGATGGGAGAAGCTGCGATGGTAAGGAAACGAAAATAGAATCAGAAAATAGGAGCAATTCAATTGACGAGAAAGGGAAAGGGGTGGGCGTATGCCGCGCCAGGTAGATTAAGAGGGAGAGAAATATTATAGGATTTGCCTTACGCGCACTCTCTTTTGCATTAGCACGTCTTAATACTAAATATCAGATAAGGTGTAAGATTTGAGAACAATTAAAATTCAAATAAAATTTAGTATTTTTCACTTTCATTTACAATTTGCTACATTTTCTAAAGTATATATTGTTTATACAAAATTATAAATACTGCATCTTATGTAAAATTATAATTATCAACATACCAGTTCAATTTTCACAAACGGTTAGACAAATACAAACCAAACCAGTAAATGACCGGTTCGATTCTGACAACATTTTCTAAAATCCAGTAAGGCCGGCCAGTAACACTAGTAAGGCTCAGATCAAAATGCCGGTACAACAAAGAAAATATCTGTTACTCCAGCGCCGATTATGGCCTTGCAACAAAGAACTAGTCATTAGCCACCAAAGCGTCCTGTGAAGTGGATCTCTCCAATTTCCTGACCACCAGCCTTTTATGGGGAGGTAGGGACATGTCAACATCAATGATGACTGAATCCTCTTCTTTAAAATCTCCTCTCAGCAGTCCCAACGACACTTCATTCTCAACCATCTGCTGGATCACTCTTTTCACTGGCCTTGCTCCATAGTTGGGATCAAAGCCTAATGTTCCCATCAGGCTGACAGCTTCTTCAGTGACATGGAGATCAATTTTCTTCTGCTTAAGCCTGTCTTTGAGACGGTTCAGCTGCAATGTTGCCAATTTCTTTTATTAGCGATAAGTACAAAAAAGTGACAACCTATCAGTAAAACTATAATAATATTGGAACTGGGTTATTAACATGCTACATATCATAAATAGGATGGCCACTCTTCAAAAAAATGCATAAATCAGCATAGATTACTCATGAAGTCAGATATGTATGCAAATTATTAAGAATTGGATTTGCTTTGCAATAATTATTTTTCCTCTTACAAATGCAACTTGTGCAAATGGAGCTAGCATTTTGCAAATCTCAGCCATCTCTTATTATTTTCATTTATTGTCCGTTTGGTGAGATGTAGTTTTTTAGGGCATGTTTGGCAATGCAAACAACCTTTCAAATTAAAGCTTTTTAATCTAAAACTATTCACCTATCATAACTACCCTACTTAATTATTTCATCATTCTTTCCTGTACAACTACCCTACTTTTAAATCATTTCTACATAAATACCCATATAACTAACTTATATACTTTACTTTATTCTCTTTACTCTTCATTATTATCTTTACTATATTATATTATTCTTTTATTTCAAAATCTTTTATATCAAAAACTTTTCATCAAAAGTTTTATTGCTTCCCAAACACACCCTTAAAAAAAATGAAAGAAAGAAAAGAAAAAGAATAAACTTTTCTACCCCTTCTTACATACCTTTTGATATAATTTAATATCTTAACTACCCTACTTTTTCCATGCCTTACTACACACCTCTTCATATTATTTGGAACCTTACCTTATTTTTTTATTATTATCTTTACATTCCAATCGTTTTTCACATCTTTCATGCAACTACCTATCTATTGCATTTTTATTCTTTTTACTCTCAATACTTACTCCAATCGTATCACCTCATTCTCCCAAAATTTTCAAAATTTTTCCTATTCCCACTTTTTTTACCTCTTCCCAGATGGATTTCAATGCTTATGCGATAACTGAATCAGAACAGGCGCTATCCAGGAGAAATAGGCTGTTCATCCCACATGAATACCTGAAAATATTGTTAAGCAATGGATAAAGAAATAAAAGAAAGCAATTTTGTTCTTTAGTTAGCATGCACGGGTTCTAACTTTCAAGAATACTTCCAAGTCATAAATAGTATAGCCATTCATCAAATAAACAAAAGTCACCAATTCAGGTATGTTCACATGTTATGAACTGGAATTCCTTTCCAAAAGTTTAATTTTCCTCTCATACGATTGCAAATCTCTCAGATGAGATTAGAATTCTGCAAATTTAATTTCTTCAACCAAAAGTACCACCTCTTCTTGTTTTCATCCAACTTGCCTTTGCTATACTTTGGTGATGACTCAATCGCCATCACTTTTGTGCAAAGAGAACCAAAGTCAAGGGCATGTATGCATTGTTATCTATAGGAGGAACAGATTTTTTATTCCACATGGACATAAGAAAAGAAGCATGCAAGATATAGATCAAGAAACAAAATAATGTGATATCAAATTGCACTTTGTCAAGAGAGATTAGTTACCTGTATCTCAACAATACGAATAATTTCTTTGGTGTCCAATGGCTGAAAGACAATATATTCATCAATACGATTCATGAACTCTGGGCGAAATGTTTGTCTAGCCAACTCAATAACTTGCATTTTCATCAGTTCATAAACTGCATCCTTGGTATCCTGTGTTTTTTGTAGAGTTTCTATGATTAAATGTGATCCTATGTTCGATGTCATTATAACAACACAATTTGTGAAACTAACTGTTTTCCCTTGTGAATCTGTTATCCTTCCATCATCCAGTAGCTGCAATAGGATATTAAAGACATCATGGTGAGCCTTTTCAATTTCATCAAAAAGGACAACAGAATAAGGCCTACGGCGAACAACTTCAGTCAGCTGCCCCCCTTCTTCATAACCAATATAACCAGGTGGAGCACCAACCAGGCGAGAAACTGAATGCTTCTCCATATATTCACTCATGTCAATCCTTACAAGTGCATTTTCAGTGTTAAAAAGATAGGCTGCAAGGGATTTTGCAAGCTCTGTCTTACCAACGCCCGTAGGCCCCATAAACATAAAGCTTGCTATAGGACGATTTGGGTCAGATAGTCCTGCCCTAGAACGACGAATTGCATCAGCCACAGATTTCACTGCAATATCTTGGCCAACAACCCTCTTGTGAAGAACCTCCTCCAGATGAACCAACTTTTCTCTTTCTGATTGCTGCAAGTTTGATAATGGGATACCAGTCCACTTGCTGACTATTTCAGCAATATCAAGATCTGTGACCTCTTCCCGGAGCATTGCCTTGCCAGACTTCTGAAACTCAGCAAGCTTGCTTTCAGCTTCTTCAAGCTGTCTCTGAAGAGATATCAATGTCCCATATTTGAGCTCTGCAGCACGATTTAAGTCATACTCTCGTTCAGCAGCTTCCATTTCCAAGTTGACTCTATCAACCTGAATGAAGCAATTCAATGAGTGCATTGTTACGTAAAAGATAATTATAGAGACAACTCTTGCATTGACAATTTCAAGTGATAGACGTGCCATAATCCAAACTGTACATCAGATGAGATATTTAAGGCTTCTTTGAGGGGGGAAATTGATCTTCTTTTGAGGCCAGCGGTGTGCTTTGAAAGAAACATATGGCCAACAAGCAAATGATGTTTAAAGAAGTTTTGAATTTGATCAGGTTATGAGACCTAAAGGTGACAGGCCCAAATGATGAATAAGATTGGAAAATCCTTAATTCCATTAATTCCATTGGTCGGTGTTTAAGTGGCCTGTGGAAGTATGCTTTGTCAGATCCTCTTCCTCTTTTTTTTTTTTTTTAAATTTCTCAAATATGTTCTCATGAAATACACATATTCACACAAGCTGCAAGAATCTACCTCTTCTTTGATTGATCGAATTCTAGTCATAAGATCCTTTTCATGTTCCCAATGTTCAGCCAGCTCCTTCTGTTTTTGTTTAAGCAGTACTAAATCAGCTTCTAGCTTGCTTAAACGTTCTTTGGATGCTTTATCTGAGTCATTCTTCAAGGACAATTTTTCCATCTCTAATTTTAGTATAGCTCTGTCAATCTCATCCAACTCAGTAGGCTTAGATGTGATTTCCATTTTCAGCTTGGCAGCTGCTTCATCAACAAGATCAATGGCTGCAGTCCAACAGTATATGTTAGAACAGTAGACAAACATTCAAGTACAAGAACGAAGAACATAAAAATCTATGCAACTAAAGATCTGCAGAAATTACAAGGTCCATTTGCCATCAGAACCAGATGTGTCTTCACATAAACAAGAAAACTAAATGTGTATTGATATAATTATATACTATATATAAATATAGGATGCCGATCATATACAACCAGTAGTTGCTTTTTATATTTAGGGTCCATTTTGGAAGAGGGAAAAAAATGGAGGAAAATATTTGGTGGAATTTTTTTTAAAAATAGATAGGGTAATGATGTGACATGATAAGAGTAATGAATAGGAGTAGAGAGAAATAAGTTGAAATACATAAAATAGTTATATGGTAAGATGTGAAAAAGTAGGCCAAAAGAAATTTCCCCTTTACCAAAGGACCCTAAAAAAAATTTAATATGAACCATTTACAATGTTCTTCTATATGATATATTTGTGATGCCAAAATCCACTGATTGATCACTTTGTATAGAGTTCTCAATCAATGGATTTTGGCATTATAAATATATGATATAGAATAAGATTGTAATTTTTTTAAAAAAATTAATATGAACAGAAATAGGATGTTACTTAAGTACATGATCAGCATCCACATAGATATATTGTAGTCCCACTCACTGGTTGCACAAAATCAATTTCTGAAACCCTATCCATTTTGGTATTTACTGTTGATTGATGAAAAATGCACTCCATACATTGTATTTAACATCATTTGTTTGGCTACGAGACCAAATTTCAATCCAAATCAAAGATGCACATGGGACACATTTGATTAAGACCAAGTTTCATCCAATTCATGTGTAAGTTAGGAAAAATACCTAAGACCTATTCATATTTGGATTACAATGTAATAATAACTTAATGATATTTCAGACATGTAGATATTGAGAATACAATCTTAAAATTGATATAGGAAATTTTATGCCACCATCAATTTGTAATTAAATTAAAAATAAAATTTTATAAAACTGTGACTAGACCAACTATACTTTATGAGGTAGAATGTTGGGTTAGTAGCCTAGTCATGTTAAATGGAGGCTTGAAACAGCACTAATTAGGAGAAATGAATTTATTCAAATAGAAAGTAGTAAGAGAATAAGAGGAGAACCAAATAGACATGGATGAAAGCAATTAAACAAGATATAAAAACATTAAAGACCGCTAAAAACTAAGTATTAATCATCAAGAATGGCATAGCAGAAATCATGCAATTGACCCCACTTACGTAGGAAATGGCTGATGATGATAATGATGTTGATTTACCATCAAAACATTTTATTAAATTTATTTTACAAGATTATTAGATGAAGCTCATGCACAATGATGCTAAACAAATGATGCAATTTCCCTCGCCAAACAAAAATGTTGAATACAATGGATAAATTGGATTTCCCATCAATCATCAAAAACGAGTTTCTTAAAAGCAAGATTGATACACATACTACATATAGACATGACTATTAAATGGCTTATGAAGATTATCACTGCTATTTGAGAAGAAATGAGGGAAAAACATGATTAAAAGGAACTTTAATTAATCATTAAGATATTGTATTGATAGCTTAATATTTATTTCCAAGTTCTGAAAATTTTTGATGTTTCTTATTTACTCTTAATGGTGTTAAATATTTCACATGTTAGTTTTCAATTAAAGTATTTTTGACATCATAAATATATACGATTTCATGAACACTGATATTATAAGGACACAAATCAGCCAATTTGTGGCTAACCGCAAAACCCTTTTTTAATAGAAAGGTGGCGCGTACTTAGATAAAGTAGAATGTCAAATTTTACATTTTACATATTTTTATTTTAAAAAATAAAAAATAAGCATGGATATGGGAACCAACACATGTATCCATATCTTTCTTCAATTTTCAAAAATGAATATATATACAGGTTTGCTTCTATGAAACCCCTTTTTCCATGTAACCCCTTTCATTTTAACATTTACATGGGTAATGAAAAATTCACACCATCTATTGTATTTAACATTATTTATATTATCATGGAAATCCTTTTATCTGTCTAGTATCATTGTATATGAGTTCTATCTATGAATATGTAAAATCAACGTCGTAAAGTAATTTTTTAACATGTAAATCATCTAAAATATCACTACTATGTACACAAATGATTCTATAAAGTATTATTAAATTCTAATATATATAAATAAATGGATCTAAGCATTTTTCATAATTTACACACGAATATATAATTTTTAAGCAAATGTGGCTCATGTGCATACTTAATTTGGATGAAACTTAGCCTCCTAACTAAACAAAATAAGTGATACTACATGCAATGAATGGATTGAATTTTACATCAATTATCAATGCCTTAAAAATTAAGAAGGTTACATAGGACTGCTTCACAAGCAGTGCCCACATATGTGTGAAAACTTTTGCATGCTAACTAATCTAAGTAGAGCCCACATACTCACGAAAAAACAACAATAATAAAAAAAAAAAAATTACAATTGGCCACATGGGACTAGTCCTTTATTTATGTATATTATTTATTCATATCACAAATGGTTTCAATATAAAAATACAAGAACAAAACATAAAAAGCAACTGGTTGGACGACCCCTTTTGTCCAACTAACTGTTAACCTAGGCTAAGCAAATGTCCCACTTAGTCCACCTAAAAAACCTATTTAAAAACACTTTTTTTGTGCAGCGCAACTGCGCCGTAATTACGGTGCAATTGCGTCAAAATTGGCCCCATATGATTATAAAATTATAATCTACTTCATCCATTGTATTTAGAATAATATATTCTATTACCATACCAATTTCCATCTCAATCGAATGTGTATGGACCTCATCCGAAAATAGGACAAATTCAACATAGTAAAATAGTATGATGTAAATAACAACTTTAACGTGGTTTTTTCAACATGTAAACTATTCGCTATAAAATTTATAAATGGATAAATGTATATATAATGTTTCATTGCATTTTAATATGTGGGGCCTATTTTTGGGCAGCTGCATTGGAATAGCTCTTATATATATATATATATACAGATGAGGTCCATACACATATCCGATAAGGATGAAAATTGATATGGTGATAGAATACATTATTCTAAATACAATGAGTGGAGTAGATTTTAATTTTATCATCATGTGGGGACCATTTCATTGCCACTGCATCATTATTACGATGCAATACATATATATATATAAAAACCTTTCCTATGCAGTGAAGTTGCACTATAATTAACGGTGCATTTGATCCAAAATGGGCCCCACATGTACTTAAATGTATTGATACTTTATACAATCATTTATCCATGTATAAAGTTTATAACAAATGGTTTACATGTTCAAAAAATAACTTTAAAGTTGTTATTTACATCAAACTATTTTATTACGTTGAATTTGTACCATTTTTTAATGAGATCCATACACATATCTAATTGGGATGAAAAATAGTATGGTAATAAAATACATAATTTTAAATACAATAGGCGGAACAGATTATAATTTTATGATCATATAGAGCTCATTTTAAAATAACTGGACTGTAATTGTGGTGCAGTGAAGCTTCATCTGAATATTTCTCTTCTCTCTACATATAAATATATAGAAAGAGAGAGTTGTTCCGGTGCAGCACAATTGCACCGGAACAACGGTACATTTGCCCAAAAACGAGCCCCACACATATTAGAATGCAATGAAACTCTATACAATCATTTATCCATATATAAATTTTATAGCAAATAGTTTACATGTTAAAAAAACCACTTTAAAGTTGTTATTTACATTAAACTATTTCATTAATTTTAATTTGTACCATTTTCAAATAGGGCCCACACACATATCCAATTGAGATAGATTAGATTTTTCATCAAAGATGAAAATCTTAAATTTTGAAGGGGTTATCTGGGTCCGCTTCTATGTTACCTGGTTCCATATAACTAGGTTGCATAGAATTAGTTCCATGTAACCCCTTCAAATTTTAACTATTTGATACTTGATGAAAAATTTAATCTATTTATTGTATTTAACATTATTTGTTCATCTTAAAAACCAAGTTTTATCCAAATCAAATATATGCATAGCCCAATTTGCTCGAAAATAAGTATATTTATGTGTAAATTAAGAACATGCTTAGATCTATTCACATATATATTAGAATGTAATAATACTTTATAGGATCACCTATCCACATAAAAATGATATTTTAGACAATTTAGATATTGATTTAAAATTGATACTTAACATTAAACTATTTTATTATGTAAAGATGGGGCCTATGCATATTAATATTAGACAAATAAAATGGTTCCCAAGATATTATAAATAATGCTAGATATAATAGATGAAGTGAACTTTTCATCAACTCTCAAGATATTCAAAATTGTTTTCATGTACCTTTGTCTGGGAGAAATCGGTCAGTTATATACCGATCTGCAAGAATTGCAGCTGAAACTAAAGCACCATCTGATATTTTAACACCATGATGCAACTCATAACGTTCCCGCAGCCCACGAAGGATAGAAATGGTGTCTTCTACAGATGGCTGCCCACAGTAAACCTGCTGAAATCTACGCTCCAATGCAGGGTCCTTTTCAATATACTTCCTGTATTCATTTAATGTAGTTGCTCCAATGCAGCGGAGTTCCCCTCTGCCCAGCATGGGCTTCAACAAGTTTCCAGCATCCATTGCTCCATTTGTGGCCCCTACAACAGATAGCAATGAAGTTACCATGATGAATAAATGGTTACAACATTCCTACCATGACAGAAAGAATTCATTTGAAGTGTGTGTCTCACATTTTTAAAATTGATTATATACAAAAATTTGATAAATATCCAACAAAAAAGTTATTTCAGCAGAACATTTGATTCTATCTGTGGCTCGCGAGTAGGCACCACGCCAGGTTTCAAAAGTCATTGATGTTGTAAAACTCCAATATTAAAACATCAACAAATTCTAGAAGCTAAATTGAAAAATACTATAAAGTGTTATTTGCATTCATGTTAACTCGAAAGTAAAATATTTGCATCCACGCCAACTGTTTTTTATTTTTGCATTTATGCTAAAAAAATTTTAAATATTTTGCATCCATGCCAATGTCATTAGCTTCCATCTAACGACTGTCAACTACTCCCTTAGGGAATTGACTCCAATAGTAAGCATGCTCCCCACGACTTTTTTAAAAATATATAATGACCTAAAATTTATTACATAATATATGATTTATTATAACATATTTATCACTATAATAAAATAATATATATGATGAGGCAAAAAAGTTCAAGGACGAGGGACTGAGACCCAAAGAGAAGTTAGAACCAAGAGAGAATTTTTTTACTTGGAAAAAGACACTTTTGAGGCCTGCATGACAAATTACAAAGAAAAAATTTTCACTACTTGGAAAATGATAGAAGTACAAGTTGTATCCTAGTTAAGCTTTTAGGCAGCTTAGATCTTAATGGTGGTGATGATGGCTAATGACAATGGTCCAATAACATATTTGGGGCCTTTGTCGACAATCCTATCAGATAGATCTGCATCAAAGACATAGTAGTTGGTGTAGCCCATTGGACAAAGTGTGTAACAAAAAGGGCAACAAAGAGTTGATGGGGGCGTAGTTAGTATGATCAGGTGATGATGGTGTATTGCTAAATCAGCGGTCTTGTTAGAGAAGGACTGACAATGACAAGTTGGCAAGCCCATGCAACACCTTTCTCGGGAGGTGTGTCTAGAAGACTTTGCCAGTGGTGTCAGTGGGAACACCTGGGCATCGGGTGCAACCAAGGCTAAAGATTCACTAGAGAGTCAGAGCCCAACCCAAGCCATGAAAGTAGTGTTGGTCTTGCAGGGGTCAACCTTGGCTTTATTCTAATCGCATGAATATAAGTAAGAATAATTTATGTGCATCAAAATAAATAAATAATAAATTGATATAATTAAAATTATATTTATACATAAATAAATATGTTTAAAAACAATATAAAATGCAAGAAAAATATCCAAAAAATTTTATTTTAGAAAAATTCTTCACATAACTCAATGAATTTGGTGCCTTTCAGATTTTGTAAATATTTACCATAAAACAACTAAAATCTAATTTTCTTCAATTACAATTGAGAATTATGAGAAAATATTTCCAAATATTAAAAAATAATTTCCAAATAATCCTAAAATCAAACAATCAATTTGATTTCACATAATATATTTTTTTAATATATTGTATATCTAAGAAATTTTATTTTAACATATTTAAGAAAGTCATGGAAAGCATCCTCACCTGCATAATCCCAAAAGGAGTATTTAATAGTCTCTAGATAGAAGCTAACGCCATTGGTGTAGTTGCAAAACATTTTACAAATCGTTGGTATAAATGCAAAAATCAAAAAGCAGTTAGCATCAATGCAAATATTTTACTTTTTGACTTAGAGGATGTTTGGATAAACAAAAAAACTTTTCAAACCAAAGCTTTTTAATCACCGCAACTATTCTATATTTTAATTATTTGCTCACATCTTCTTCTACAACTACTCTACTTTTCAATCATTTCTACACAACTATCTATACAAATAACCTATCCATTTTAATTTATTCTTTTTACTCTTCATCACTTGTCCTATGATATCATTTTCTCCTATTTCAAAAACTTTTACACAAAAAAATTTTTGTCCAAAAGTTTTATCACCTCCCAAATACACCCTTGGCATGGACGCAAATAACCTAAATAAAAATAAATTAAATCTGCAGACATGATAAACTCATGCACATCAATGGGATACAGACCATTTTACTTAAGAATGTAGTTGACAGGGGCTAGTGTATAGATTCGTTAAAAAAATTGTGCTTGTTTGACTTGTCATGGTCTTGACCAATGTTTAGAGAAAAATAAAGGCTCTGTATAACCACAAATGATACATGTTGTAGATGACTGAGTTCATACTAAAATATGACAAAAAGATATGGAAATCAGATAATGTGATCCCTTCTCACATTTTCCATCATGGTCCACTCTACTTTTGTCCTGTAGGTTCCATCATGTTTTAACCATAACCTCTCTTGTAATCCTTTCATGTATGAAGTGAGAGAAATCAGTTAATGAAGAAACAGAAAAAGTTTAGTATGAAAATCAGTTCATATTTTATCAACAAATACAGCCCATTTTTATCCACACACACACAAAGAATTCAGCATTTGCCTAGTCCAGTATGATGGCTAATCCAGCTCCTTATACAACCTTTCTTGTAACCTCTCAGAGCCATGGTATAATACTTTGGTGTGCTGCCATGGACTCGAGCACATAATCAAGAACGAAGATCCAGGGACCAAAGCAAGTTGACTTCTCAATGAGAACATCTAAGGTGGTTTGAAAAAAGCACAAGAAATATTTATGCATGCTACGAAGCCAAATGTGACACTTCAACAATTCAAAGCAGTCATCAGGGGAAAAAAAAAAATTCAAAGCAACAAAAATTTGTACAAGCTAAGATGATTGTCGTAATGAAATGGATTGTCCTACTGACACACCTGCACCTACAACAGTGTGGATCTCGTCAATAAATAAAATAATCTGCCCATTGGAAGCAGTGACTTCCTTTAGCACTGCTTTGAGTCTTTCCTCAAAATCTCCACGGAATTTAGCACCAGCAATTAGAGAACCCATGTCTAGTGAGATCAACTGCATCAAAAGAACAAACAAACAAAGATACTAATGATAAACAGTTCTGATACAGGAGAATAGCAGCATAGTTAAGCAGGCAATGTTCACTTAGTGTTGGTTCAACTTTAAGCAAATGGTGAAATGGATCAAGTGGGCACCATTTGCACTATTTTAGAGGATCCTTTCTGTCCATTTTCTTTCATATTATTTATTTAATAATACCAAATTTGTATGGGCCACACATAAGAAAAAATTTTAACGGATTAATGTAAGTTAGAATGTCGACTAGTGCCACAAAGAAGACTCGAAGAAACAGTGTTCCTTGAAATTTTTGAATAAAATGTGTTTTCTGACTAGAAATAGGATGCGTATGATATACCTTATCTGCAAGTATCCTGAGCTCTGAAAAATGTCATTACGAATCTTTTTCAGATTTCCCACATGAGTTTCGACCATGAATTAGTGAAGAATAAATTCAGTATATTAAGGGAGTTAATGTTTGCACATAGACATTTCGTTTGAATAGAGATTAATGTGAAAAATGGTTTCTAAAGGGACAGATGGTTTTCCACTACCATATCTAGATCAAAATTCAAAGATCCAACACCCTCTGCTTTCCATCAAACTTTATGTTGGTATTGTATGGGTCTTCACTTCAGTGAAACTGGTTCAAATTGTAAAACTCATGGTTTTCATAAATCATGATGTTTTATAAAAATTAAAGTCACCTGTTATGTCTGTTAATAATTCAGTCCAAACAACAAAAATCATCATGATCAGATATTTAGTTTGGGACACAATAAATGCAAACTCATGAGATTGCTTGAAAAATCATTATAACCTACCAAAGCAGTTAATCATGATGATTTTTGGTACCTTAACTAAATAAGTAAGATAAAGACAATGGATGATTTGGATTTATATGAAACCCAATGGTGCATAAAAACCAAGAGGTTTCAGATTTGGAACTGATTCCATTGAAGTGAAACTCAAGTTGCAGATCCCTTCCTATTCATATATTTGCATACCACACGGTAGGGGTAAAGCTAACAATCAATGGAACTTTATTGTCATGGTAGGACTCAACCATAAAATTGCAAGCTCACACTATTGGTACAAAATAGAAGGGCTGATAACCATGCACATGCAGTAGGGCTAAGACATGCTTATGGATATAACTACAACATACAACAAGATTCATCAAAAATTTCAGAATCGCATGCATGAATGGGTCTAGAAAAATCAAAGCCAAAGAAATTCATTGATTGATTAAGATTGTGAATCTAGAAATCAAATACTAGCATTATAGTTTTCAAAGCATCTTAAAAGATGAAAGCCACTTGATGTGATTGTGATTCAAAAAATCTACTTGGAAGTGGAGTTTGAACATCAAGTGAAAAGGCCATGTGCTAACCTTCCTATTCAGCAGAGGCTCCGGAACATCCCCTCGGACAATTCGCTGAGCTAAGCTGCAAAGCAAGTTAACAAAATAGTGCATGTTAGATAATGAGTTTATAGATATATGATACTCAATAAGAAGGATCTAAAGATCCCTTCAAATTCTCGAGATAATTCTCAGGTGTAAAAACTTCTAGAATTTGCATGGGCTTTTCTAACAGCACCATAGCTCATCTACAAAATTGATTCTTCCAGTAAAACTTGCAGAATTTTGAGGAATGTACCCTTCAGCAATTGCAGTTTTTCCAACACCAGGTTCACCAATTATAACAGGATTATTTTTTGTCCTCCTGCATAAAATCTGAATGCAACGTCGAATCTCATCATCACGACCAATAACAGGATCTAGTTTACCACGCCTAGCAAGCTCTGTCAAGTCATTTCCGTATTTCTCTAGGGCCTCATATTTTCCTTCAGGATCTACAGAAAGGAAGGGGGAAAAAAGAATAAAAGAGAAGGCAAGACAAGTGTCCCAAGAATTAAAAAATGGTAAATCTCTAGTTTAATGTAGTGAAACAGTAAACTTTGACCTATAGCTCTACTTCCCTCTGCATATTATTATGTTGGAAAAGATGTGGTTTGAGGGTATGTTTATTTTAAGGCAAAGAGGTTCAAAAAGCTTCGTTTCTCTCCTTTTAATACTAATGTGACATTCAGTTACCTATAACCACTCTGCTTATACCCATCACTAATTATCTTTTATCATCGCAACGAAAGTTAATACCACCACATCATTACTAATCTTTTCTCAAAAATATCTACTTTGTTTTTATTCACTTCATAGCTAACATCACTCCTATATTGTTGAACATCACCAGTCATCATTTCCTCATTGACATCTTTTATGTTCTCTTCTTTTAAACCTTTTAACCTTGAAGCAAATAATCCCAAGAAGTAAATTTCAATGAGCCATTTTAACATCAATCCAAATTTTACCTAGAAGTGCAGCATTTGCAAGTTGTGAATCATAGAATTTATACAAAGCCAACATGACAACAAATTTGTTTCACATACCACAATAAGTTGAAACAAAATTTTGAGGAGATCTACCATCACCATTTCCATGTCTTCGCCAGATCTATTATATCTACATGTCTTACATGGAATAGAGAATTTTTCTAGGTAGGAACTTCATTTCTGTATGCCCCAGTACTATCATTTCAAGATTTCTGGCAATTCTGTCCTAAGCGACACTGAATCATCCACTATAGGTAAGTCAAAGACATCTTTGCTGCTAGGGAAAACAATTTCATTTGACATGGACATTGTTTTGCCATGTCTATCACTTTCACTCTTTAAAACTCTTTATACATTTTGAAGAAGTGCTTTGGCATCAACAACCAGGATTATGCACTCTTGCTTGTAAAACATTTAGTGATCCCAGTTCCCAATGACATGAGAATTTAGGCTGGAAATGCTAATACGAAGATTATGCTACCGCTTAGTGCCAATGCATTGCGTTTGGACTTGAGATTTGTTCTCAGCTATGCCATACTTGATATGTTAGAAACTATGCTGACAATGATCATTGATGCGGTTCAACATGTTCTTTACTAACAGGTGATGTTGTTCATATAATAAGATATATACACATGTATTTCTTCAAGGTGTTTAATGAACTATTTTTTACATCAACAAAAGTAGAACTCAAAGGAATCATATTGAAGAACTTTTTCACTGCCACCATCATTTATAATTACCACGTCTGGTTTCCTGCCAAAGAGGAGAGAACTACAAGGATGCCTACCATGTCATTTATGTCAATCTTGGCTTAGTACAACTATCTAACCATATCTTTGCTAATAACTTTCATAATATTATTCTAAGTCCTTCGTTTGTTCTCTTAAAGCCATCAACTTGGATACAGTCATGACTAACTTGTGTAATTCCTAGTCTCTAATGCACTTGAATGGAGCATGTTACTCCAATATTCCCCGTCTTATTAGCTATTGATACTATCAGATTATAACTAATTACCTCATTTCCACTTACATCCTTTAAAAATTTACCCCCCAAACAGATCGATGTCCTCAATTTGACCATACTCAATTAATGGGAAATACTTCTACGGTGCCAACACCATTGAAAATTTCAATGGTGTCATTCCATTGGGCTTACCAATAAATCAAAATCCACAATCAGCTCAACATCCTAATTTTGAACATACTCAATTAATAGAAAACCCAAAACCATTGAAAAATTCAATGGTTTCAATCTATTGGGCCCACCTTGATGAATAAATCAAAATCCACAATCAGCTCAACATCCTCATTATGAACGCAATTATGGAAAATACTTCTATGCCGTCAACAACAATGAAAATTTCAATAATGTCACTCCATTTTGGACCCACCTTGGTTATTAAATTAAAAATTCAATCTCACTAACATCATTTTCTTTATCATGTTACCAAAAAGCATTTGTTTCAAAGCCTTGGGTTGGTTATACTTCAAAATTAGAAGTTATTGATGTCAAATTAAAAATCGATATATTAATTAAAAATTTTTATTACATTGATTTTACACTTTAAAAAATGAAGCCCATGCAAATGTTAGATTACGTGTGCATTTGGGAAACAACAAAAGAAATTTTCTCACTTACCAAACACACCCTTGGTTGAACTCTGGTTTCATAGTTAAACGAATGACTCTAAATGCAATGCATGGAGTAGATTTCATATATCATCAAAGTAGGCCCAAAATGTAGTAAAACCATTGAATTTTTTATTGAAGTATTTCCCCTCAATTAATCCATATATGTTTCTTTGGCTGCTTAACATTCTACAGCAGAAACTGTAGTTAGCCTGATAGTCATCGAGTAATATTTTCCATTCAGATTGTTAAATATCCGGTGATTGCATAAAATTCCTAAAGTGCAGTATTATTTCTTCTGCCCTGCTCAATTTCTATAGGGCACATTCTCATCGACAAATCCTAAATTTAAACAGCATAAAGAGGTCAGTGCTACCCCTTAACCCAAAATCTTCACTCATATATTATTTTATTGAATATGTACTCTACAAAACTACATTTAGTCAAACTAATACACTGTGGAATTTAGTGCATGCTGCAATTGATTTGACTACAAATTATGCATTTTTTATTTTCACAATTTATAAATTTTGTTCTCTCATCTATTCAAATACATCATCTGCAAACAACATATATCCAGGCACCTCCTATAAATTTCGAACAAATTCATATTTGATTGAAACAGAAAATGCATCAAATAGGGTGTGTTTCGCAATGGACGAAAAGAGTCAAGTTAAAACTTTTCAATATAAAACTTTTTACTTTTCACAATTAATTTATTTTTAATTATTTATTCACGTTTTTTAATAAAACTACCCTACTTTTCAATCATTTCTACAACTATCCACACAACTAACCTATCTATTTTAACTTTATCATCTTCACTTCTCATCAATACCTCGATCGTATCACACCATTTGACAACTTTTACTCTCTAAAACTTTTCATCTAAAATTTTATTCATTCTCAAACACCCCCATAGAGTCAAATCTACAAATATCTACCGAGGAAACAAGTGATATTTCTATTTCAACTGTAACTTGCAAATGTAATAGAATGGAGAGGAATTAAAAAGTCAAAGCCATTAATTACCCGCCTACCTTACTTTTTTCCATTTTCACTGTTATATTTTCTCATATCTTTCCATACAACAACCCTATATATTCCCAATTATTTCCACTTTACCCTTATCATATCCATTCCATTCCCCCCATTTACATCTTACCAAACACTAGTTCAAGATGAAACTCACTTGCCAGTTATGTCATCTTGATCAAAATCTAGGACTTCTTTGATTCAAAGAGGAAAAGGGGACCCCCCAACTTGACCACTTATTTCTTGAGCTGGACACAAGTTCCTCTTAACAAACTTTAGATAATGAAAATTGTGAAAGCAAATGCAAACTCAAATCTTTTTATGAGGTCAATTTGATGATTCCATCTTTTTATAAAGGAATTAGCTCATACTTTGGTCTGTTACTTTTTGATTTCCACGCACAGATGAAACGGCATCTTTCAATTCCTTCTCGCCAAGTCCAAGGTTTCTGAAGAACTGTTCTCCGAATCTTTTATCAGACTGGAATGCTAAAATAAAGTGCTCTACAGACAAAAAAGCATCCCCCATTGCTTTTTGATGTCTCTTGGCATTATCAATTAGATTTTGAAGATTATCACCCATTGCTAAGCGCCCAGCATCAACCAATATCTGTCAAAACAAATAACGATAAGTAGTCAATGCAGAGATTCATATGAGAATAAGGAAAATAAATTACGATCAGCTATTTGCTGCAAAGCAAATTCCTTTTGACGTAAAAACATCATGATAATTGGTCAACTAGAGCATTCGCATGAGCATCAGGAAAATAATTCACAATCAGCTATTTGCAGCAATACAAGCTCCTTTCAATGTATTTAATTAGGTGTTTTTGCATAGTAGTTAAATATACAGTTTGCAACCCAAAAAAAAAAAAAAAAAAGAAAGAAAGAAAGAAAACTTTAAATTCATAATAACGTAACAAGAGGCAACCACTCATAAAGGAGGGGGGATCTTTGCTTCTTTTTTTTTTTTAATGAAAGGATAACAACTTTACTATTATGAGTAAGTAAATGTTGCATTTTAGAAGGGCAGGACATACCTCTAAGTATACCAGGTGTTTTTATTGTGAAAATTTCAAAATATTAGTTTTCTCACGGAAAAAAATATGTGATTAACATGAGTTACAGAAAATTAAAAATGAATAGATACTAATTTAACAGTTGATTTTATGGCCAACTAAGGGGCTGTTTGGGAACTTTGAAAATTCAGTGACAATTTTTCGCAGCATATAAAATTGTCTCCATTTAATGCTGCTTGACCAGCACACATGCTTATGGTCATTAATCCACAGCTGCTTCATGTGCATTAATTACACAAGGAGCATTAATTATGCTGAAATACAATTTAGGAAGAGCCGCACAGTGAATTGAAAATGGAGCATTGTCGACATATGTGAATTTGCGCTGCATGTGAATGAAAATTAGCCAAGTGATATGACGTGTTTTGCTCTGGCCTGCCTGCATTGAGAACTTTTACATTTTTATAAAAGTTTTTTATATTCCCAAACAGTCCCTAAAATTTGAACACATTTCACAGCAAATATTTAAAACAGAGAATTTGTACTTTGTAGTGAACTACCATATTCTACATTACATCCAAATACCATGAGACAATTGTAAGACTGTCCACACATTTCCAACAGGCATTTCCAAGCAAGGACCGAAAGCCCTTTGCATATTCCTTGCCTTTGGTTGCTGGGAAATAAACTGATCTGTAGCTTGAAGAGCCGATGTATTATCAACTCCAGCCTTGGTCAAAATTTTACGAGCTAAACCATCCTTCTGCTCTAGAAGTGCTTTCATAAGATGCTCAGGTTCCACGTTCTGTTGCTTGTTCAATCGTGCAGCCTCTACCGCACCAATAATGCCTTCAAATGCCATCTCAGTGAATTCTGTTTGGTTAATCTGATGATAGAAGCACATGCAAATTGATCAAGAAAATGAATAATCCTTAAAATAATGTCATTTTAGAATGATGCGTACAGCATAAATACAAATACGCACACAAAAATTTTCTTTTAAGAATACTTGGCTGAGGCAACACTCTTTGGCAAAAAGTAATTTGCTTCTACATTAAGAGTGTGTTTGTTTACACTAAAAACTTTTCACTCTCCACAACTATCCTATTTTTTAATAATTTCCTCGCATATTTTTATACAACTATCCTACTTTTCAATCATTTCTACAAAACCACTCATACAACTAACCTATCTATTTTAACTTTATTCTATTTACTCCTCATCATTACCCCTATCATATCACATCATTTTCTCTCATTTTAAAAACTCTTTATCCAAAAATTTTATCACTTCCTAAACACACTCTAATTTTAGAATGCTAAACAGCATCAAAAACTTCCAATGAAAGCATTACATCAAAGCATGCTAAAATCCAAATTGAAAGGAGGAAATAAATAATAATTAAAATTTTGGATGTAACTGTTAAAGATGTGGGAATATGTATGAAGATATTTGGTGATATGCAAATCTATATCAAGATATTAATGCATCTTTCTTAGAAGGAAAGTTTATAATTAATAGAGCTTTTGTGATTTCTTAGAATCTGATGTGTATTCGAGAAGATTTTTCTCCTCTTATAAATACTATGTGATGCATTAAAGAACAACTCAATTTGAAAGAATAGTACGAAGAATGAAACGAATGGTTTTTCCATTATTTTCTCTCATGGTATCATAGTGTGGGTAAAAGGTAGCATTATTTTCACTTTAATTGAAATGATGTATAAGATGATTTGAGAGTCCGGTTCCTAAAATGGACTATGCCTAGAATTATTAATTGCAAAGTTCCATTTCAACTCTCAAGCAAGGTGCAGGTTTATTTCAATTTATTTATTATTTGAGGAGTTTCATTTTGACTCTTAAGCAAGACGTGTCAATTTCAATTTACTATTTAAAAAGTATGAGTTATTAGGACAAGCTTTCCTTTCTAATCAACCCACCTGAATATTCACTGATGCTACTAAGCCATCCTGTAGGACCAAAATAGTGGGAAAAAATATTTCAACAACCAATGGAGTTGAATAACTCATATGCTACAAAAAAAAAACCAACATTTTGCAATGTACATTTAGCACTTTTTGTCACGAAAGATACTATTTAGTTTCATAAATAATTATTATTGCTAAAAATTATCTTTTAACGACAATAATATAAGAACTGTTGCAAAAAAGTAATCTTTTTGGGACAACTTAAAAAATTGTTGCTAAAGCCTTTGTGCGACTAACTTAGAACAACTTATTATTTAAAAAAAAAAAAAAAAAAAAAAAAGAACAACTTAATTTTTCTGACATCACAATCTAAATCAGTACATATACTGACAATTTTCAATGCTTTTGTGTTTAGTCATTTTATTTTTAATCACTACTCCATATTATACCAAATGATTTACTTTCTTTCCTCCCTTCTCCATGCTTCTGTTATCTTATTTTATTTTTCCTCACCTTTATTCCCATATTCCCAAATAGTAACGCCACATAAACTAAAGCTGACAATCTTATGGCTGAAATGGAACTTTATGAGTGATGATTGCTGCTGAGTGAGATAGTGACCATGCACATCTTTTGATCCTTCATTGTAATAAGCAGGGATCCTATTTTTCTATCCATGGATTGAGTAAATTCCAAATTAAAAAATCAGTGGATTTTGATATATATTTTATGAAATATATTATTATTTAAAATTATAAAAGATATCTTTTAAAGACAAAAAACCCAACATATAAAAACCAAAATAGGGTATCTACTGCTGAAACAGAATCCATATGTAAATGACATTATCAATGGCTTGGCTATGACTACCAAGATACAATGACTTGCATATTTATTAAGTGATTTGCAAGTTCAATTAAAAATACCAGTCAAATTATAATGTGATGATTACGCAGCTATACATAGCTAAAATTCCATGAGTAGACAAAGCAAAATTTTGATTCATAAAAATTACAAAACAAATAATACAGACACAATGTGTTTGTGTAATAAATATGCAGAAGAACAACTCGATTGAAAAAATAGTATGCAAAAAAGAAAAATCAACAAAACCATAGAAAAGAAGGAAATACATGCAGCAATATATTGGAGGGGGCAAATATGCATATTTTTATATAAATTGTGTGCGAGAATGTAGAACATTAATTAAATGACAAAGCAAAACAAGAGGATGCAAGATTGAATTGAAGGATGAAGAAGGAGCCGAGACCGGAGATGAAGCGGCAGCACTGAAGCGAGGAGCGGAGGAATGAAATTGCATTCGTTGGAGACCTGATGACATACGGCGGCCGGTGGTACGATCGGAGGAGACATTTTTGCCTGAAGTGAGCGGCTCGGTGTTTGGGTTGCGGCTGGGAAGTGAGGAGGTGGGAGGAGGAGTAGGAGAAACGGGGGTGTTGGTGGTTGCACTAGCACCGAAGAGGTATGCGGGGCGGTGGGCAAGTGGAAGAGGGGAATTGGAAGAGAAGGACTTTGTGGCGGCAGCGGCAATCGAGGGGACGGAGAACGCAAGCTTGGAAGATGAAGCAGCCATTGAGGGAGGGAGGGAGGGAGGGAGGGAGGGAGGTTTGATTAGAGTTTGAGATTTCCTTCCTCTTCACCCTCTTCTGCAGCCACTAAAAAATAAGAACTGAGAAGACGGTTTGTTTCTACGTTCTAGAAGACGCTCGATGGCGCGGGACTCCGGAAGCTCTTCAAACTTGGACCCGGGCTAGATGTACGACCTTTTTCAGAGACGTTTGCGGAGGGAGGATGGCGTTAAGATTTGGTGCATACGCACTTACGCACCGTTAAGATTGCTCCATACGCAGTTACGCACAGCTATGCGTAACGGGACGACGGGCCCTTACCACCGTAAGCTGTTACAATTTTTTTTTATTGGTACTGTCCACATTGTGAAATCTTGATATTATAAATTAAGCACAATTATAATTTTCATTAGTGAGGGACACCCCGTAAAATACTCCTACTCTCAGGAATTGTAAATATCCCAAACAGAGTTGACAAATTTTTTTACTTCCCATGAATGGGAGGAATCGTACCCTAGACTTTCATTTAAGCATGTTGCTAAAGTTACAACTTGCCCACATGGCTGATGACGAATGTGCTATCGCATTGATGTGCATGCGTATTTAGGGTGTGTTTGGTAATGTATAAAACTTTTAATGAAAAATTTTGGAGAGTAAAAATTATCAAATGATGTGATATAATATAGGTAATAATAAGTAACAAAGAAGATAAAGTTAAAATAAATAGGTTAGTTGTGTGGATAGTTGTGTAGAAATGATTGAAAAGTATGGTAGTTGTATAGGAAAATGTGAAAAAAATGATTAAAAAATATGATAGTTGTAGAAAGTGACAAGTTTTAGATTAAAAAGTTTTAGCTTGACATTTTTTGTAAATTGTCAAACACACCCTTAAAGTCAATAAAGTTTTGAATGATTTGCATATTGGTATATCAAGTTTACCAAATTAGCACTTTGAACCATTAAGATTTTTTACTTGTGGGAGATGTTTTTTAAGTTTTACTATTTTGTTTCTTGCGTTTGGTATACGATAAAACTTTTATGGTGTGCTTATTTCACACACAAAACTTTTCAATTAAAACTTTTAACTTTCCACAACTCTTATATTTTTTTTTATTATTTTTGCATATCTTTATATACAACTATCTCACTTTTCATTGTAATATCTTCATATTACAAATTAAGCACATTTATAACCTTCATCATTAAGGGACATCCCATAAAATACTCTCACTTGTAGGGATACAATTGTAAATATCTCAAACTAAGTTGATAAATTTTTTCATTCCCACAAATAGGAGGAATAGAACCTCATACCTCTATTTAAGCTTACCATTGACTTACTTGACTGATGGGGAATGTGCTTGTGTACTTAAAGTCTTTAAGATTTTGAATGATCTTCATATTGGTATATCAATTTTTGCCAAGTTAACACTTTGAACCAATAAGTTTTTTTTATTTGTGGCAAATAATTTCTAAATTTCATTATCTTATATCTTAGGTTATGTTTGATATTTGATAAAACTTTTATGGTGGTGCTTATTTAGCACAAAAAAATTTTCACTCTTCACAACTTTTATATTTTTAATTAATTCTTCATATCTTACTATACAACTATCTTATTTTTTTATTTTTACACTACTACTCATATAACTACCTATCTATTTTAATTTTATTTTTTTACTACTCATCATTATCTCTGTCATATTATATCATTTTCTTTCATTTCAAAAACTTTCACACAAAAGTTTTTGAAATGGAAGAAATAATATAATATGACAAGAGTAATGTTGAAGAGTAAAGAGAATAAAGTTAAAATAAAAAAGGTAATTACAAAGAATTAATTAAAAATAAGGTAATTATACTGAAATATGTAAAGAATTATTAGAAAAATAAAATAATCATGAAAACTAAAAATTTTAAATTGAAAAATTTTGGATTTGTAAGTTCATGAGACTATCAAACACTTTCCTAGTTCATCTACCAAGTTAATGTTAAAAAATGCATGATTTTTAAATATATTTATTTTTGTGAAAATAACAAAATTATTCTTAAACAAACTCTAATTTAAAAAAATTGTCGTGAATCAACCATCTATGCAACAAAATTTTTATTTGAGAAATACATTTACTTCAACAAAATAACATATTGAATACAAGGTTGTCCATTAATCCATTTTATCCTACCTTCAAGAGTAAAGTAAGCACATCGAAAACCTAAATGCACTTTTTCGTAGTTGCTTGTCTCCTTTTTTTCTTTTTTTTGAATGCCAACTTTATGAGAAGATTATTACTACTTGATTGCAAGTGACTAATATATGTGTGTAAGGTGTGTAAGTCGAAGGACAAAAGTTTGATGTTAAGTTGATACATTTTTCTCATTACCTCTTTATAATACATCTCAATTAGTTATTCGATTATCCAATATGAGTAACATGATAAAAAGAAGTAGAAAATTAAAAATACAAAATGTCTTTCTAAATTTTGTTCACATATTTTTCCACATTACTATCTTACTTTATAAAATTATTTACACACATTTGGACAATACTTTGAAATTATTTTTATCATTTTTTTATATTGTCGCGGGTTACAATGATCTTCAAAATGTCTCATAGTAGCACTTGAAAATTAGAGATTTGATTTTATCATCCATCCATTTATAATGCACAACAACTTGAATGGGTTTAGGAATATTAAGAAATATATTTATCAATATGATGGGAGATGTCTAGATGAATTTAACTTTTATGAGGATTTGTATAAATGTAAAAATTTCTATAAATATGAGAATTTCTATAAGTGTAAGGATTTTTGTAAATGTGATAATTTTTGTAGTATAACTTTTATGGAAGTGTTGAATGTTGTATTCATTCTTTAGTTAATAAAGTTAAGAAGTATTATATGCATTTCGACAATTTGAATTAGCAATTTCATTCTTCATTTAATAATGTTTTTGCAATATTAGAGATCTCAAAACTTTTAACTACACCCAGGATACAATATCAACACGCTTTAAAAGTTCTATCTAATTGAATGAAAATAAAAATCTATTAGTGATGAGTTATATTTTGAACCATGGGCCCATTATAATTATATGATTGATTTCAATCTATAAAATTATATGATTTTTCATGTGTAAAAAATAGAAAAAAGAAAAAAACTACAACAAAAGGAAAATTGATGGCAAAAAAAAATTCGCAAATAGTTGTTTTTTAAAAAATTACGAAATCACGAATAGCCACAATTTTTAAAGATTTTTAACCAAAAAAAGGAAAAAGCAATTTGTTTATAGATTAGCAAAAAAAATGAAATGAATGATTGAGAGAGAGAGAGAGAGGTTTTTCAAGAACTGAATCTAGCCTAATTAGACAGGCCAAGGAAGTAAGCTAAGTTTATCAACAAGTCTTTTGATGAGCATGCAGTTGAAACAATTCATGTCTAGTTGAGTAAAAAAGATCTGTTTAGCCCACAGATAAATGCTACTAAAAGAATGTTAACTATTCGACTCCTGCGGAATGCTTAATCTAAGAGACCTTGGGGCTACAAATCTTTTCTCGCTTTTGGTAGTCTTAATGACTTCCCCCAGTATTTCTTGATTAACAACTGGTTAAAAAGCATGATGTGAAAATGAAGATATAGCCCTAGAAGCCATTAGAATTGAGGACTAACGGTGGCAATGCCTTTACATTTGGAATTAGTGTTGGCCTTGGTTGATTCCTGCAGTTTTCGAACTGTGAACTTATGAATACAGGTCATGCCCAAAAAGAAAGTGGCAGCAATAGTGGTTATTTGTCCACTATTCAAAATTTTGCAAACTAGAAAGCAGCAGCTCTCTGACGGCCGCAACTTGATTCTTCTCCAATTGGTAACCCTGAGGGCAACAAATTTACCACTTCGATTACACCATCACGGTGGAGTACATCTTCTGAAGCTATTCTAGCTACAGAAACAAAAGCCAATGAATTGCCTTTGTCAAGCCGGATTGCGGAAGAGCAGCTTGAGTTCCTTGCTATTGTGGCAGAAAGTTCCCCAGCCCACGATTTGCCATTAACTTCAGATAATTATGAAAAGTTCAAATTTGAGCAGGAAGCAAAACTGAAGGAATGGTTAGAAAAGACCAAAAGCTACACCCGTCACTGGAACTGCCTATGAAAAATGGACCATATGAAGTCATTTTCAAGGGCTCAGCTTCCTTTGCAGGACACTTTGGCTCTACTCGAGATTTTCCTCCATTCGTCTTCTCCAAGCAAGCGACGATGAGAGTAGCAGTTATAGCGGCTCATCTAGCAATCATGGCAAATGAAACAGTTACCATTAGGAGAAGAAAATTTATGACAAACTGTCTTCTTTCAAGGAAGCAGTTTTGTGGCGCCCCGACCCAGGGTGCCTAGAAGCCTTACTCCGGGATCTTTATCGATTGGTAAACGTGACTCAAGATTG